>JARVJO010000394.1:9112102-9125371 GCA_031762555.1 Cynodonichthys magdalenae | reverse complement strand
GGTTAAATTGACTGGATCAAATTATTGGGGGGGTCATAACCCCCCTAACCCCCGTGGAAATTACGTGGGTGTCTGTACATACAATACTTCTGAACCTTGCGAAGCTGTCTTTATTATTTTAGAAAATAAATTATCTGCATGCTTTGTTGTGTAAAATAATTTATACCACACGCAAAATTGTCAGGTGTCATTCAAAGAAAAACATTTTATGTTATTTTGTACCCCACTGTTCGGTGACCTGAGAAGTCCAAGTTTGCAAGTAGGTTCATTTTTGTGTATTTCTGGTTTTTATATTGTGTCCAGAGAATAAAATACAAAACACAAAATATTGGACTTGACAATGTGGCAACCAAAAGAAGTCTTAACACTGTAAAAAGGCCTTAAAACGAGACAGCCTCCAAGTATTTCACTGCACTTGAGTAGCTGTGAACCTCATGCAGCATCATCCAGTTATTGAGCTGGTCTGTCAGACTTTTTTTTTTTTTTTTTTCTTTACAGAGGTATGAAAATATAAAATTGTTCAAATTGTTAAGAAAAATAAGTTACATCATTCTGTGGAAAAATTGCTAGGAATCTAACTCGGAGGTAACGTCAGCCGAATATTTTCACCTCTCCTTGTTTAAAAATCTTTAATGAACTGTTCAAACCTCGTTTTATCCCAGTGATTCAATTACAAGTTTCTAACTTTGAAGACACTTCAGAAAGGCGTGCAGGAGGCACAGAGATACAAAAAAGTACAAGAAAACATGTATTATCAGATTCCATGGTGAAGAATTTTGAGACCAAAAGAGTAAAGTTTTCTGAGTGTCTCATGCTGTAGAGCGGTGGGAAGCTAGTTTTATAATTCAGACATGTTGCTTATCATGCTGTTTTGTGGATTATTTCAGACACTCAACATTCTTTGGATATATTACTGCATGTCACAACATAAAGATACCTGCTGCATGAAGCTTACAGTGACAGTGTGTAGTGAAGAGGGGGGTCATTAGACTTCACACAAAGTCTTTTCAGCATCTTCTTATGCCAGTTAACCATTTTTGTCTCCTTTTGCTTGTGTCAGTGTCCTGCTAGCTTTCAGATAAAAATAAAAAAATTCTCTCTTTCTCTTTCACACACAAAGAAAAACTTTTGAAATGTGGGGAGAATAGAGTTGCCAAGCAGAAAACAACAGAGTCCCATCTGCTTTTTAGGGACAAAAATCTGTCTGTAGTTTTAGCTCTTTGCAATCATTAATTAATCATCATAATGTCATGTCTCCTTCTCACAAACATACAGAAAATACATCAACTGAAAAGAACACACTCACTCATGCGGTTCCTCCTTTGTAATGTCGTAGCTCATTAGAAAAGCTCAGAAAATATCACACAAGACATGTCTTAATGCTAAACAACTCTCTCAACCTTCAGCTGCATGTTTTTAAATGTTTCTGCCACTGAGACAGTTTATCAATTGATTTCCTACCATTGGTGCCACGTTTTTATCCGAGTCTTTTGCTTGAGCTGCATGTTTAATTCCACCTAGCTAGGATTGTGTATATTAACTAAGTATATTTAATTTGTTACAATATGTAAGTCATTTTTTGAGGATTTGCAATTTCATCAAGTATTTTTTTTTACTTTTACTTTTATTCTGTTGCATTCAAAACATAAATAAATATATATTTTTACTTATTTACTTCAATATAACACATAGTTATATGTTACAAATTTAAATATGACCAAAACTCATCATGAAAATAATGGTTTGCGCACTCTAAAAAAATGAAATGTTGAATTAACCGAATTACGTCAACTGGTTCCACTAAACTGAGTTGAGCCAATATTAAGCGATTTGCACAATTTATTTAAAAGAAATTGCTCGATTTACTCAACTTGGTTTAGTGAACCAGTTTGATTAAGTAAATTTAACACTTCATTTCTTGAATTGTGTGTTAAAATACTTTTACATTACCAATTATTGTGAGAAGTTTTTTTTTACTTTTACTTAAGTATTTTTCACCAAAGTCATTTTCTGTTAAGGTATTTTTACTTTTACTTTTTTGTTTGTTTGTTTTATTTTGGAGGTATTTTAAATGCCTCTGGGATTAGAAGAACCTCATAAATAGAAACAGAGTTTCTGACAGCTGCAAAGTAAATTTTGAGAGTTAGGACTTGGTTGTACAGTTCAGACTTCAGTTGTGAAGACTAGGTGGGACTAGGGAATGCTTAGAGTTGATGGGATGAATGTCCCTATGGGAAAAGAGACACAAAAGTATTTGTATGTACTTGTATGGTTATACTGTATGTGAGAAAGTCTGTTTGACTTTAAAAGTGTGGGGTGTTTTGGGAAATTGAGAACTTGCTTGCCTCACATTATCATGCTTCAGAAAAACTTTAGTGTGTTTAACAAGCAATGATTTTTGTTCAGGTTGGACACATGTTTCAGCTTTTTAATGTAGGGTAAACCTGCTTTTCCTTCACTTTGAATTATCCTGACTGACCACCAAGCAGTATTTTAAATTGTGTATTGACTTGCTTATTTTTTGAAACCTTATTTGTCCTGTTCAGAAGTCAAAACAAAAATAAAATAAAACACGTAATAGTTAGAATCAAATCAAATAATTAATTTGTACAGCTTATATCATGGACTTTAGTCCGGTAATTACTATCTCTGTAATTTCATTTAAGCCCAGTAATTTGTTGACATGCGTATCTTTGTTGAGTTCATTAAACAGTATGAGATAAATAGTTGGAAGATTTAAGATAAAACTAAATTGGAAGAGAGTGCCTTGAATTTTACAACAGAGCTAATAAAATGAGAATATTTGATCAAAGACAAAAGACTGATTGCAAACTGTAATTGATACTTAGCTGAGTAAAAACAAGCTTTGTTGATACAAGAAATAAATCTATTATTTTATATATGTCTGTTTTTTTGTTTGTTTGTTTGCTTGTTTTGCTATATCCTAAAAAACTGAAGTTTTCTTTAGAAACATTGTGGTGAAAAATAAAGTTCCTAAATTTAAACAGATATGTTAGCTAAAGAAGATTTTAAAAAGTCCCTACATATAGTATCAGTCAAATAAACAAATGAAAAAGGAATAATTTATTAGATTTAGGTGATGGAAAAATGAGAAACTCAAGAACTGGCTGAGCCACAAGCCGGTAAATCTGAGCGCAGGCTGTTTAGCCTAAATCATCAATCAGTCCATCAACAGAACAAGCTTGTCAATTGAATAATTATATTATGTAGATATTTGACAATTGAGTTATTAGTTCAGCCAGATAAGGCAAAAAGTGAGGCAGAAATTAGATGGGTACCTGAAAAGTACCTTGAAGTTTGAAAAAATACATTCTACATCCAGCTTAGAAGAAAACAAAGAGCTACTCTGCCTTTTTTTATTTCTACTCCAAAGGAGGCGTAGTTGTAACAATGCAGAGCTATTTTCAGGAGAATCAGCAGGGTGCGTTTTGATGCTGCCATGCAGCGTTCACAAAAGCAGATTCATGATCGCTAAGCCTCCTCCAGAATCCATAAACATACATACAAACATGTAAACCTTCTCAGAGTTAAGAGAAGTTTTCTGAAAATGTCCTTTAGAACGATGGAAATCTACTCATGACATTCTGAAGCATTTTTAGAGACATGCTAATAAACTGAGCAAGTTTCTTAATATGGACATAATTACTTAGTACCTTGAGGGGATTAGTGATTGCTGTGCTTTACTGTAATAGCATCCATTTGTGTTTTATATTATATAAAACTGTTTTGATAGGAAACCATATAAAGTATATGCCTTGTGGTACTATAATGCTGTGAAATGTTTTTACCCACCTTTTATTACGTATATATCATTTTGAACTTTGCTGATAAAGTTTAGCAGTATTTTTGAAAGACCAGGCCTTGTGTAAGTAGAACAAATGTTAATGTTTCTATTTATTAAGCCCCTAACTGAATTTAAGCTCTGTTCTATTTATCACTTTAGCAGAAAAAGTTGCCTAACCCAAAAATTTTAAAAAGTCTAAACATAAGACAGCTTGAAACAATTCTAGCTTCATTGTCATTTATTTGCCAAAGCTACACAATGATCACTTCATACAAAACACTTTGTTCCAATCATCGACTAACTGTCAGAGTTTTCCAGGCTCCACATGGGGGTTTGATGCCTGTTCCTACTAACTAACACTGAGCATGAAACAGAGTACTTCCTAGTTTAATTTCTGGTTCTACACAGAAAGATGAATATCTGTTCCTAATTACAGTCAGACAAATTTGACATACGGTGCAGATCTTCTGGCTGGGGAAAATACATAAAGTAAACATGGGCAGAAACAGATTATAAACAGATGTTGTCACTTTATTTCTCCCTTTTTTCAAACTAACAAAACTTAGTATGCCTTTGTTTTATGTCCAAGGGCAGCTGTTTCTGCATCTGAACAAGTGACTTTTTCAAAATTTAATTTTGTACAAACATTTATTTTGTTGTAAATTATCAACACATAAATCATTCTGAGAAATATATTTTTCTTTTTTTTTCTTTTTTTACTTCATTAGTCTGCAATTCATAGAAGAGGCGTATTCTTTGCTTATTTCTGGACACCAAACATCAACTGCACCAACTGTCGACCTTTTGACGTATCAGTTTAAATTTTAGCACTACTGTTTTAATTATTTTATATAGCGAGACACGGAGGACCATACATGTTTGACAAATCTGAAAACAAACCATGGAATAAAAAACTGACGGAGCTCAAAGTACAACAAGTTGTGTGTTTGTACACCATAGCACCTCCAGGTTAGCTGTAAAACATTACCGTAACAGCAAATGTAGTGCATGAAAAACATAAGGAGAAGCCATTCAGAGGGGGTTTAACAAATTTCAATCAAATTAAACATTTTAAACCTTTTCAAAAAACGTGTTAAAGCAATTTAAAAGCATCACGAGTACAGTGGAGAAAGTAAAACCTGTAACAACATGCGGTTATATGGAAGTCACGTGTTATTGACTCATTAAAGAACACGGCTGGTTAGTTTTAGTTGACAGTAATGGTGATTCTCTTCGTTAAGGGTGAATGAGGGTATTTATTTATTCAGTAGAGATAGCAAAGGGAAGCTCACAAAGGCTGCAAATCAATCACTTGTGGTTGAATGTGTGTGTTTGAAATACATAGTTATATATAAATCACGATGCACAAGATGAACCAACAAAAAGGCTAGCTCGTAATAGAAAAGTCAACTGAAAACATTCGCTTTTCTTATTTTATGCAATTAAAAAAATCCTTTGTTTGAGGCCCCAGATGTCGAATAATAAAATTTTATGCAACACACATAAAGCTTTGATTGTTTTATTAAATTATTCATTTATTTCACTTTTACTAAACATGGCTTCAGAGGGTAGAAAAGCTGTTCATCCTGCATAATGGAAAATGCCATTATTTTATAATGGAAGACAAAGAAACCACTTTTCAAAGTAATGTTTTCAAGATAACATGGGAAATATGTGGAGGCCCCACTAATGTTTTCTTTAGATTTTACACATTTCTTCAAAGATATTTATTCTGCTATAGTATCATGTACACTCTAAGAAATGAAGTGTTGATTTTACTTCACCAAACTGGTTCCACTAAACCAAGCTGAGTAAATGAATTTACATTTACTCAACTCAGTTTAGTAGAACCAGTTAACATATTTTGGTTAAGTAAATTCAGCACTTAATTTTTAGAGTGTACATAACACAGGCATGCATAAATAAAGCTATCAATCTATATGTATTATTTCTAACAGCGTGCAGTTTTATTTCAATTTGCAGCTCTTTATTGCTCAATATGAAGATCAAATGTAACCAGAAAATTAAATCAGATTTTCTTTAATCCGTATAATCCTTCAGGATATAATTTACAGTTTCTGTATATTCAGTGTTGTTAAACAAAGATGATTTATTTATTGTAACTAAGCATCTCTTAAACGTTATCTCCTTTCTCCGTTCATAGGTGGAGAAGTTCCCTACACTACGCTTGCAACAAGAATGATGATGGGGGTGTGGTGGATGTTCGCTCTCATTGTCATCTCGTCATACACTGCCAATCTAGCAGCTTTCCTCACAATCTCACGCATCGAGAACTCCATCCAGTAAGTACCCGACAGATTCTGCCCTTGAGCTTCAATGCAGATCTTTTTTTTTTTTTGTTTGTTTTGTTTTGTTTTGTCAAGCTCGAAAACAAAATTCAAGCCCCTCAAATGATTGCAAACTAAATTGGGAGAAACTGATTATATTGTTGCACTTAAAACCTCTAGAAAAACAGAAAGCCACTCTCACACACCAGCACAACGCACGCCTCTTCACATTAGTCATTTTTGTGTAGTTATGTGTTCATGACCAGGTGTTATTTACACACGCAGGGACACACTGCAGGGTCCCTTGGTGTGTCTGATTGTTACTCAGAGTGAAAATTCCTTCTACCAGCCAGGTGTAATACATGAAAGCCAACACATGCACACACACACATGCAGTTATTTCACTTTTTGCTGCCTATCTTCTAAAATGGGAGTCCCCTCTCTCCCTCTAATCTGTGTGTGCACACTTGCTTTGTGTTTTACTGATGAAGATGAGAATAAGATAAAGAGTGTGTTGGCAAGTTTTTTTTTTTGTATCCTTGGTTTTTAGGTATCAAAGCAGCTGAAAATCCTTGTGCTTGTATTGTTCTCTTGTCACACAAACACGCACACGTTATCTCCTCCAGCACTATGTCCTCTGTTTATCTATCCTTGTGATAATATCCTGCTTCTCTCCTGGTGGCACTCGGAAATGCTCATCTCTCATTGGACTAATAAGCATGTCTAAGTATCCGCTATGCCCGGCAGTGCCACAGTTAATTGTGCTTGGCTTTGGAATAAACAACATTATTTCTCTAAACCATGTTGCTATCACTCTCTTAATTTGGTTCTGACGTTTTTATTTTCTGTCATCCTTCTTTTCTCTCTCGGTTCTGTCCGCGGACTCTTCGTTCTGGTTTACTTTGGTCTCCACCTCCTTTATTTATTTCCACTGCTTTGTCTTTTTTCGACATACTCCTGGTCCTTCTACCCAAGAAAGGGCTTTTTACTTGCCTTTATTATTCTTACTTTTCATGTTTTAAAAACACTCTTTCAATAACAAGAGCTTCTCAGTTTGCTGTCTCAATTACCAGCAATGTAGCAAGTAAAGGTTTTTCCAACATTCGTGTCAGCATTTTGATTCAGATTTTGTCATCACTGCTGCTATATGCTGTAACTTTGTGATTGGCATGAACATTAAACTGTAAACTCTTGAGCTACATATCACACTGTTGGGCTGAAACTGAATGCATTTTGTGTAATTGAGAGAGTGAGTTATAGTTCGAGTAAGGAAGCAAATACACGGGCATTAAAGGAAGAGAAGCCCAGGAAAGATTGAAGGCATGACTCTCTTTAGTGTCTTCCATCAGAGCAGGCATGCTTTTTAAGTATTAATGCCCTTGTTTCATCCTGAAAATGAAATAACAAGTCGGCGTCAAGAAGCCTCTCTGGACCATTTCACGCTTGGATGTTTTCCCTCAATTTCGATGTGAATCCTTTAAGAAAACAGTGAAGACTGGCAGAAGACCGGGACAAAGAGAATGTGCAGGAGGGTACTGAGCAGACAGACAAAAAGGCATAAGTATCTTAATGTGGAAATGAAGTGAACAAGAAGAGCAGATGAAGGTTGCAAAGAAAAAGGGCTAAAGGTCAGCAGACAGAGTAGGAGACAAAGAGAGTAGTGAAGACAAACAGGAGTAAAGAGGCATGAGACTGGAAAGATTTGGGTAGTGATGACCCGACAGAGCGGGAAATGTATTTTGGAGAGCTAAAATGTTGGGGAGCGGACTGTCTCTGTTAAGAGGGCGATTAGATGAAGTGGAAGAATTGGTAAGAATAGGCAGACTAAAAGATAATGGTTCAGATGAGCATAAAAGGTTTCCTTTTTTGTCCAAATCTTCTTTAGCAGATATAATATTTTAATATTTGCACATTATTGAAAGTTGGCGTCACAGAAATAAACAGCTAATGATGTATTAACAGTAGCTCAGCTTCTGAGCATTACTTAACAGTCTTTAAAACATAGACTTCATTTTGTTGTGTCTCATCAACTTGTGAAGAAATGAACCAAAAATATTTCCTTTAAATAAAGGGATCTGGAATCTTTTCAAGAGTTTCTGTGGGTTTTGTTCTTTGCTCGTGTTCTACAACTACACTAAATATAAATAACTTGAGCTTCTGTCTAATGTTGCTGACACACACGTTGGCAAACTGCACAGAGTTTGTGTTTCTGTTTTATCATGTTCAGTTTGAGATAAGAACTTCATCAGCAGTAGTTTGCTCTGCAAACATGTTAGGCTGCATCCATGAAGACGGCCTGTGGACTTTATGTTTTTCACAGTTACACAACTCTGCATTGCAAGTTTGCTCTGCACATACTTTTGCCACAAAAACACAAAATTATTTTGAAAGTGTAAACAAAACTGAACGCAAACTCAAACTGGGTTGTTTGAAATCTTTCGACTTGGAGACATCGAAACCTTTTCAAAGTGCAGGGAGTGCAAACTTTTAGATTAGTTTGTGCAAGAATTATTAAGTGACAAAAACGAAGGGATTCAAATGTTTAATAAACATAAATAAAATCAACATTGGGAGTTGGCAAGCAAAAGGTTTTGCATTAACTTGCTGTCAGACTGAAACAATAAAGAAATGGTTCTGATCTTTTGAAGTAGGGTTCTGCGGAAAGCTTATGAACAATTATTATTTCACCTGTTGTTCATAGCTTTTTTGAACCTAAAATATAGTATTATTTTGGCTGCATTAACAAACTTATGACTTCAGTCCAAATCAGGATTCTGCTTTGTATTTTTGGGTCTGGTAGACCAGACAATAGCACCTTTATTCTACCATTGAGAAGTCAGTCAGTGATGTACTTCATCTTATGAGGTCAGGCTAGTTTACCATAAAAAAAAAGTCTTGCTACCTTCCTTTTTCAGTGTCATTCCCTATTGTTCCCTTTAACTCGTCCAGTGACACACGCACATTCGCACACTTATACAATTTGTCACAAGATACATTCAACTGCTGTTCACTTCATTTACTTGCTCATTGAGCTGCTTAGGGGAATATAATTGCTTGCAAAGTGAGCTAGCATACACACAAGATGGAAACACAAGCGTACACGCATACACATGCACAAAGAAATTAAATTCACATAAAACAAAGACAATTAAACACATAATTTCTATATGCGTATACTTCCATGAGACTGCACAAACACACGCAATAAATCTTAAACCTTTTGAGGTTACTGTAGAGACCTTAAAGATCATATCCTTTTAATATAAATGATTAATAAAAAATCTTTATCAGCACTGGTTAGATTGTTTTTAAAGAGTTTCAGCTGGAAAAAAAAAAATATCTAGATCCTATACCTCCATACATGTACATATTCCCATTCAGACAAGAAGCTGAAATTCCAAGAATAAAAATGACAGCATCTGTGGAACATCAAAATACAAAGCCTGCATGAAAAGATATCCTAAATTGATTGTTATCCCCTTTTTTCTCCATTGGTATCATTTATCATTTAACTTTATTTATTACCCTTTAAAGCAAACAATCTAGTTTAGTGGTGGCAAGATCTGAACATCAGAACTTGGGTGTGGGAAAATAAAAAAATGAAAGACAACAGAAAAACAACTTCTTTGTTGTGATTTTAACAATCTTTGTCAAATCCACACCAACACACCAAAATTGGACTTGTTCTATTTCTATTAGTATTTTTTCACTGTATTTGTACAAACTTTTTTTTTTCTTTCTTACTCAAAATCACTATTTGCATGTGGGTGAAAAGTGCAACGACATCAAACAAAAAATGTTTAGCAGAGAATCTGTGCAAATTCATCTTTGTTTCTGTCTCTGGGGATAAATGAGCGTTTTAATCCTACCTGTAAAGAAATCTTAAATTTTCTTATTTAGTTATCCCCTATTTAGTATTGATATAAACCATATTTTGTTTTAATAATCACTGAGACTACCATACCTCCTCAAACCATTATAAAGTTTTGCTTGACATTTAGTGTCTTATAATTTAATACCCAATCATATAAAATTCTTCCTGTGTGTGTGTGTGTGTGTGTGTGTGTGTGTGTGTTACTTGCAAGGTAACATGGTAAGAAAAAAAACGTTTAATACCCCATAAAACCAAATTACAAAGTGTGAATCCTGGTCAAAGAGTGTGCTGACAACCTAGCATATTCTCAAGGGAGATTAGTGGGGAGGGAAGATTATTAAGGTCAAAGATTAATTGACAGCAATAAAAGATTCATGTTCATGGCAGAGTTCATTAAAATCTTTCAATATATAGTTTTTTAATCAGATTGGAGTTGCTTAGGAGGGGATAGCAGGGGAAGAACAGTAAAAGGAGTGCTTATCGTTAAAATCAGAAAATATATATTTTATTTCATAACATATGTGTGTATTTGTGAGTGTTTGCATGTATATTTACCCTGGCAAACAATCTTGTCATAAAGCAAAGAGTAGCAGCTCATAGCTGTGCCCATTGTTAAATCTGCTGCGTGGGTGTACTGTATTACAGCTGAATTAATAACAGTGTATACTGTACACTTGTTCTTCATTAAGCAGGATCTGTTCAGTGTTTTGTGCGTGCTTGTTTTGTTTCCCAGATATGACTATCTCAAATCCATGGGTGGTGTGTAAGCACACATTTAACAAACAAACAAACAGTAATTAGTTCATGTAATGGTTCTCCATTACATTTCTCAGTGGCAAAACTCTTTGAAAGGCAACCCAAGCTCTGTTGCATTATAATTAACAGTAGCTTGTGCATTCCCCTAGAGGTAGCAGTTTATAGTGAAGGGGAAGTGCAAAAAGAAAGACAAGAAATAACTTCAGTACATACTTGCTTGTTTTTTTTTTCTATTTTTACTGCATTTTAATACCCATACATATCAACAATGAACACTTGGACAAGCCACCCTATCAAGTAATGTGAACTGAATGCTTCTGTCCAAACTGTTATCTCTTTCATTTCCCCACGTTTGTTACTGCCAAATTCCATTTTACTCTCTGTTCTCCATGTCAATTATATGTTGATGCCAACTCTCACTGTTGGCCCGCAGAGCATGTAGATCCAAGTCTTTTATCTGTAGAGAGGTGATGGTGTGCACTAACTAAACAGTTATTTTTTACACTGTAAGTTGTCACTGAACTTAATAAAAAAATATTTTTCTACATAGAAGTAGGTTATGTCCTTCCAGAAATACCTACCATTTAAACATTCAAGTCAGATATGTTGCATCACTTACTGCCTTTCTTAAGCCTTGACTGTTTGAGAAATGTTTATAGTCAACAGCACTGCACCTAAACTGAGAGCTTTCTGCTTGCCAAACATAAATCCTGCCTATTTTGCACAGCATCTATGAAACTTCACTGTGCGGTTCAGGACTCACTGTTTCCCAATTTTAGGCTGAAAAGATTATCAGACTGAGCTCCTTTATGGGACAGTACAGAAAATAAACACTTGTCCTAAAGGTGAATGAAATCTGAACCTGTAAATTGACATGATAATCCTTTAGTTCATTGTCCCATATATTGAGAACAGGTATTTTCTTTGGTAGATGGCAGGTTGTGTGCTACATAGAGCCTTCTTTGTTGGCAGTTAAATGTTACTCTGGGTGACTGTTTTAAATGATTTTTGTTGGAGTGTTTGTGGTTCTGCAGGCCACTTAAGAGATCAGGAATGAAGTAAATAAACAGTTAACTTGAGGTATTCATGTCAGAGCTGGTTTATTGAAAAGGCCAAAAGGAGCTCTTGTGTCTGAGAGGACACAGTCTAGGCTTTCATTGTGCACGTGTGCCTGAGTCAACACAGTGAGTCATCCTCTGAATGGCAGCTAACGGTGGAGAGGTTCTTTACTTTGCTAAGTTACATGGCAGCAGGCCAGGAATACGGGCAGCTTGATGGCAGACGTTAGAGGGAGGAGGAGCAAGTGCATTTTATTTAGGGACATATGAGTTAGGTCAAGGTGACCATATGTATCCCACACTAGACATGGACTCCATCAGAGGTTCTGGCACTCTGGTATCAACCAGACTGTTTTACTGTCTAAAACTCAAGGTTTTGTGTGCAGTGTAAATGACTGTATAAATATATATATATACATATTTATATATAAATGATGTGCCATCTCTGCAGCTTTTCTTCTCTTTGTTAAGCTCTTTGTGCTAGAGACATTGCCCAAGTTACTAGCTTGAATACACAAAGACAATACTAGGTATCCCGTTTGTCTTTGTCTTCCCTTAGGATTGTGGTATATTTGCCACAACAAAACAGCATCAGGGCTCAAGGAAAATGTGCCTCTGGGTCCAATGTGGATGCCTTAGAAATAGAGTAGTATACACTGTGATAAAACTATGTGTCTGAGGGTCGATTGGATCCATTTTAGACATGGGTTTATGTCAACCTGTTGTGACTAGAGGCAGTGTTTTGTGCATTGAATCCCTTATTCCCAATAGTTTGGGGAGATGTGTATTGATCTGAACTGACAGTTCTGAAGTGGGCTCTTACATCAACCACCAAAGCACAACCCACTTTGGTGGCTGATATAAGAGAAGCTCCTCCTTAGGGCACATGGACAGGGCATGACATTGAAGATTGTATTTTTGCCCAAAAGGATGAAGGTGGTTGCTTCAACCAGATATTCTGAGAGCCATTTTGGTCTAATCTTTATAAATGTCAGGTATAATAAGTGGTGGGTCCCACAGAGACTCTGTAGGAGTCTAAGCCCTAAGTTGCCAATGACTTTGGAGCCTGTGGTGTGCCTTTTCTACATTCCTCCTCATGTCAATAGTCTTGGCCAAAACAAGTATGATGAGGACTGGAGTTCTGCTAGTGGCCCCTGACTGGCAAGATCTGAGATAGTCACACGAACACCATAAGGTCTCTTAGCCAAAGCAGACATGCTGACATAGTCATAGGAGAAATACGTAGGAAATCATAGGGAAATCACCCAAATGTGAATATTCACAAACTGCAACTTTGGCAACTGGATGGGGACCTTTCCACAACCTGCAGTCTTTCTAACACCATAGGCACCCAGAGCTTCTCTTAGCAGAGAGCTTTAGTAGCTGTGTTTCCATCAACGTTTCTTAATTTGCATTTTGAAATTTTGCATCAGAAAAGCTGAATGGAAACGGCCTGATTCGAATAAACTTCCTCTAATGCGCAAAAAA
>JARVJO010000394.1:9092491-9112002 GCA_031762555.1 Cynodonichthys magdalenae | reverse complement strand
ATTCATTTCCTTTTTGCGAAATTTTAAAAATTCGCTCTAAATTCGAATTAAATTGGATGGAAACACGGCTAGTGTGAACAAAGTTGTAGATTTAATCAGTGATTTAGCATCAGATCACGGGATCCAACATTGTTTTTGGTAGAGGCTGTTCTCTATCTTTTACAAATCATTGAATAAACCTAAACTATGGATTGTTTGACTTTACACTGTGAAGTGTAAAAAGAGGAATCAGGCAAATGGTCTTGTGTTCTTGTTAATGGTGTGCAAAAAGTTGTAAGGTTGTACAGTGATAGCTTTTTTTACTGCAAACACAGATTACATAATTCTTACTAATTGCTGTATCACGCCAATGCACAAGCTATAGAATAAGGTAACCGATGCCTGTGTGGCGTTACTTATATCAGTGAACAGGTAATTTGGGATATTGCCTTTTTAAAAATGTTTAGTCTTTCAAGAGTATCATCCATATGTATAATTTACTGAATATTACTTTGTCTATTAGTGCAGTTGTTGACTACAGGTATGGTATGCATGGTGTATGAAGATAAGTTTGACTTGAATGAAAAAAATAATAACAATTTACATTTTTCTTTTTCTTTTTTTTCTTTGTAGATCCCTGCAGGACTTATCCAAGCAGACAGAGTTGCCTTATGGGACAGTGTTAGACTCTGCAGTATATGACCAAGTACGCTCCAAGGCTATGAACCCATTTGAAAGAGATCCCATGTACTCCCAAATGTGGCGAATGATTAATCGCACTGGAGGAGCAGAAAATAATGTTGAGGATTCGCGGGAAGGCATCCGTAAGGTAGGCATTTATGTTGTTCTTTTTTTCTTTTTTTTTTAAATTTGATGTTTTTTTAAAATTGATGACTTTTAACATGTGTGAAATCATAACAGGTATTAAACCAAACACTAGTCAAAGCACTCCTGTGTAAAATAATAAAAAACAATAAAAAATGGCACAAGGTATAGAACAGTTGCAAAATCAGTGCATGTATGCATTACTTATAGCAAGACATTCATACTGAAGCCACCATCTGCTGGCATTTTATCTTATAATTTTGCTGCTTTTGGCTAACAAGTGGAATGATACTTCTTGTATCAATGTGCAATAAAAGCATGTTTACCTATTTAAGTGCAAGTTGACGAAAGATTGCAATTATTGTTATCCTGGTAAAATAAAATAATTTGAAGTTGATCTGGCTTCTCTCAGCAGCAGAAAGATCTACAGCCTTTTTGAGGTTTACTGCATTAGCATACAATTAGAACTTCACTCTGAGTATAATAAAATCCTTGCAACTAGCAATAGAAGCCACATAATGTCACTGTTTTTATAGCTGTGCAAGTTTTATTATTATTTTTTCATTATACAGGGGAAGACTTTTGTGTGAAGCAAAGTAGGTAAAAAAACAAGAAAAAGCTTATGTGTTGATATTTTCATTCTTTATCAATAAAAATTGTATAATCTTGATGCTTGAAATTTAATAAAAGGGGTGGGCAGGGCAGGAATTCATATATTTCATAACCCACAATGTGGCTACATCATCTTTATTTATTTTTTTCTTTAGTGTATGTTAGCATGATTGACAAGTGCACACAAAAAGGGCTGGAGCTAACTCTCGTAAAAGTGTATTAGTTACATGGCAGGGATACAGAAAACTATTAAACATTAGGCAATGATTTAAAATATTTTCTCTAAGTTTGGGTAATGAGAAGATTGTGTAGACACTGTTTTACTTGTTTACCTGTGTCTGACTTTCTGAACATCTGGACTGCAATAAAGCAGAAGCAGCTATTTAGATTTTTATTTTCCTTCTTCAACATAAGTGAACTGAAACAAACCTCATGAGTGTATGGCCAGAACTACACATGTGCTATGCAATATATTTCCAGGAACACATATTCTGGGTAAATAATTTTTTAAATAGACACCCAGACTAAACAGTCTTCATGTAAGTCTTGAAACAAAGGCTGTTTTTTAGTCCATTATCAAGAAGTAAGAAGGATGTAGGGCAGCAAGACAGATAAAAGGTGAAAGTGGTGAAAGGCTTTATTTTGATCCCTTATTCACTCCACGACATTTATTTGTCCTTTTTCCCCATGCTTCTTTTTTTCATTTTACTGCTAGATATTTACAGACTTCTGTTACAGCACGTAGCTATTATTTCTTCCACTTGACCCTCGTCTCTCACCCTATCCCCTTCTTTTCAGCATTCAGTTTTCTTTTTTTTGTCACTTCCGCTCTCTCGTGTGTTATCATTGTGTTAAAGGCTACAGGGTGCACTTTTTTTCAAGAGTAGCACAGTCAGGAACATTGTTATGAGTATGCATCTACACTGTAATTAATATAACATGACTGTAAAACAATGTCATTGCATATCCACCTAGAGCCAAGTTAATTTGTTTAAATTCAGTAAATAGGCTCCCCTCACTGATTTTTATGCTTCCTTTAGGCCTGCTGGTAAACCAACACATCTTTGTTAGAACACAATATGTTAAGAAAAGTAAAACAATTTTTTTTCAACATGATGCCTTTCAGCCTGCTAAGGTCTCTGGTCATTTTGAGAAATATGACTGGAAGGCAGCCAACAGCATCTGCAGTCGTATGTTGAAGCTGGAGGCTATTTGGGAGGCCATGATGTTATTAACAGACCCTGTGAGCCAGTTGAGCTCGGACATCTTCTCTTCTTTGTCTCACTTTGATTTATTTGGAGGTGTCTGTCTTCATCAGCCCCAGTCCCTTTGCTATATTTGATTCCATTGAGGTTAAGAACTATATATATATATATTTTCCCCCTATCTGTGTAATTCTTTCTCGCCCTCTCCTCTCCCTGGCTTGTCTCTTTTTCTCTTTGGCTTTTTTCTGTTTTACAATAAACCTCTTACTCCTCTCTGTCACCATTGTCCCCTGAGGACTATGGATTTCTCTCCCCGCCCCTTTTTTAGTTTGGATCCTCTGCAGCAGAATATAATTATGTCAGAACAGGTCAGTGTTTGAGCTTTTTGTGGCAATAAAATAAATAAATAAGTAAATAAAAAAAAAGTCACACAAAATATGCGTGTAGAAACACAGAAAGTACACACACAAAGCACACTTGCATCCTAAACGTGTACCATTTATCACAAATGCAAATGCATTATTCACGTGCACAATTAGCATGTATTGATGCACAGATGCAGAGTCAGACGAGTGCTGCAGGGTGCAGCCTGTCACAGGGTTATGTATGAGCCTCGTCCTTTTCACCCAGTGATCAAGGCATTCAATAAAGTAAGAGATAACATAAACTTTGTGTCACACGTGATGTGAAAGGCTAGTGCGCAGTATATGTTATTGTTTGACACAGTGGCGTCTTCATTTAAATTAGTCTGTTACTTACTTCTGGGTCTCCCTGCTTACTCTTGACATGCATGACTAAGCAGGGATCATGGGAAGCAGAGGAGCTCTTGACACCTGAATATTTGGTTGTGAAAATTAAAACATCACATGTCCTCCTTTTTTGTATGCACACCAACCAAGAAATCAATTAAATGTGATTATAATGTAGGAGCACCAGAAATTCATATTAACCCTGACAGAATAAAATAGGGACTCTCTCAGCTAAATAATATGCAAATACTAGGTAATATTAATGATTATATAGTACAGAATACTTACTTTTAATAGGTGTGTTATTTTTGTTTTACCTGTGTTTTCTCACTAAGTACAGTATGGAAACCTAACTGAATATGGTTTGATATTTTTGTTTCTGTAATTAGAAATGCTTTTAGCTGTTTCATTTAAACAAATGTGAAATGGAATGTTTCTCTTTAAGTGGCTTTTATGTGCAGGTATTGTAATTTTACTCAAACGCGCGTGCTACACAGTCACTCATTTTTCCGAACTCACACAAAGCACTAAAACCTTTGCAACCGGAATGTTTTTTAACACACCATACATCCTACTCTCACATGCATGCACACACACAGTACACGCACACACACACCTGAGTTGTAAGTGTAGCTGCATGAGTGTTTGACAGCTTCTCTTTGTCAGGCTTTAAGAGTTTCTGATGATTGCTGAGTGATTTTAGTCTTGAGTGAATTGCCAGTTTGAGTGATTTTTTTTTCCTGTCTGTGCAACTCTGTTCCATTACATGCACTTTAGAAAATGCATCTCTTTGCACAGGTTTTCTGATGCTCTGTATGTTATTTAAATACTCCTGCGTATATTCTGGCAAATTATTAGAAACAAGAATAAGCTATACTGACAACTATTACTGTAAAATTATCGCAGCTTGACAAGGTATAATAAAACATGGTCTAGTTCTCTTACATGACAAAACAGGTAAAGCTTTGTCTTTACAATGCAAAGCTAAAAGAAAAAGAATTGGAAGTATTTTTTTCTTCTAAATTTTAACCAGATGCATGCAAACCAAACTCAAAGAGATGATTCTGATCTTTTGAGTGGTTATATATAAAAAATGAACAAAAAAAAAACAATTAATGTATTTGATCAGCCTAATTTTGGTGAAAATAAAGTTTAATTCTTACTGAATTGATGAGTATTGCCATCAATTTTGCATTATTCTATCAACAGTATTAACATAGTCCTGCTGGATGTGCTCCAGGGTGCAGGAGAAGTGCCACAGCTAGCCGCTGCTGCCACTGCTTGATTTTGCAAATAACCATTGAATTCTACATTAATGATCGTGTAATGCTAAATTGATCCCAATATAAAGGTTGAAAAAACATTTGGATAAACCTCTCTAAAAAATAGTGATTGGAGTTGTTTCAACATAGCATTGCTTTGCTTTTGCATCCATCCATTCTAACAGTTATTTTTTCAGTCCAACCAAATTTAAGCAATTTCTCCAGAGATTACTTAAAATGTTTTGTTTTTTAATAACTTCTAGCAACTTTTAGAAAAGGGACAACCTGTCCCGCATGTGTGACATTGTGTTGTATTAACCTTTTTGCTTTGCTTAGCTTTATTACAGTTTCTCATTTATCATAATTAATAAAGATTTTAAATAAAAATGACCACTGTTTCTTCACCATTGCTACAAATATTTAGCTACTAGAGTTAAGGAGCTGTACAGCCTGAATGATTTTACCAATTTACCATAATGACTTCACTGATGTTGATAAAGATTATGTTGATTGCTCTGCCAAACAGAGATAATGGTAAATATTTTTAGGTCTTTCGGCTTTGAATGAGGCTCTCACAGCACTCCAGAGGACAATTGAGACAAAGTAGAAAAGAAAGGAAAGGAGGAGGGAAGGTTGATGTGGCCAGTGAATGAATGTTCAGGGAATAGGAAAAGGAAAATTGGAGAGTTTCAGGGAGGTGGAACAAAAGAGATATGAGAGGAAAGAAGAACTAAAAGAAAAAGGGTGGAGACTGTAGATGGGTGGACAGGGGTTAGAATGAGGTGGAACAAGAGAGATGGATGAATATAGAAACCCAAAGAATAGGTACACAGGGACCAGGGTAGAATTAAAAAAGAAAAATTGAGAAAGCAAACTGGGGATAAATGAAACAAAATATCTGTTTATGTATATAGTTGTTAGGTGTTTTAAATTAGACATCTATCACTTTCATGATTTCATCTATAAATCAAACTCTTAAAACAGTGAAAGGATTTCAACAAAACCTGAGAAGGGACCTGATCAGTAAATCTAATTGAAATATATCAGCCATTTTTTTTCCTGCCTGAGCTTGGAGAAATTTGAACATTTGAAATAGCTTTGTGGAATTGACCTTTTAGAAACTAACATGATCCTCTTGTAGTCATATTTCTGTTTGACCTCATAAAATGATAAAATTATCAGTAATTCATTCTTGAAGATTATTGGCTTTAATAAAGATTGAGTTCCAAAATAAATGAGACTTTTGTCATTTAGTCGGTGAGCTTTAGAAGAACCCAAAAGGCAGGCACACAGAAGGCAGTTCCTGGAACAAAAAAGACTTTTAATAACTTCCCCTTGGTAAACAGTATTAGTAGACTTGCACTGCAAAAAAGGTTGTTTGCAGAAGAAAAGACTGCAAAAGACTAGAAAAATGGGAACATTGACCCAAAAGTGACAAAGGCACTTTGACTATGTTTAAGAGACAGGTGAGTGAGAAGCTGGAAGAAAGAACAACTAAGCACAACTAGTGGCTATAATACAAAAACAAAAAACCGAGAGCATTACTAAAAAATTGTAAACAAACCTAAAACACAGTAAAACTCAATGCAGAAACAGATAAATACATAATAGAATAAACTAAAAACACTAAAAAACAGTTTTCATGATTTGCTTCACTTGTGCTGATTTCTCATGAGTATTGCTTGGAAAGCACAGTGGGATTTTTAGAGAGGGTGACAGCAAGGAAGAGGCTGTTTCACCCCTGGTTTTGCATTTGTTGAATTGTAGTAAAATCAGCTGTGTTTGTAGAAATTAAAACTTTCCAGTCCAAAGTGTCACATGACCTGAAGAATTACATTTCTTAATAGAATCAGAATTTCCATATTAAGGTTTTAAAATGTTTGTGTAGCCTTTTGTTTTGTTGGACATCATTGCTTTGAGCTAAATGATGACATTTTGCTAAATTTGGTTGGGGTCCAGATAAAAGTACTAACTTCATCTGCCTCGTAATACAGTAACCCATGTAGGTGATTCATTTTCATGAACCCAAAGGAAATAACTGTATTCTTGAACTGCCTGTGGAAAAAGAGTTAAAGAACATTTAAATACAGTATTTCTGTCTTCAGTAGAAGTGAATGGGAAACAGTAAAGCATAAAATGAGAATCGGAGTGAACCTCAGCCCAGATGCCTCACCTTGTGCATGTATGTGGGTGTGTGTGTGGGAGTGTGTGCATGTGTTGGTGTGCTCTCAGCACAGGGAGGCCACTCTAACACAGTTTGGCCCTTCAAATCAAAGTTAACAATAGATGTGTAGGCAGCAGTATTATCTGAGCGTGTGTGTGATTGTGTCAGTGTCACTATTCTTAGAGGGCCTCCTGCCAAGCAGCTATTGGTCAGGGAGTTGCCAAGGTTACCAAGCCGGGTGGCCCAGCTGTGCTGGGGTGACAGATCTCTGTGTTTATGATTCCTCCCCTTCTGAGAGTGAGGATGACTTTTCAGCAGCAATATTTTCAGGTCTCAAGGTTGCCTGTAGCTTTGTGACTTGTCTTTTCCAATGACCCCACTAACGCACCCTATATCCTTTTTACTCATATTTCTTACTTTTATTATAATGTCCTCTTGGTTCTGTTTTTTGCTGACGCTTGTGTGCTTTTAAGTTCACACATGCGTCTTTTTATTTTTTGTGTGTGAGCCATAATAATGACATGGTGTTATTTCAGAAGGGCTATGACATGCTTCATTAGATTTGACCAGAGAAATTGTATAATTTATGGGTTTGTCGTGTATTTTATTGGATTTAAGTAAAATTTCCACCAAGGGATAAGCTGGTGATATGTATCTGTCACTGTGCTTCGATTTGACTGCTGCAATATCCTCTGTAATAACCTTGCATCTGTTAAGACCAGAAAATGCCATTTTTGGCTGCTGGGCTTTTTTCATTTTGTATTTTCTTGTGCAAAGTAGTGCAAATCACCCTGACAGGAAAAAGAGAGAGCTCTTTTCCTGCAGAGTTTGATAGCTCATTAGGATTCACCACAACAAGCCCAAACTGCAAACATATTTCCCTGCTGTTGCAATTCTGTGGCTGTGTGATGACAGTGTTTCTGGGTTGAATTTCAGATTTACGGAAAGCAGATGAAAAGACAAATTCAGAAGAGGGGAGATAGAGAGGGATTACTATTCATATTAAAAAGAAGATGGTGACAAAAACCATTTGAATGAGGGGATTGATGGGCGCTAAAAGAGAAAATTATATCAGAGAAAGACAGGGATCATTCATGCCTTGGTGATGGATTTAACCACATTCTTGTGGACTTTTAGCTAAATATATGTGTCAAACAACACTTTAGTAAAAACAACATCTGTAGCAATTTGTTGTGAATAGCCCTTTGAACAATCTCAGTTTAAATCTGACTAGTTTGATGAGCTAACAGCTAGTCCAAAAAGGGCCAAGACCAAATTAGATTCTTGCTGTTTTAAAACAACTCATGTCTCAAACATTTCATAAAGGTGTCTCTTAAAAAAAATGTGTAATTATTATTTCTAATCTGAGGTCATTCAGAGATTAAAAAAAAAGATAAAATATGAATTGTTCATAAACTTTCCACTGTGCTCCACTACTGGGGATTTGAACTGGTTATTTACCAAAATTGTACTGCTCCAATGTTTGCAGAGTTTTAACAAACATAAACTCAATACATTTAAGCTGAACAAACACATTTCCATTTTGTCAACCTATTATCTGTTTTGGTTATGTTTTGAGTGTAAGAAGAGAAGATAGTGTTTGCTTTAATAACAAAAAGGCACACAAGAAGACAAAGGATTCCATTATCTATGTCTAACTGTATTTTCTTGCTCTGTATCTTGTAATAAAGCCAAATTGCTTTTTTATCTGTTTCGCCCTCATCTGCCAGCAGAGGCTGGAGCCATCACGCTATCTTCCCCTCTCTGTTGCTTTTCCTCTGTTCACCTCTTTTTGTGACACTCTTTCTGTGTTTTTTCTATTTATTTATTTGTTATTTATTTATTTATCCTATGCTGTGCTTCTTGCTCCTTTTGACAATTACAACAGCTGAAGAATGTTGGTGCATAAGTCGAGCATTTATGGGCTCCTTTACTGTCCATGTATTTGGGTTCATGCATCTGGATGTCCTTGTACAAGTATTTGTGTAAATATGTGATGACATGGGTGTTTTCATACATGTATAATTGTTATATTTATACATTTTTCAAAGCATGTTCTGTGTCTTGACATATAGTTTCAGAAATATAAAAATTTGTGACCAATATGCCTCCTAAATCTGGAAATGACATGGACAATGTTCTAATATAAGTTCCACATTTTCAAGTGGCCGTGTCCAAATGTTATACAGTCATTTAAGTAATTAGCAAGGTTTTTAGTTCATCTCACATTTCTACATTTGATAACACGCTTTTATTGTGTTCCTATATTTAGTACAAAGCCTTTTACATGTCTGCTCTAGAATCTTTGGTATGTTCAGTATTTCCAAAAAGGAGTTTTAGTGGACAAGTGCACAAGGTTGGTCTCCATGGACACTGACCAAGGATGATTCAGTTCTACAATGACAGGCCCACAAAAAGCTCAGCTGGCTGTGGCACAAACTCAACTGACATGCATTTTTCAGTAAGTCGGTGACTCCAAACTCACTGTAGGTGTGGATGTGAGTGAAAGAGGTTGTCTGTCTGTAATAGACCTGTGATGGACTCTGCCCTGCCAGGCTCCAGCCTTCACAAGCCTGCACAAGTTACAACATTTATAGAAAATGGCTGAATAGATGTTTAGCCATTTTCTTTATCACTTTGAACACATCACAAAAACTTAAATAAGTAGCTTTTGCAATAAATTACATGAATGAATATTTTGTAGATTAACCTAAAACAAAATTATTTTCCTAAAACTGAACACAGAGTATAAGAGTTAACCAAAAATGTTAGTCAGAAGATGATATACCCAAAAATGTTTAATCAGACAACTCACAAATAAGATTTTAAATGTTTTTTTTTTTTAAACATAGTTTTTTTAATGTCTAGGTCCCAATCTCATCACTCTATTTTCATTTCACACAAAATGAAGGGAAGAAAGTATCTCAACCCACTGTTTTCTTTAATGTCATGGAGTAAAGAGGGCGTCATCGACCTTGAAGCCCACAGGTGGACACTGAGATGGTGGAGGGGCTGAGAAGGAGCGAGCAGCAGCAGTACAGGGAGGTAGTAGCAGCAGCATTGATATGCAGGGTGAGACGGGGCTATTGTAGCTTAAATAGACCGCCCAGACTAGTAGTCCAAGCTTAATAGGTTATGAGGAGTGCGAGTGTAAGATCAATTGTGAGGCAGCAGCGCAGCTTGAGTTGTCCGCATGAATAGTTCAAAGGCTCGCCCCATTTACTTCTACAAGCAGAAAAAAAATCAAGAGGATTTTCTAATGTGTGAATCGGCATCTCCTGAGTCGAGTATATCATTTCAACTTGATTTATGGGATTCAGCAAACTTGTCAGCTAGTGAAGCTGCTGAAGCTGTGAGGGGAAAACATGTACGTATAAGAGACCATGCCAACTAGTTTGAGCAAACTGCATTTCAGAAAACGACACATAGTGGTTACTCTGAGAATAAAGCTGCACAACTTTGTAACACAAAATCTGGAAGCCGTTAACTGTTTTGTGCTCAATTGGGTTTTTGTGCTACAGCTATATGTATAAACCTCCACAATGGAAAAATCAGGTACTGTCTGCACAATGTTTTCTTCTTCTTTTTTTAATTGACTTGGTTTCAGAAATGGCCATAAATACAGATTTGTAAAATTTGTGGTTGATAGTCAAATTATGTATAAAAGGTCACTTACTGCTTGTCCACTCTCAGCTCATGGAGTATATGATTATAGGAAAATTAAAAGCCATCGTTATGTGACTGGGTCACTGTGGCTGTAACATAAATGGTTTGAGTGGTCATAAATGCTACAGTAGTTACATCAAGTAAATGCAGTTTATTTATCAATTGACAGTTTTTTATTAACCTCCTAAGACTTAAACTCTTGCATATCGTGCATTTTCATTCATATCCTATAGGCCAGGTCCAAGGAGGTTCAACTAAATTGCAACCTATAACTATTCGCAATACAACATTGACTTTAAACTGCCTTTTATGCCACTGAATTTAATTTTAGAATGATGTGTGCTTTTTGGACTAAGTTGTATTTTTACAGCATATTGGTCATGTTTCTTTTAAGATTTTTGTTCAGAGGTTTAGATTTTTCAGCATCCTTGTTTTAACAAAAAAACATTAGTCTGAAACCATTTTCTCTGACAGCTTCCCTCTAATAAAACACTTCCAGTATAATGAGCTTCATGGCCTTAATGGCATTCCTCACACATCTAACAAGATAACTCACTTTAAAAATCCAAAGATTTGCTGGTTGTGATTTGCTGAAGAAATAATTGTCATGGTCTGTGGTTTTATGTTTTGTTTTTTCTAAGTGTTTTCAGTGTTTCCCTGTGTGCTCTCTGCCCAGTTGCCCCGCCCATGCTCACCTGTTTCCTCTTGTGTCTGCTCCAGGTGTTTCTTGTTTGTCCTCATAAGTTTAGCTTTATATTCTGTGTCCTGTGTTTAGTCTGGGTCTGTTCATTGTGTTGTGTGTTCCAGCCTGATGGTTTTTTTGTGTTCTTTGTGTTTTTGCACCCTACCAAGCCAAGTGAGGTTTTGAGCTGCTTCATCAGCATTTTTCTTTAATAAAGACGTTTTGCTTTTTGCACCAGAACTCTGCCTGTGCCCTGGGTAAATCCTCTGCTTTAAACGTGTCAATAATTGCACAAATAGCTGCATGCTTGTGCTCTCAAATTAAGGAGATTAAAATAAAATCTTAGGTATATATGCATAAGGGTTTAGATTTATAGGCATTATCATAAATAAAGAGATAAATCTCAGTTTCAAAGAAGCTGGTAGAGGTTTTACTAAATAGTTTCACTTGTGTGGGATTTATTTTTTCTAGGGAGTTCAATGTTTTGCATATATATTTTTTTAAACCAACATCAAAATATAACTGTCTTTGTGAGTCTGTTAAAGAACAGACACTCAGGAACTGGCTGAGAAATGTTAAAAGGGTCACAAAAATAAATCAACCAACAGAAGCACAAAGAGCAAAGTTGCTGAATTTGCACAATGGATTTAATCAAAGAGCAAAATGCCCTAGTGAAAGAAACATCTTTAAGCACATTTTTCATCTGCCTGGTCTGCGTCATGTCTAGCCTACAGTCCAACCTGAAGCGAACCATTAGATATCAATGTAATTTCCAAGACAAAATGAGGATAAAAATATTGGATGATTCAGTGTAACTCCCCAGAGTTCTGTATGGAGCTGGAAACAGCGAGTTCAATTACTGGATTGTAGATGAATTAGGGGAACAAACTAGGCGGTGGAGGGATTTGAAAAATGAAAACTAATGCATGATATAAATGGTTTTTGTTGCAAGATATCTTGTTACAATTGACCGCTCTCTCTTATCCTCACCTCACCCTCAGCTCATTCCATTTGTCATTGTCCTCTTCTCTTTCTCCTTTAGCTATGCCTTTCTGACTTCTTCCGTCTCCACTCCTCTCAATATGTTTTCATTGCGAGCTCAATTATCTTCTTCTTTCTTCTACTGCGCCCTAATTTGTGCTTTTTTTTTCACCCCTTCACCACATTCACTTCAACAACACAATGTTGTAGGGCCTCCTGTATATAGATGTTTTCAAATATATCCTCCACTTCCAATCTCTCTCCCCGTCACCCTTGTGTCCCTCAATCCCAATCTTTCCATTGTGCTCTTATTCTCGTGCAACTAGCTGGGCAGCCACGCACCGGGTCTTTATATCTTTCTATGGGAAAAGAGGCAGCCCAGTGCCAGCAGCTAATGGACTTTTGGAGAAGTCGGGCAGCCATGCATCACAGTCTGGAGAACAAGGCAGGAAGAAGAAGCCTTTGGAGTGAAGCCAATAGAAGAGTCATGTTACAGAGAGGAAGGGATACATGCAAGGGAACTAGTGATAGTAAAGTAAAAAATAAAGTCAGTTAAATAAAAATACAATAAATTAATTTAAGTGTGTAGGCTTTTTTTTCTAAAAAGATTGTAGTATAAAGCTACTTTTATCATATGTTCCCCAGCACTATTTCCCCAAAGGGACAATAAAATATATTGTAATTATATTGTGTTATTTGTATTGTATCAAACTGTCAATTTAAAATCCCCTATGAAATCATTAATCTAAATGCTCCAGATGGTTTTGTGCTTTTCACAGCTCGTTTTTGATGCAACTGTTTATTACAGCCACATGCTTTGTATTTTTTTCTTTTCAACTCCTATATCAAAGCTGATTTAAGATAAATGTCAGGATTAGCAGTTGTTCTTGTCAACACAGTTTGTTCACATATGCTTATAGTTACTGTTACAGGAATAGTTAGCATCATATTATGAACTTTGACACCCATGAGCAGGCCGAGTCAGTGTTAATAACTATCTGGAGTATTTATGAGACGTTTGTCAAAAATGGGATTTAAATAAATCCCAAGAAGCTGCATTATGGTATCTGCAGACATCAAAGCAGTTAAATATGTACCAGCCAATTCAGCACCTGGAAAGCCTCAGGGCTTGGCAAAATGAGCAAATGCTGCAGGATTGAGCAGATTGAACAAAATGTGTATCTCTTGTTCTCTATAAATCTCTTTTGTCATCTGAAAGATGGTTTCAGCTAGTATTTGTTGGTAAAGAAGTCATGTCGTTTTTTCATTTGTTTGTTTGTTTTTCTCAAGTGTGGATGAACACATGTCTGCTTCTTAATACCATAACCCTCCTTAAAATCTCCATTATCATATGGGCCTCAATTCAGTCAGTGCCTACAACGTCATTTTATTAGTAGTCAAGCTTAAATCAGCATCTCATTCGGCTGCAACTGCTGCAAACTGGTTTTCAAACATGGAGAAAAGAATCTCTAAAGTGTCCCAAAACCTTTCTCAGTGTTTTTGTTAGTTGCAGAGGCTCACAGTCAGAGATGCATTGAAATATAGATATAAAACCAAAGCGTGGTTCTCAAATGAAAAAGACAGTCCTTGTTTCACAGTATCTTCCATCCTAAATAACAAGACACACACACAGTTAGTGTACCAGCAGCTTGTGAGGGCTTAGGCTGTGATTTGCAGTGACAATTGGTAAATATTGACTGGAGGTGTGTGTCAGGTTTTTATGAACATTACTTATCCCTTTTTTCTAGGGTAATGTAGTGTCTCACTGTTTGTTTTTTTTTTCCTTTTTTGTGCAACTATCTGTATTGACAAAATACCCTAAGCCACACACATATTTAACTCAGTCACTTTGCAAGAGCTGGAATGGTGCCCTGAAAGGTCATTGTTAACATCACCATTCAGTCAGATGGACTATCAATTTAACCAACTTTAAACAGCAGATGGTTTATTTTTTTCTAAACGTATCATAGCAAAAAGACTAATCTACAAGATTCAGAGAACACCAGCTGTTCATTAATTTTGTTCGAATGCTGTTCTGGACCCACTTAAACACCACTTAATATCACTGATGTGAAATATTGGCGCAGCTTGTCAGCTGCTCTGCATAGTTCAGCAAACTGAAAGTGACGTTCTGTTCTCTGTCAGCCGGTTTGACAGAGAGCAGACTTGTTTATTTGTTCAAACAGTATTTTCAAGTTGTACAGGTGAAATTTCTCCTGATATTCGAATTATTGTGGGATAAGAAGCAGCTGCTGAGAAAAAGTCACTCTGTTTAATTACCCTGGGGAGAAGATAGAGATGTTGTGATGTAACTCAAAATGTGTTGTTGGAGAAGTATCTGGGTGTATCAGGAGTCACTGTCTCTCCTCGTCTTTTTACAAGTCTTGTAAATGGATTTTTTTCCATATTAACTCCATTCATCCATCCATTATCTATACCAGTTTCTTCCTTTCAGGGTCACGGGGGTCACTAGTGCCCATATCCAGCCGTTACAGTGCGAGGGGCGGGGCCATATTAACTCTTATGGCTTTTTTGAAATGATCTAAAAACTCAAGGTCTGAGTTCTAAACAGTTTTCATAAACAAAGAATCTGGTCGGTGAATCAAATCAATGTTATCTAAAGCAATTATCCCTTTTTAATTCAAAGAGCTATTGACATTTTACCCTCAACCATTTGGCACCAGATTTCACAACTGAAGCAATTGCTAATGAAGTTAATTCTGGAGGACTGGCAATGGCACAGCAGTGGGATGAAAAATATTTAATTAACTATTTTTATTCTCTAAACCGCTTTGGCACTGATTAAACTGGCAGAGGACATATATGATCATACAG
This sequence comes from Cynodonichthys magdalenae, assembly GCA_031762555.1. Classification (NCBI taxonomy): domain Eukaryota; kingdom Metazoa; phylum Chordata; class Actinopteri; order Cyprinodontiformes; family Rivulidae; genus Cynodonichthys; species Cynodonichthys magdalenae. The sequence goes on along the minus strand of JARVJO010000394.1, from coordinate 9,097,042 downwards.
TATTTTTAAACTTAAACTGCAGAGCAGTGCCCTTGCTAGCTCGACAACGATTTGCTTTTAGCATTGCTTTGACTTTATGATCTCCAAGGTTTTCTGCAGTGTTTTTGCAACAGCTTTTGGTGCATTCATTATCTGCATTTGCTCTTTTCAGCCTGCACTTAATCAGCATTTAGGACTGAAAGGTTTGGCTTTTTCAAGGGATGCAACTGAAGATGACAGTGAAAGAAAAATATAATTTGCACACATAAATCCTGAAGAAAATGACCAAAAAAATGCACAGAGTTTGATGCAGACTTTCTCTGCAATTGCTGTTTACACAAGCAGTTTATGATGGGAGATTGAGACGTGTTTAGAAAACATTCCTGAGAAGCACCTGAGCTGAGTACGAATGAAGCAGAATGATGCAGGAAGTACACTGTGGACATTTATTATCTGCTTATAAAACAAGACAAAAATGTTCCATAATTTTTGAAGGGTACATGCTTTTGTATTTATAACATAATATATTGTTTGTGTTTAAATAAGACAATCAGTGCAATTAGCATACATTGTGTCACTCAGTTACTTGCTGCAGTTATAAACAAGTAGTTATTTGAGCAGTATCCATATAAGACAATGCTGTCTGGAACAAATATTGTGGCTGCTTTGCATGTATTAAAACAATTCAACAAATAGAAACAGAACAATTATTTTCTTTGCTTTCAGACACTTCCCAGTGTTCCCCTACTTTAAAGGATGACCAGCATGCAGAAACACACAAGCTGCCAAATGAAGTTTTCTTTAATGGTGACTGGCCTCATTGGTTCTGACAGGGTGAGAAATGTTGTCATTTGGAATGACCTCGAGGTCAGCCACTGATCCTTTGCTTTGAGAGGAGCACCGTGGCAGACACAGTTCACATATTTAATCCATTCACTTAGCGTTATCGAGCAGGAAACAAAAAGACAAACTAACTGAGGTAGGACCATTTTATTGATGAGTGGATGTATGGAAAATAGATGGATAAAACCTTTGTTCTGCTTAAAGAAATGTTGTGTTTCTCACCCAAACGGAATTTTGAAACTATTTAACTTAAAGAGCATTAAAAGCACTTTTTGCTATTACTGTGTAGCAACACTGAAGTATAGCATAAAACAAAAACAGCAAGCTGGAGTGTAATGATACCTTGGCTTCAGCAACACAAAAGAAAGCTCCGAGACATACTGTGTTTAAATACTCCAAAAAAAAACTTGGCAGCTCAGAGATAGCTGACTGCAGAAAACTGTGGAGCAGTTTAACAGCTGCACAGTCATATCTGCGAGCTGCACACAAATAGAGGGATCCACTTGTGTTTGAGTGGAGGTTGTAAACAAATTTAAGGGTATTGCATTTGCTTTTGTTCCTTTCAGAGGTCACTTTTTAAAATAAGGATTCCGATTTTTTATTTTTTTGCAGGTGTTAGTGAGAAGGGTGGGGTTGGAAGTCCTAGAAAAAAAGCCATACAGTTTCAGCTAGTTTTATCAGCTTGTTGCTCTCAATGACTTTTTTAATAAAACAAGACAGAACTAAAAAATAAGGAATTTATAACATTATTCCCTGCTTACTTATGAGTCTTTGTTTGTTTTACTCATAAGAAATGGGTTTGATGTTACCTCAGAGAATATTTTTAATGATGTTTTTCTCAGTTTGTTTCAATTTTTATAATTTTCCTAATCATTATATAATTTATCCTAACCGTATATAAATAAGCCTTTAAATTTGTTTAGGTTGATTAGAGAATTTTAATCCCCTAACACTTCGCTGAGTAATGATTCATTTTGTATGGAGGTGTGTGTATGTTTGTATGCGTGTGTGTTAGTGTGAGTGTTGTCACATTGCGCTTGACCTTGTATTTTACCTTGATGTGGGACTGGATCAGTACTGTCACGTTCATTTAGATGTAATGGGAGACTTCATGGTGTTAAATCAGCGTGCCTTTCTTAGATTTTCAGCTAAGGAAATATTATTAGACATCATTACAGAAATATTCTTTTTAGTATTTTGACTGCAAGTTTGCAAAAATAAATTACAACTTGCAGAATGAATTAGGCTGGAATTTTTCCAGGTTTTGTCATTACTTTGGCAAACAAAATGTTCTATAATAGCACACAATTAATATTCTTCAAAAATAATACAACTAATATTTTGCATATTAGACAGGGAGGCATATGTTATAGTGGAATTTAACAAACTATGCAGATAAACACATGAAGATTTTGTTTTTTAAGTACATTACGAGTCACAAACAAATGTTTAGCTATTTTAAGACTGACATTTCTAGACATTTTGATCAAAGTCCAACAGTTTTCATGGCCACATTTTGTATTTTAGTGCAGAGGTCTTCAACCATTTTCCTTGTGACACACTGTTCTGCATTATTTAGCTGTTTCCTTGCTTCAGGACACCTGATTCCAATTATTAAATTACCTTCTCAGAATGTTATCAGGTTTAGCAGAAGCCTGTCAATCATGCATTTCAATCAGGTGTGTTGAAGCAGGGAAACATCTAAAACATGCAGGATAGTGGGTCACACGGACAAGTGTTGAAGACCTCCGGTCTAGTGGTACTGTGTTGTGACAGGGTACACAATTTTGTAACCTAGGAAGTAAAGATTAACCCTTATTCTAGACACACAAAATTATCAAAAACTGTACAACACCAACAAAAAGGAATAATTCCTACTTTTCAAAAGCAAGCAAATGAAACATCACACTCCATTATGAAAAATACAATAGAGCAAGGATAAAATGAAAAGCCAACAGAAATAATTTTATTTTTTTTTCTGCCAGATCCTATTAAGGGTGGCATCTTAGTTTTGGCTCACTGATCCGACTCGGATGATCCGTCTCTCTAACATCTGTCTCCAATTACTTCTCTCTTTCAATATCGCATCTCTCATCGGTGTAGCGGGGTCTGAGAAAAGATTTGCATAGAGCGAGGCAATAGGCGATTAATTTTGCTCATTTTTTTTTTTTTTGTCCTCCTTCCTGAAGAGAAGAAGACAACTAATGACAGCCATTGGTAATTAAACAACTGAGAAAACAAAGAGAGGAAAGGGAGTGAAGAAGTTGTCATATTGTGTCTCCAGGGACTGAAATGACTGGTGCCACTAGAGCAAGCAGTTGGACATAAGGCCTCATGAGGAAAAGATGCTGTATGGGTGCTGGGCTTTCATCATTTCAGAATGAGTGTTGTTGCTGGGTTTTGCTTTATGGGAACGAAAAAGAAAATAATTCTTTGTTGGACACTGAAAAATCACAAGAGGTTCATACTGGAGAATATATTGAGACAGTGCAGAAGTTGTTTTTCAAGCTGGTAAACTTTGTAAACTTGGTTCATGTAAGTTGGTTCATTTAATCTCCACCTAAGTCTCATAAATTCTGGTTTGCTCACTTCGCAGATTAATATGACCAATCAAACTGTCACTCCTCTGACATCTGAGTCCAGACAGAATTTATTACTCGCAAGTTATCACCAACATGTAATTTTAATACATTTTTGCTAACAGAGAAACAAGAGAGGTGGAGGATATGGTGTGAAGTTCTTTACAACAAAACAAAGCTAGTTTGGATGTAAAGCAGCAGCTTGGAAATTTGACTGTTAACAGTTTGTGTGGAAAAGTTAAGGTTCTTGTTAATCTATAGCAGTAATGGAGGTTTTATGAAAAAATATTATAACTTCCTTACTACTTTTCAGGTTTGGAGTTTATCGAGCTCTTTGTTTGATATGTGGCCTTAAGGGCACTGTTTGTAGTTCAAATTGGATATATTATTTTTCTAATGTTTTAATTTTACTGTATAATTACAAGTTGAGAAAATTATATCTTCATTATCTGATACTTTAAATCAGTGGTTCCCAACCTTTTTACTCAAAGTCCCCCTTACTTACATCTGAGCCAAGCTGAGCAATCCCTCGCTACTCCCAACCTCTCCTAAAGATGCATTTGATCTTAATCTCTTTCAAAATAATAAGAGAATAAAAGTGATTAATTACAAACTTTTATTTAGAAAAAGGGAAACAAGAAGAACTGAATTATGCAGAGTTTTAATTATTAAAACTTGTTTTGGTGATTTTTTTTTTTATATGCAAACATTAAATTGATAATTCACAACCTCTGAGCAGACAAGTTCATGGACCCCCACAGTGCTCTCTGGCATACCCCCAGGTTAGCAACCACTGCCTTAAGGCCTCCCCATGAACCCAGGAAGCAGCTTTGGCCCAGTTGTAGGGAAGTAGTGTCCTTGGACAAAACACACACACATACACACTGCTCCCCGTTGGCTTATTCACGTATGAGTGAGAACAAAAAAATGCTGTATAGAGTGTGAAATATATATTGCAGAAGTGTTGTATGAGTGTGTGTAAGAATAAATCTGGAAAAGTAAAAAAAGCAATATATATATATATATATATACACTGCTCAAAAAAATAAAGGGAACACTCAAATAACACATCCTAGATCTGAATGAATGAAATATTCTTCTTGAATACTTTGTTCTGTACAAAGTTGAATGTGCTGACAACAAAATCACA
>JARVJO010000394.1:9073400-9092391 GCA_031762555.1 Cynodonichthys magdalenae | reverse complement strand
ACAGCATGTGAAATTGTTTGTCAATCAGTGTTGCTTCCTAAGTTGACAGTTTGATTTCATAGAAGTTTGATTTACTTAAAGTTATATTGTGTTGTTTAAGTGTTCCCTTTATTTTTTTGAGCAGTGTATATATGTATATATATATATATATATATACACACATATATATAATGTGTGTGTGTGTGTGTGTAGCAGTTACCAGTTACAAGAAGAAGGACAGTTTTTTTCTGTCTAAAATAAAACAAACATTTTGTATTTTTATTTTTTCCATGTCTAATTGTGACCCCCAAATCAAAGTTTGTACCAGATCATGATTTAGGTGTATAGTTACACCCCTCCTATTTATGCAGTCTGAACTGGTCTTAGTATATAACCTCCTAATCCATAAGCCTGCCTTAAAAATACTGCAATAAATGTGGGGGCGTAAAGCAAAAGTAAACTTTTTTAAACCGTTTTCTCCTCCTACAAGACAACCTGTCTTAAAATAACTTTTCTCATGTATATTGATGCCAAATGATGCATAGAGGGGAGGCGCTGTCTCTCTCTTCTCTGCTATGATTGATTTCCTTGCACCTAATCTTATCTTTATTCAGATCTTCACATATCTACATGGAGCCAGCGAGTGCAGAGACAGAGAAAAAAAAAATTTGGCTGGGGAGCAGCTTCTCATTGTAATGCTCTCTGATTTGTCAAATAAAGCCCAAAGAAAGGCAGCGCAGAGAGTGTGGGTTGCGAGAACAAAAAGAGCATACAATCCAAAAGACAAAACTCTTTGGCTTAAGGAGAAACAAAAACTACTCGTAGGTCTGTAAGGACTTGAGTTAAACAGATATTTTTTATCAAATATTTCTCACTTATTAACCTCTGTCAAAAATTCTACACTCTCTACAGACACAAAATCTTCTAATTTGCCGTCTGTGTTATTATGCTAACTATTGTAGAACAGGAACAAAAGCAAACCAAGTGAGAAGTCAGTTCTTTCTTCGCTCAGCTCTAGTTGAGCTTCACATTTTGCAGGTACAAATTTAATCCCACTTAACTCTAAAGCAAATGAGGCACACGACAGAAGTGTACATATCGTGTAGAATTCCACACGGACACAAATAGAAATCAACTTTCAGTATAACATCATTGGAAATAAGAGACTGTTTAGAGACTGGCAGCAGCTTTAGATCTTTAGTCGTTATTGCATGAGACGTATGAGCACTTGATTTGATGGTTGTCTTTTTTTTTCCTGTTCATGTCTGTCTCGCATCTCAAAATCAAACAAGTCAAAAGGGAGTGATGCAAGAAAACTTTCAGAATTATGAAAGAGTGGCTTTAAGAAGATAGTTGAGAGTTGGTTCTTCCAGATGTGATGTTTAAGAATGAAAATCAAAAGTTAATGATGTAATGTTTAAACTATAATCTTTTATGATGTCAATTAAATCCCTCCAGTTGACATAGAATCAGAATGTATAAAAAAACAAAGTCTGGTGGTAGAAATTCATGCTCTCGTGTCACTCTGACAACATCCCCATGTGTTTATAATGATAACTATTGCTATTATCTCTAGGCCTTTTGGCTTCAAACCTAGGTTCAACTTGTTTGCATTGGCATTTATGGCTGAGTTCCACCCCAATTTCTGGCACCCTGAGAGGTTAGAACAAGTAATGAAAGTGGATGTGGATATTGTTGTTTGCTGTCAGTAAGGACCTGTGACCCGAAGAATCCATGTAGATCACAAAACAACTGCAGGGCTCTCTAGACTCACACACTGACCTTGAGACACACATTTTCTCCTCAACACTGATTACCTACAGCCTAGACCACAATTACTGGCAAATGTCCTAAAAGCTGCTAATTGATGCTATCATCTAATTTGCATATTTAGATTGTTCTTGCTGAGGAGTTGGCAACAGTGGTCAGCAGCTCAAAATCTCACTCCAAGCTCAGATCAATACTTGAGAACCCTGCAAGTGTAAAGTTATACATAAATACACTGTTAAAACATAATTTTGTTGTTGTGACACCTCATCTAAACTCATTCTCAGCAGCTTCAAATCAATTTTCATTGCAAGAACAAATGATGCGTGTAAAACATGCCCTAATGCTTAAAGGCTAAAGAAAAAGTGAGTGTTTAAGAATCTAACTTCACACTTGGGAACAATTTTTTGTGTCACTTCCGATAGCTTTGTAATCTATCATGTAATTTATGGATGAGGGATGGAAACAAAAAAGATGCTGTTTTGTTATATTTAGTTAAAACTTAAAGCAAGATGAAGAATTTTATATTCCTTCTTCATGTTGAGCCCTTAAAGGCATCTCTTACTTTCTGCTAGAGAGGAGAAGAGAGAAGAAGGACAGATTGAGAGAAAGTGGGACCCTGCAGTAAGCTTAGGCTGGTTTTGAAGTTTGAGCATGTCTAGACTTTGAGAGAAAAATGTTTGAACCTTGGATGTGATGGAGAAAGTTCCAGAAAACTGCAGAAACACCCACTGGTCAAATATTTGGAGGACACTGTAGGAAGACGCAGAATGAACGAGCCTACCGAATGGGTTTTTGTTTTAAGTGGGTTCTGTTTAACCCTAAATAACTTTGGTCTGCATGTTAAATAAGAATCGTTCACTCGAGGATTAAAAAAAAAACTAAATCACTGCTTTTATTTGTCCCATCATACACTTCCTATGCATTATTTATACATTTAAATGTAAAATCTGATGCTCATTTAAAGTATATAAGGAGAAAAATAAATGATGAAAAACAAAATATTTTAATGTAACTTTTGAACTGTAGATATTTGGCTTATTGTGTTAAGTGAGGATTTAATTTATTGATTTTTTTTCATTAAGTATTATAGTTTTTACTGACCTTTTTAAAGGTGAATTCAAGGTAGTGAACCAAGACTTATGCAAACATGGCATCCATTTTTGTTTCCATAATACCAGCATAATTTTAGGTTTGACTGACAATTTATGCTCTTCAAAATTTTCAGAATTTCAAATGTTTGTTTGGCCATCTAGTTGCATTTAAACTTATTTTTTTACATGTCAGTATGATGTAATATAATCTGTAAACCTATAGGGTTTATGGGGATGGATAAAAATCCAACCTATGGTTTAATTAAATATATCATGAACACATTTTAAAATTGAAAAATGCACTAGCAATAAATAAAGCAGATCTGATTTTGTTTTCAACCTCGGGAAGAAGGGACCATGAAAATGATGGTGGGGTGTGAGTCACAGAAAAACAGTTTAAGGGAAAAAAAAAGGAAGGTGCTGAGATGATTTTAATTTAGTGATTACAAATCTCTGGATTCTCCACATTTATCAGAGAAAAAAGCAATAAAAAATGACTATTGATGGATGCTGTGTGAATATGTTGTTCAAGCTTTTTAAGGGAAAAAATGCTTGAGTCTTAATTACCTTGACTCATTGAAGCTTCTGCACTGTCAGATTGGGTTTCCGTTGGTTTCTAGACCGGTTCTTGCATCATTCTGATCTTTAACTTTGCACAAATCTGCATGCACATTTAAATGTGGCCATTTTTAGCTTGTACTAAATGAACTTAATTGCTTTAAAGTTGAAAAACTGTTACTTAATAAAATAATGTGCGAAAGATCAAATACTCTTATCCCTTGCTGTTGAACACAAGGATGCATGTTTTGTATTTTATAACAAAACAATATGTTTTTAAAAAAAGCTACTTCTACATGTTGTTTGTTAGGGTGGTGCTTCTCATCTAAAAATCAGTGATTATTGAGACATAAAGCAAACAAAAAGATGCCAATTTTTCTTCAGCTGAAATGACTTTCACTTTTGTGCAATTAAAACTTCACAGGTATAACACTGTTTGAAAAGCTTAAACCTATTAAAACCCTTTCAGCTACTTCAACCCACCTGTGACATGTTTTACCTAATTACTGCATGCTTGGTGCACTGACTCAAATTGCCATGGAGATACAACATAATACTGTGAGTGAACTTTGACTCTGAGAACTTTACTATTACACTTCAGGAACAGCAAATGTTACACTGCGGCTCAAAACAGACAGGAGATAATAGGTGAAGAACAACCAATCTTTATAGACTCATTGGGTGAGGATGAAACACAAACAACTGTTGGAGCTGGTAGAGCCAGAATAATCTATGGCTGGAAAAAAAAAGAATCCAGATGGCTTGGCAGAACAGAGAGCAGGAACTTAGGAGGAGACAATGACAATGGTCTGGCAGTGACAAAAGGAACCAGGCTGAAAGCATGTCGAGGGAGGCAATGACAAATGAACAACAGGTGGGAATCAGCAATGAATAGCAGATGTGAAGGGAGAACAAAACAATGAGACAAACTAAGAGAACTGAAAAACAGAATGGTGCAAAAATGCAATAAAAAAGAAAGACCTGGCATCCGCCTGCATATCGCCCACCCCCTTTAAAATCAGCTTATGATTATTGTTCAAACCATTTGAGTAAAGTTATGCTGTGACTGCATGATTGGAGTCATGGCAGTTTAGGAATGTGGTAAACTCTCAAACATGCATTATAAGTTTGTAAAAGCAAACTCTATGTTATTCTAGTGCTATTCTTTATTAGGAAAAAAGCGAACATATGGACACATATCGCGTCCATATGATTTGCATACGATTTTTTTTAAATGTCAATAAGACTTATTATAAATGTGCATTTTTAATTAAATTTATACATCAAAAGTTATATTTCATGTTACTAATAGTGTAAAAATACGGTCCGGTATTTTTTGACAACAGACTGAAATAATTTTTGATTAACATGTTTTACATTACATTTCTTATTCCCTCACTCTCTGTTACACTTTGTCAGGGATATTACTTTAAATAAAACATGGGGATTGCAAAGATGCAAAAGCATTTTTTAAAATAACACTTTATTGGAATTTAGCCCACTGCATCACTCCAAAGTATAAAATGCTGCCTTGCAAAGATAATCCTTCTCAGTTCTTGCCAATAGAGAGGTTATGTGCCTTGTTTGCCAATGACCTTACATGTTTTTTTTTTTCTTTCAGTTCTTCCTTTGTGGACATACATTGTTTTCCTCTCTTCACACATGCTCTGCTTATTTATTAGATTTTTTTTAGGTTTGCTTCAGTGATATGTCCTATGAGTGTAAGACACAAACAAAAAGTAGGTTAAGAAAAAATAAAGGAAGATAAGAGCAAAGTATTTGTACATTCACTGCGCCACAGAGGCAAGCCAATTTTCAACACATCACTTTTTATGGTACCACCCTATTTACGAATATTATCTTCAGCAATTAATCAAAGTGGAGCCAATATTAAAGTTGTGCTTTGCATGTAGATTAGCTATTCCAATGCATCAAATCAGTTCTACCATTTTTACAGTTTACTCACTCAATTTACGAAACATGACTACAGATGACAGCCTTTTCTTTAACAGGAAGCAAAATCATTGTCGGTAAACAGATAATTCGTTTTCATGTGGACCTTGCTTTGATTCACATTCCAGGCTTTATTTTATCACAGCTTTGAGAAGAAAGCTGATGTTCAAGTGAAGCCAAGTCAGTTTAATTTAAATACTGCATATATCATTTGCAGAGGTTGTGCTTTTTGGACTGTAAGTTTTAAAAAAAGAATGTCATTAATATCAAATGCATTGTGTGTGATCTAAATGTATAAAAACCTGAACCATGTTTTAACAGTGAAAACAACACCTGATCATACAGCTCGCACAGACACAAGTGAAAACCTAAAAAGATTACAAAGGCTTCCCTTGATCAATGTTAAGTGAATGGCCTTCATACAAATATAAGAGCAGCAAAATAAGAACAAAAAATTAGTCTTTTAATTAAAAACAACCTTACCAATAATGGACCAGGATTTATTGTGCAAATAAGGACAAACTGAAGAAGCTTTTTAGCAGTTTGCACTACTACACAAGTAAAACCGTGAAAGTAGAAGCTAATTTATGACCTTGGTTATTAAAAACAACAACGAAAAATCTTGTAGAGCCATTGTATAAAGAATATAAAAATACATTTTTTATATCAGTCTTACAATAAGTATCAGCAATAATCTGTACATTTGAGCCAAAGATTGAATGAAGTGAGATGTATTTAACAGTTCTGGCAGCTATTGAACCTGCTGCTACCTTTAGATTGACCTGTTAACCTCCCACAAATTTAGAATAAAAGCAAAATATATCATTTCTAGGTAAATCTGGAAGCAAAAATAAATGTTCCAAATTGGTTATTATTTTTGGCACTGCCTTGACTGCTTAAGAGTTTCGATTGAGCAAAATGGACCTCTACTTAATATCAGAAAATTGCTGTCTAGTCATTAAAACAGCAAAAATATTAACTGTTTATTGCATTAAAAGTGGATTTTGTGTGTGTCCATCTTCGAGCAGAGTCTGTTCTGTTTTATCAAAGCAAAATCCTCTTATTTAAATAAAAAACAATAAATGATTTTTGTCCCTGGATTTCAGAATATTTCCTGCACAATGTGCATTAGACGATCAGATCTTTAGCTGACCTCTGAAGTAACTGCATACATATTGCGTATAATATTTCATTTAAGCCATTCCCACCCCAATTTAGTGAGTAAAGTGTTCTTAATGTTCTAAGGTAAGCAATTGAAACAGATTTTTCTTACTAATTTATGTGGCACAAAGCCATTAATCTTTTCAGTTCAAAAGCAATAATGAAAAGCCATAAAATTATTCTTCAAAGTAATACCAGTGTTCTTCCCTCTCTTTTGAAGGTTGTAAAGAGCAGAATAAGCCATTTTGACACCCTGCAGTAAAATACTGAATACACACATGCGCACACATTCTCAAACACACACACAGTAGCAGGCTAAAGGCTGTAAAATTACCCGATCTTGTCAGCTCATAGACATTAGTCATCATGTATAGGCCAAATGAGGTAAGACACACACACACATTCACAACAAAAGACAGAGGGATTTGAAAATTTTATAAAGCATCATTAAAATTTATAACACACCCTGACCAAAATAAAGTGTTGAAAAAAATTGAAAAAGAAATAAAAAAATAAACTACTGTGTCTTGCTGTGAGTCTGCTGTACTTCATCACGCAGTGGTATTTGTGTGAAGTGTTGGGATCAGAATATCGCAGCTTCGACTGTTCCTTTCATTTTTATTTCTTTTCATTGTCATCTGAAAATACAGACTTTTAGAGCGTTGACTAAAATCTTTAACAACTGGCAAGTTGCATCAGCCAAGCTGTGATTCTCACCTGGAGTTTCTTTTGCTTCTTTGTGGGGAATAAGCTGCAATCTCACACTTCATGTACACCCACAGTCTGACCACACACAAAGAGAAGAAGCCTTTATCCTGAATGAAAATGTAAACCAAGTCCAAAAAAACAAACAAACAAAAAAATGACAAAGGGTGCAACAAATGGGTAAAAATGGTTGTTTGGGCTGTACATGTCTAGAGCAGGACGAATACTCAACAGTAAAATTGCTGTGCTGTGAAACGCACCGCAGCAGATGATAAGTGTAATCTTGGTGTAATATTACTTTCTTGGCTGAAAACTTGCTGATATAATGTGTTCATGAAATCTGGGACAAATTAGTCTTTGGAGATTTCCCTTATTTTACATGTTCAGCCTTGATTCACCAAATAAAAAGCTTGAAATTAGTTTAGGCAGCTCCAAAAGGCTACCACGGGAGATTTAAGGATTTCTCAAACATGCATGAATGAGTCAAAGCAACACTCTGGGTTAATTGTTGATGACGGAATGACTTTATAACATGATATAAAGCTCCAAAAAAACTATTTGACACTCTTTAAGAGTATTTATTATCCTCACAAAAACACTAATAACAAAAAGGAGAAGGCGTTGAAGTAAAGATGCACATATCTGACCATTGCTGTCATATATTGAATTTTAATTCATAATTGTTTTTCTATCGTTTAAGGTGAAATATGGCCGGTTTGGCTTTGTGTGGGATGCAGCAGTGCTGGAGTATGTCGCCAATAATGACGAGGATTGTTCCTTCTACACTGTGAGCAACAACGCACCAGACCGTGGATATGGCATCGCCATGCAGCATGGCAGCCCCTACAGGGACATTTTCTCCCAGAGGTAAGACTCATACAGCTAAAGAACGGCAGACAACACTTCTGCATGCATTTTACTTGTCAGACAAAAACATTTGTTTGACATTCACAGATTAAGCTATTTGTTCGTTTTACCTCCTATCATCCTGTCTTGACTTTAGGTTTAAAAGCAACATAAGTTACAGTTTAAAACATGCATTTTTTTATGCCGTCGTTCTGGAGGCTTTTATCATTATTAGTACTGTTCCCGATTTATTTCAGTCAAGTAAAACGGCCACCCGTATAAACTTTGCCCTTCTGCAAAGCTTGAAGCGCTTGCCTTGTAGGTTGGATGCCAAACACGCAGCTGATTGAATTGTATATTTTTCTTCCAGAAGAAACAGTGAAATGGCACTTTAGCAACTTGTGAACACCAATACTTCACCTTGAGGTTAAGCAAATGTGACAAGTTTGCCTCACAAATAAGTCAACAAGACTCTGTCACCAACTGTTAGCTCAAAGGGGAATTGTGGGCTGTTTTGTTTCAAATATAGTGGGGTCTTGACCTCACTGGGTTCAAGTGAACTGATATGACTTTTGTTGTAATTTGTGATGATAAATAAAACCTAAATTGATTTGGAAGTATGTAGGCTGTTCCCAAATGTTTATCTTGTTTCGTTAGGACACTCTGGGTTATTTCATTGATCAAGACAGTAACTAAATATATTCATTTATTCATTATCTATTTGGTCTCTTATGTAAACAAGGAAGTATGGTAATTTCTGCAGCCACCACACAAAGGTCACTAACTCGTCTCCGTACAGCAACTGTGTTCTGCTTCTACAATCTGGAGAGAGATCCCTTGTTTGACTGTTTACATTAATCTTTAATATCGTGCTGCGACATAAACCATATAACCAGATGGAAAGTTCATCAGGTGAAGTTTTTTTTAAGGACGCCCTAAGAATCGTTTGCATGCCAGCAGAGAATCATGCTAGCTTTATTAGCGATCAAGCATGAGATCATTACATGAAGAAAAAGGGAAAAAAATCTCTAATTCCCTCATTACGCTGGTGAAAATCATATTATGTAAAACAGTCAGTGTTGTTTTTATTGGCATTTGTGAATGTGTGTATGTGTGTGGTAAAAGACTTGAACATGACTCATAACATGAGCCAAGTTATATGAGTATGTGCCGTGGCCTGTTTCTTAATATCTCCCTATCTGCTGAAGCGTTGCACTTCAGAGTATTGCCTATCATGGATTATATTAAAATAAACAAGCAATTAATTGACAGGCCATGTTTCCAATTCAGGCTTATTATTTCTGGAGTAATGTCGCACTCTCGGGAAGATACTTTCAAACTGTTTCCTCGCATTGGTCCCTGTGGTTCAAGCGAAAGCGCAGCAAGAAATTATCAGAAGTGGAAAAAGAAAATGGTCACAGATGTATAATTGTTTTGTTTGTCTTCGCCGCAATTTTTAGATCTGTCGTTCTGACGTTCTCTATTACTTTGATTAATGTTGCAAAACATGGCGATTTAAAAGAAATTGAATTAGCAGTCTGTGCCTTGACTCCATGGAGGGAAATGTTTTCACGTTTTTCTGATGTTTTGTAGTCTCATCACAACAAACATGTAAATGTGTTAATGTCATTTTCATTTTTGGTAATCAGAAAATTGGACAACAGTTTATTTGATTGCATTGATTTTCCACACAGTTGTAATGTAATGATCATAAATGACAGAGAATAAAATATTGCACACGTCAAGTTGGTTGGTCAACGTCTACACACTGACTGCTGTGATGAAGCCAGAACAACAGAGGTGTCTAAAGCAGTGAAATGAATACGAGTTTACTTTGTGGACCCTTATATTTTTCAAAATCAATCTCATCTACTAAAAGCAAAATTCTACAGCTACACAGTGCAGGTTTAATGAGGCTAGCCAAAAGTAGCTGGAGCCTGTGTAGGTACAACAAAAGCAGCCGATATATGTTAGGCTGGGCTTTATCTGAACAAGAACCCCAAAATAAACTCTTTCAACTGAATAAAATACTTGAACAGAAAATTATAAATATGATGGTGCAGATTCTACAGTTTTACCAAAAAACTGCAAACACAATGTGTGGCATTGAAAATATTAAATCAATTCAATCAAGACCAATGTAATTTTTATCCTTGCAGTTATTTACCAGTTTGCCTTTTTTTATTTAATGAGAACTAATAAACCAACTGTTTTATCCCCTGGATCTAATTACAGATGATATGTGCTGCTGAAATGTATTTGTTACCATAATAACACTTACTTCTTTTAATCACTTGCTTTGATAAAATAATTTTTTTAACTTAAACATAGGTTTTTTCATGTGTTATTAGGTATACTGCAATCATAATAAGCATTATATGTATTTTTGTTGTAACTTTAAAGTGCACCATCTCTCAGCCTCAGGAAGCCAAGTTTAGATCATTTATTCTCTGTAAAGGTTGGGAGAAGAGTGGGTGGAGCTTTACAGTAAATGTTAGGAGAAATTATCCAAAGATGAGTGCAAAAACTGTTTGAAATGTTTTGTTTTTGTGCAGAAAAAGACCTGGGGGTTGTACTACGAAGGGGAAAATAATGTAATCAAAAGTATGTTGAAGTGAGACTTTTTGATATCATGAAGCTACTGTATCTCAATTTAAACTTGCCTACACCATCAAAGGAACAGATGCTTAAGTCATAACCTATTCTGAAGCAGTTTATGTTTCAGTTTAAATTGTCTGTAAGAACAATTTATTTACTGTTATTTTTTGAAGTAGTAGTTTGAGGAAAAATAAAATAAATCTTGTATTTCCAGCATAAGAATTACTGAAATAAATTAATTATTCACAAATCCACTTAAGGACCAAGCATGTTTTTGTTTTTTTCACACAGAAGTTACTTTGACATTTACCACCTACCTTTTGCAGTTTACCCAACAGTAGCTTTCTCAGACTGACAGAAATGAGTTTTGGAAAATCTGCTTAGAACTGGAGTAAGGATCTTACACTGTGAGAAAAATAAGTCATTTGCCCATCTTCTAGATTAAAATTTAATGACATCTGATGGCATTTAGGAGAACCAAGCCCATTTCACAGAAACCCCACCCCCTCAACCTACAAGTCCCAAAGGACCTTTTTTTTCCTCCCTAACATCCTGCTACCCCTGAACACCTCCTGATGTCTTTGTCTATAACCTGTCTGGTCAAATCTATAGTAAATGTTGTAAAGTTAGGGCTGTTTGGTGTAAATAATCAATGATTGGCTGGCATACCTGGGGAGAAACTCATAGCTTCTGAGGAGTATTTACTCGACTTGTGTGTGTCGGTGTGTGTGCTCTGCATACTTGAGGAGTGTTTACTATCTCCATGTCCCTGGAGATAAAATGAAAGATGAAAAAGAATTTATTTGCTTTGACACTTAAAAGAGAAAGAGTGCTGGTCTGTAGAAAAAGACAAACTGCTATAACTTCATCATTTTTAAGCAGTTTGTGTGTTATCAAGAAGCCACTGCCAGAGTTCAAGTGCAACCCGGCTTCATGTCTGTGTTTCTGTTTCTCTTAAACTGGAGAACCCACCAGCATTTGTCAGTATTTTAGAATAATCTGAGTGTATATGGTTGTGGTGGTGTGTGTGTGTGTGTGTATGTGCTGCTGCTGCATTACGATTGATGGAGACAGCCTGCAGATTTACCAGAGTCAGAAAACAGTGGCATAAAGGCCCGGTCCACTAATTTAAACTGACAGCTACTGACAAGTTGTTTTGAAGTGCTGAAGGGGCAAGATTAAAAAAAAAAACTCTTTGCAGAGGCTTGCATTATTTTTGTGTCTGCTTGTCGACAGGCATTGATACGAAAATTTGAAACAGAGGATCTAATCCACAACAGATGGACATCTTGGGGGTGTTGCTGGCAAGGATTTTTTAAACGTAATTTTTTTTATGTGGAACATTGTGTTTTAAACGTCAACTGCAAGATTGATGAGGTGCATATATGTGATTATAGACTGAATAAAAAAATGTAGTTACAGCATACAATTAATGCTGGAATCAATGAAAGCTAGAAAATATACATAACATGTCTATCAATGTCTTTCTTGTGATTTTTCTTTTTTTTTTCTATACTACTTCTCAGTTTTGGCACCTGTGTGGTGGGTGGAGGGTCTCATGTCTATTGTTTGAATTTGGCCATGGTCTCAGAGATATATTGTTGTTTTATTACCTGGCTGCAGGGAAGCATTCAGCTCTCAGCCCTCAGGTTGAGAGCTGAATGCTTCGAAAATAGAGCCACAATATGCCATATTTCTGCGGGGACCATGGCAGAGCATGTTGTGTGGCACGCTTCAGGGACCAAATGACGATTACAACAGTGACAAATCTCTGTCACAAATACAGATAAATCACACCGCAGAGGCCCATGGTGAGATTGCAGTGGTGAGCATGCACCAGAGGCTCTCTTCGCTGGAGAAATCATGTTAGATTGTTCAGTCCCCTTCACACATGGGATACATAACATTAATGGATTTCATCAATCTGTTAAAGCAGAGGCGTTTGGTAATCCACACACTGGTCATTTTTCTGATAATTGTCACCATGCTTTCCTCTTTATGTGCCAAAATGACCATAGGATTCTTGGTATCCATGAAATAAGCAATAACCTTAAAAGGACCTGTGT
Organism: Cynodonichthys magdalenae; assembly: GCA_031762555.1. Taxonomy (NCBI): domain Eukaryota; kingdom Metazoa; phylum Chordata; class Actinopteri; order Cyprinodontiformes; family Rivulidae; genus Cynodonichthys; species Cynodonichthys magdalenae. The sequence continues at coordinate 9,079,664 of JARVJO010000394.1, read as the reverse complement.
GACATTCACATACTTCAATTGCACAAAGTCAAATAACACCTTTAAATTTAAGAAACTTGGCATAACACACATAGCTTTATCCATTTTGTCACATAACTGGCATGTTTTCTTTTGAACTTGGCTCAGCCAAAGTGAAACAGGAAGTGACATCAAAGGGGAACTCTTCATGAAAGAAAACTTCAACGTCTTTGCTTATCGAAACAATATTATTTGAACTCTGACTCGTTTTCATCTCTCTGATAGTGACTCAAAATGATCTAAAGAAGTCAGATTCTTCTCCAGTCTTAGTTGTCAGACGTTGCAGCAACTGCTCTGTTCACATTCAGACTTTCCACTTGGACATCACTTCCTGTTACTTCACATGCAAATATTTTAACAGCCGTCCATGTCAGTGGCATGCAATTTTTTGCAATATGTAATCATTGCTATCTTTTCAAAAATGCTTTCATATTTATTACAAAACTCTGATGTCACAGGCACTTTAAGAATCTCCATCTGTGCAGAGCCTAGTGGGTATACAGCTCAAAAATTCTGTAATAAAACATATCAGGATCTTTACTGGAAAATAGGGAAAACCTGCTGACAATGAAAATAGTAAAAAGTACTAGAAAATCGTATTTAAAGAATAACAATAAAATGAATAATAGTTTTGGTTCAAGATACATTAATAGTAATCAGTGATAAATAAATAGAAATAAAAGATAAAGGCACAATTAAAAAAACTCAATAAAAGCACCAGCCACATATAAAACCGATGGATCCAGGCACAAATCTGACACAGCTCTCTTAGTGTTGAATGTGAGTGATCTGTATCTCGGACCTCAGGGTAAAACACTATATTGGCTGTACAGTGGGTGAGTGGTTGCTGTAGCCATTTCCATCTTAATTTAGTCCTCTTGTTACAAATACGGAAAAGTGGTACCTGCTCCAGATTGATTATTGTAATACCGGGCTGAAGTATTAATACAGAGTTATGAACCTGTAGTGTGTGGAGTTTCCTCAGGAATACAAAAAGAACTCCTGACAGTGTTTGGTTAAAAGTGAATCTATGATCAGTTACTGTTCCCAGGGTTCTGTATGACTCACCCCTGCCTGTTTGTTGGCCGGAGGCTGACAGAGGAGGGATGGTGGGAGGATCTTTTTGAAAGTCAACAACCTCTTACTTCATTTTTAGAGGTTTTAAGGTCAAAGCAATTCTCCATGAACCACTCTGCAAAAAAAAAGTCCACCTTGAACTGTGGGACTGTGGTGTCCCTGATTAAAATAAAACTGTGATGGTAATTTAATTTATATTGTACTCAGGTGAGTGTTTCTGCAGGCCTTTGTGTGTAAACTACTGAACTCACAGAGCCATACTAAAATAAAATAATAAATCTAAATAAAGGAAACACAAATGTGTTGTCACAAAGCACAGCATGTAACAAAAAAACATTGAGTTTTCTTACATTACCACAGGATATCACTTTAACACGCCATACTTGCATGCCAAGTGTGCATGCCAGGTTTTATTGTTAATGTGACTTAAGGAGTTTACGTTTGTGCAAAGTAAAAAAAAAAAGTGATGCAGATATACTGTGATGCCCTACCTAGACAGCTTTTCATTGTAAAGTATTATGGAAAAGCATCCGTGAAGTCATTCACACATGAAGCTGCCACAGTCATGTGCTGTCAGGATAATAGAAAGCTGCATGAGTGTGAAACGGGCTTTGGACTGTGGGATCTAATTTCCTGTCTTGGTTTGTATGAGACTAGGGATTTAGTCTTTCTCAGTAGTACAGTGGTTTATGGGTTTCTTATGTACACAAAGGGGTATTTAAGTAGAAACCGATGAAAACAAATGAATTTGAAAAGGTTTTTCTTTAGTTCCTTATTGCATTAGTTTTAGTTTTTATGTCAGTAACTTCACATGATGTCACTTGCTTGTGATCTAGTTATAAGATTCACAAAATGTATTGGTTTATTAAAGCCTTCAGTCTGATAAACATCCTAAAAGAAAGAACAGAGGTGTGGATGTTTGTAATAACACGAAACCTTCATTTTTTTCCTCTTATTTTCTTCTAATATACTCAGTGTAACTTTCATTTTAGCCTTGAATCAGGCAGCCCATGCATACATTCTTTATTGTTCCCTCTGCAGGCCCAGCTCACTCATGTGTTTATTTCATATCCTCTCCAGAACATAAAATCCAAGTCCAAGCACAGAACGCATTGTGTCACAAATATAAAAAATAGTCCTCAACCAAAACTTGTTTATAAGTGATATTAAAGTGCTTTGAGTCCCTTTGAGTACACAGTAAGCTGTAGATGGCTCATAAACTGTTTGTGATGCTTTCAATAGTCTGCCAAGCTTTTATATTAGCAAAGCTCATGACAATAAAATTGTCAGCAACAGTTAAAAAAGAACTCCTAATGAACTGACTTCTTAAAGTTTGTTTATTGTGATCCTTGAAGTGAGATTCAATAAACTAAGTAAAGGTTTTCTTTTTTGTTGTTGTTGGAAATGCATGATAGGAGTAAAATGAACCGCATGAGCTGAGGCCACAGCTTAATGTTTAAAAGCTACCTTTGCAAATGCAGATCTTAGTTTTTAATTTAGGCTGCAAAGCTGTAAACAGAGTCAGCTGAAGAGAGCTTGGGGCATCGCTGTGACAGAGTCTAGTGAGACCGCTGATAAAACTGTGAAACTAGTTAAGAGCTGTCAGCTGTATGAATATAAATAAATAAATTAGTGCAACATCAGCTGTCGGGTCCAAATGTGAGAGCCTGAGCAGTGAGATAACAATGCCCTGGATAATGTAACCTAATAACAAGTGGGTCTTTAATGGAAAACACACCAGGGGCCCAGTCTGTCGCAGCATCACTTGATGCACATCAAGTGGTGCTGCTCGCACAAACAAACTGTCAAAGATCAGAGCACATGTGCTCTCTTTACCTCTAACACATAGCTGTGTATTTCAACTTAAGAATCTCTAGTGGTTTTGAAAGTGTCAGAACCATTTACATCCGGGATCTTCAGTCCTGGTCCTCAAGGGCCACTATCCTGCACGTTTCAGGGATAGCTCTGCTCTAGCACACCTGATCTTAATGAGTGGATGATTAACAGGCTTCTGCAGAACTTGAAGAGGTAATTCAATCAGTGAATCAGGTGTGTTTGAGCAGGGAAGCAAGTAAGACATGCAGGATAGCGGCCCTCGAGAACCAGGATTGGAGACTCCTGATTTACATGACAGCAGTAGTTTTATTAAATATAAAGTGGACAAAATTTTCCTAGAGTTCACTTCATGTGTCAATTTACTGCAACAGGTAGCAGAGCTGTAACATTTAGTCAAATTAAAACCAAAGTTACTTTCATTATAATAGAGCTAGTTCTAGCTTAGGATTAGTGCTTAAAATATAAATTTTATTGTTATTGTTTACCAGTAAGTTATTTATTTAAGACATTTTCAGTTTGATACCAGACATTTTGTTTAACTTATATTTTGTTACTAAGACAACAGACAGTTACAGTTTGATACAAGGACAAAATTGCTGATGGTTAAATAAAAGAAACATATTTGGTTATAAAATGGCTACAAATCATTTTGTTGAAAAAAAAATTATAATAATCCAAAGATCCATAATCAAATTGAATCAGGGCTTGAGTGAATTGGTACATTCGAATGAAAGAGCAATTAAAATTTTGAAATCTACACAAAAATAATTTTCTTTAACACTGAAAAATTTGTCATATCCTTTGTGATTAATTAAACATGTCCAGATAATAAGATATATTTATGTAATGAAAACTGCCATTAAAGCATAGAAAATATGGCACAGACAAGTATGCAGGTTCATAAAAATGATCTTTTTTTCTTAGTAATACTTCAAAGGAAAATGGTTGAGTAGTAATACCGGATGAAATGCCTTAAAATGGCTGTTTTCTCATCTGACAGCATCAGATTTTGCCCTTAAGGCTTCTCAATAACTGATTGGATTGAGATCTTGAAGATTAGATGAAGATAGGTACAGATACTGATCAGTTAATCAAATCTTCTTGAATAGTAGCATCTTGCATCTTTATCTTTATTTTATTGAAAGCATCAAGGCCCTTTTTTAAGTTTCTGCATTTCAGCTTAGGTTATGGTAAATAAGTAATCACAGTCATAGTATAAGAAAGGTAAAAGTTGTTGAGCATCTGAGGCTGTTTTTATCTCTGTTAAGGACCAGATTATTGCATTATGTTTGAATCTTTAAAAAATAAAATTTGCTTCAGTTTTAACATGACTGTTTATCGGACAGATTATACTATACTGTGTATAGAAAATATGTTTGTCAGTGAAGTCTGTAATTTGTTCAGAAAGAAGAGGGCAGAGTGAGTGATTTGTACAACACTGTGGTGAATAATGCCACAAAGAGAAGCAAAGTCTATTATGGCCTATTGAAAACTAATGGACACCTAGGAGTTATATATTAGAAAGAAGAAATCTTTAACATTTTTTTCTTCTTTTTTTTTATAAACCGTTCATGAGAAATGTGACGTTTTGCTTTACTTGCTGTTCTGCTTTTTGTTGCCCCATGAAGTATAGGAGATATCGACTTGAGTATTGACATTTTTTGTCAGGGTTTCTGTTCTCTTTCTCTTTCTGGGTCTGTTGCTTTTTTATTGATTTATTTATTGTGCAAACCATTTCTGTGCTCTTATGACTGCAGATCGAGGTTTTTGTTATTATCCCACAAGAACGAGAAAAGAACCAACACACGGATATAAAAACAAAGTTATGGGAGCCAACAAGACAATTTACAAACGTGTGCTTATGAATGTGATGTTTTAGATGACAAAACTAGGGATTAACTGCAGATCTCCTTTGTGTCTTTGTCTAATCTCTCTCACTATTAAACTGCCATTTTGTCCACCCATTTATCTCAGTCAAACTCAGCCCACACATTTGTTTTCCATGATTTTTTTATTAATCTCTGTAAATGATGGGTGTGTCTCTCTCATTCTCTAGCTTTACTTCCATCTCTGTCTGACTAGCCTAATGCGTTAATGATGGTTAATGGGTGTTTTACATCTGTAATGCTTATCATAGTTCAGTTTGATAATCTGTTCACCTACACACTGTGAATTAATGATGTTTAATTGAAAACTTTGCTGACAACATGTATGACACTGAGCCCTGAAAGTGCTAATTGGTATAATTAAGCTTTGCAGACTTTACTTGAGGGAACAGAGACCCCCAGGATAAATGACCTTTTTTATGTGTTTCTGGGTCCCCTTTGTTAATTGAAAGGCCAATCACTTCACAGTAGAATAGTCATGTGTTTTAACTTCCGTTGCTTTACGCGTACATTCACTTTGAGTCATTTTGGAGACTCGCAGATAAGGAAACAACTCTCAAGCTTCAACAAAACAAAATATTGGCACTTGCCAAAAGTGTGAAATTTATTTCAGTGGTGATAATTCATGTTGGACTGTTAAAAAATTAGAAGGGTAGGTGTTTGTTTTGCAAAGATAAGTTGTCAAGAGATCATCGATTGCAGAAAAGATATGGCCCCATTCTGAAGGCAAAATATACAGTATAAGCAATTTACTGTCATTTTATTACCAACAATGATGGAATCAATCTCACAAAAAAATGCTTGGACTCCAGTAAATTTTTGACTTTTAAATGTCCGAGTTCCATACATTCACACAACTGCATGGCAATAATACACTCGGTCAATCTCAGGGACCCTCACTCCTCTGGATGCTCACAAAAGGTTTATATGACAGTTGCTGTGATACCAAAGCTCAAGGAGTGTGTTGTCATAATAACTGAAGGGAAAGTGAAGCAAGAAAAATAAGCTTTGTTTGCTTAATGTGAGTTTTATACAGTGTTGCATAAAGTATCTCAAAGTGATACTTGAGTGAAAGTATCTTAATAAAACATAAAATAACTTTAGTAAAACTTATGGTCTTCTTCAAGAATATTACTTGGGTAAAAGTCCTAAATAACCTGACATTCACTGTACTTATATGTGACCCATCACATCGAAATGAGGATTAAGTCTAAAAGTGGGACATGGAGAAAAAGGCAGATAAAGTGTTTTGAGTAAAATGTTTGCAAGAATTGCATATTATCAAAATATAATTAATAAATGCTTTATCAATGTAACATTTGATTGAATTGTATGTAAAATAATTCAAAAAAAATTTTTTCAATAACTTTTTTGATCATTAGCAACAAAAAACCTGATTTTGATGAAAAACACATTAAAATTTTGAGATTTTCCCTGTGAGGCAGCA
>JARVJO010000394.1:9055732-9073300 GCA_031762555.1 Cynodonichthys magdalenae | reverse complement strand
AGGTCATATCTCTGGATCCACTTAAGATATCAGGATGATCCAGGTATCAAAATGTAGCTTTTAAAGCCACAAATCTGTAAATGTAATTAGCTCATTTTGACCAAATTGGACTTAATCCTCACTTTGATGTGATGGGTCACATATATCAAAAGTAAATATCTGATATAAAATGTACTTACTTTATTTATTCATGTATAATATGATCTTGAGTATAATATGATCATTTTTTAGCTTAAAAAGCATAAAAAAACTAATAATCAATAATAAAAGTGAGCAGTTAGAATGTCCAAAAGACATTTACTATGAGGTCACCTCCCCAATAAAACGTTTTTTTTTTCTGAAAGCCATAATGACAATAATATAATAAAATGTTGATAAATTTGGGACACCCAAGTTTACCTGTTTAAGCTGCATATTCTGTATATATGTGCTCAGTCATCTACTAGAATACATATGTTTGATATGTTCTGCTGGAGTGTTACATGATTTGTGTCATGTGCAGGTGTGATGGATTGTGTACAAAGAAATAGGGTGTCAGAATGGTAAATACATCTACTTCTCACCCAACCACAGGTAAAATCACTCTATCTGGGATGCACCATAAATCTGGATAGTTGGTGTTTTAACAACACCAAGCCAGAATGACAATAAGCCTGAATGTAAAAGGAGTAACAACTTTCTACTTCTTTTTTTAAGAAATATGAGGAATACAAAGTACAGATAATTACATGAAAATGTAAGGAGTTAAAAGAAACACTTGGCTGAAAATTAATTACTCAAGTAAAACATAGTAAGATAATATACATTGTGGTTATCGGATAAGCAAAATTTACTCTTAAGCAAAGCAACTTATTAAGTATTTCTACTTAGTTTACAAGTCTGGTCACACAATCAGTAAAATTTTTTACTAAGTGTTACAGTTATTAAAGCGTGGCCTGCACGGGTTGCTTCTTGACACAGATTCAGTCAGATTCTTTTTTATATGTAAAGTTTTCTGTATGACACATATATTTATTGAAAACAGGGGCAGATATTATAAGATTTTTTTCTTCTTCTGCTACCTTTCATTTTATTTGATTTTTATTGTTTTGTTGTATGAAATGTGTTTTGTTTTGTTTTTTAAATGAAATGAATAAATTTTTTCAAAAAAAAAAAAAAAATTTTCATGTTCATTTTGATTCTGTTGCTCATGTGTTTTCATGTCATTTATACAAATGAATAATGTAAGAGCAAATAAAAGATTTATCAAATACTGTTGACTATTCTATTATAAAGCTATGCTATCATCATGGGAGAAAATAACTTCCTGCATTCTTTTCGGACTGAAGTTAACCTTCATCAAGCAACAAGTCAAATTATACTTTAAGAAGGATGCTTCTCCAGTCGTTGAGTTCATTGGTGGATTGATCTTCTGATGAGCCCATGTTTCAGCCTGCAGCACAGAAACGTTTAGGTGTTGCTGAATCTCAGCGAGCAGAGAATTAAATCCAGTTAAAGAGAATTCTAGCATCAAACCTCATATTATCTCTAAAAAGGCTGAAGATGAAAAGAGGATGACTTCTGCAAGAGATTATTGATCTCAAACACACAGTTAACTCCCTCGTGGGTTACCTTAAAAGGTTTAAGCTGATGGTTCTGCCATAACCCTCCCGGTCCCCTGACCTTAACGTTGTTAAAAATTTATGAATGGGACTCAAAAGAGCAGTTCATGCACGATGGTCTGAAATTTTCACAGAAGTAGAACCTTTTGCAGGAACGGAAACTCTTAGCTTGCAAAAAAATAAAGTTTTGCATTGTAATACTCGCCCAAATGTTTGCTTCTGGCTTCATTTTCTTTATTTTTTCCCTCTAAAGAATGAAAACAAAAGGTACATTCAATGGAAATGAACATTTTAAATTACTGAAGCTTGTCAAAACTTTACATGTTATGATAGGTCACAGAAATGTAATCCAAGGTTTTGTTAAAGCATCAAACTTATACTGAAAACTAAATTAAAAATATTAAGATTCAAAAAACAATTCATCAGTTTATTCTCCTATTCCTAAGAAAACAGCTTGTTTTTGTTTTTTCTGGGTTTTTTTAGATATGTTTTATTTCATCTTGAGAATCCAGCAAAGCTCCTTGATATGATGCTGTCTGGTTGCTCAAAACAGTCCAGTCTATTTTCAGAGGTCACAGATAAAATGTTTTTTATTTATTGTTATGTTCTGCAAGAAGAAATAAATCAAACTCAAGTATGCAACAAGAGTGCTGAAATGAGATTTCCTTCTAAGATGATTGAATCCAGTTGTTTGTGTTTGAAATAAGCAGACTTTTCCAACTTCAGTGGGTGTTGAAGTGTAACTTTTAGCATTAGTTTCAACTTTTCTTGGCTCATTTTATTTTATAGATGATGCCGTGCTGACAGTCTTCATGTGGTTGAGTGTTTCTGTCTTTAACATAACAGCAACCCCTTCAGAAGTGATACACTGGTTTAGAAAAAAAAAAATAAGAAAAAGAAAAGTCAAAGATAATGCATCACTGTGGTTCATCCTGCTCTTCTTTTTGATGCTTTTGACAAGTTTGCTTTGCCTCTTGACATAAAAAGACATGATATTATGGAATGATAGTAATCAGATTCTTAACTGATAACCCCAGCTTCTTCTGGCAGGGCCAACAGTCGAGCTCGGATGACCTTTATCCTGTGGAGATTATACCATTTAAGAATACTTGAGAGATATTTCCTGATATGGGTGCTTGGGCTTCAAGCTCTCAAGTTGAAGGCTGACCTCCCTAATCTGTGTGTCACTCTCACCCACCCAGGGTAATTGAAATGCTGACATCTACGTTTTCACCTTGAAAAACTTGATGTAGCATGTTTCACAAGTATTCAAAGCACACATTTGCACCCCGATGGCAGCACGTCTGAACCTTCCCTCATCACACATGCAAACTACTTTTTGTACTTTCTTATTGGGACATTATATTCCCATCATGTTTTCCTGAGGGGCTAACTTGACTGAAGCAGCTAGAGACCCTTGATGCTGCCAGCTTTGTGTTGAGCAAGTAAGTGAGCTGTCAGCCTCGTGTTGTTCTCATTTGAGGAGTTGACAGTCCGCGGTCGTCTTGGCGCAACAAACCCATTTTAGCATAACACCTCTGTCTCTCATCCCCGTTCTCTACCTCATTTTGTTCTTTTTTTTTTTTGTTTTGACTCTCCTTTTCTGGTCAGTCACGATATCCATTTTTTCCCTCCTTTTATTGTCATCTCCTTCTCCAGTATCTCACCTTAGCTCCTCCTCTCCTTCACTGTATATTTGTCAGCCATCCATTCAGCTTCAACACACTATCAGACTTTCTCACTTGCATTTTTTTTAAACCTCCATCCACACCTCAACCCAATTTCCACTTTTCACTGTCTCAGTTTTGAATGTGTGTTAGCTGCCAAGGTGGCGTTGTCAGAATATTTGTATTTTTCCTTTCCTCAAATGACACTCACGATGATACAAAAAGTCATGACACCTCTTACAGAAGTAGTTCAGTTCATTTAGCCAACTTTGAATTTCACCAAGTCTTTTACATTATGCTTAATCATCTAAACCCACTGTTCTCTCCAATTAAATTGGCTACATTTGCAGTAAAAAAAAAAAAAAAAAAAAACTACTGCTGGGAAAAGATAATCTCGGGATATTGCCTGCATTTATGTGAACCTATACAGATGGGCCTGAGGGGGAAGACTGCAGAATCAACACAATATATGGAGTTATGGTGCATTTAAAGAGAAACGTGGGATTTTTTTTATTGTCCCGTAGCAGAAAATAGCCCCAATATATCCAGAGAGGGTTGAAAGCTGAGCTGATCAATACCAGTGACTCAACAATCTTTTTGCCAGGTGCTGAGATAACTGACTTTGTAGCCTGTAGTCTCTGTTTGAAATGGCAGCATGATTGGTTAGAGATAGAAAGATGTTCTGCATGCCTAAACAGAGGAGCAGAAACCCAGTTTGATATCTCATGCTTTTGCTAACAGTTCACTAATATCAAGTTCAACTCATCAGAGAGATAAACTCGGTCATATGTTCTTAGAGATGATGACCATCACATAGATCAATAAAGGCTGATTAAATCAGGAATAGCCAAATGTACATAAAAGACAACATTAAGTTTTTACTTGGGAATGTTAGTATTTAAAGCCATAGCTTTATCTTAGTGTGTTTGTTCATATCCACATACATTTAGCATAACTATTCCTTTAACCATCAAACTAAAATGCTTGATTTTAGCCCTGCGGCTATTTTAAAAGCCAAAACTATTATATTTAAACAGCAGGCCTGAAAACAAGACAAATCTGAGACTCTTTCTCCCTCCACTCTCAAAAGATCAAGATAACCTAACGGTGAACTTGAGGTTTCAGAACAGCAACTCACAAACAAAACCCCTTTGTTATAATGGCTACATCCAGTTATTATATACCTTTTATGGCTTTTGAATGAGGATGCCAAGATACAGCAACATCTCTGTGCTTTTAATGTCTATTTTCAGCTTCATGCTCACAAAAGAGAACATACAAGCCTGATGAGTGTGTCTTCAAAAATAAAATAGGAGCGCACAAAGAAAATTCTGAACCATGCTTCCTTTTTCTACTTCATTGTGAAATCTGCATTTATTTTAATCCTCAACCTTTCCCATGTCTTATACCTTTTCGCCTTTTCACTCATTTTCTCTAGACATCTGCCCCTTGGTCCTTTATGCAAATCACTACAATGTCTCTTTTTTTTTTTTTTTGAATCAACTAACATCCACCATCAAGGCTGCTGCCATAGGGTTGCCATGGTAACACCTCGTCCAAACGCAGTAGAGGCTACTGCAGAGAGAATGTTGAGGCAGTAGAGCCAGCGCACAACGGTTACAACGATTAAACCCCTCCCTTTCCCACCACTCCACCCCGCTCATATTACATGGGCAACTCTTGCTCATTTGCTTTAACAGCCAGTGGGAGTCTTGTCATCATAGATCTCTCAAATGAAAGGCAACGATCTTAAAGCAAGGTGATAACTCATTACACACTCCACTAATGCACTCTTCCAGCAGCACACCAGCTGTTTCGTAGATACAGTTGAAAGAAGCACAAGTGCTCACATGGTGCATGCATGCAATGTTCATGACCTGTTACAAATGGAAACATAATGTATACTCATGCTGCCTTTGTGTCGACTTGCGCACACAGGACGGGGATTAGAAAAAGTCCATGTGATCCTCTGAGACGCATCAATTTTCCCTAATTACGCCTTAACTATAACATACATTGTTCTCCTCATGCATGCTGCTGTCATTAACACTAAAACCATCACATATGACGTACATTTTAGTTGAAGATGAAGCATTTAATTAGGTGCTCAGTTATGGCTGACCTTTTTATACAGCAATTTGACTTTGTACACTAAAAGATGACACTTGTGTCTGTTCTCTCTGTCCTCCGACTGAAATGATGTACAAGGTTTGTGATTTAAAGTGATCTCTTTCCCTGTGCTTCAGGCAACAAGGTGTTGAGGGATGAATTCTTAAAGACAAAACACTAACAGACCTAGAAGGAATGGAAAACACTGAGAAACCCTAAACTGCACACTCCTTTGTAATAATTCATGCAGCTACATATGAAGATAAAGGTGGGAAAAACACAGGGTTAGTGGAGAAAATAAATCTACCAATTTTGTTGTCTTGCGTTTTATCGTCATTTCCACCGAAATCTGTGTAATAAAAAGTGCCCCTTCTATGATTGCACAGAGGTGGTGATTCACACAGATGCACATAGTTGGATTAATCATTTGTATTTCTCATTGTTTCAGTTTGTCATTGTTTCTGATCCCACCATGGAAGACAGATTGGTTTTTGGTTGGTACTTTGTATGTATGAGGCATTTTTAAAGCTTGCACAATCATTCGCCGTGTGTGTTGTTGGGTGTTTTATTCTACAAATGATTTGTGCCCATGTATCTTTTTCAAGAAAAGATGAGTTGTTTTCTCTTTTTTTTTGTTTTGTTCTGCTTTTTTTCTTTTTTTGGTGAGACGTCAACAGCCAAATTAGAGAGCTAGACAGATGGTGTACTGCAGGAACCCTTTGACTCAACCAGTGTTTTTTGAGGGGGGGTTTTTTGTCAGGCAGCATGCAGTGGCCTTTCATCCTGCCTGTCAGCCGTGGCATAGAGATAAATAGAGAACAGTGGTAACCGCTTTTTGTGTATTAAAAAATGAGCATTGCTACACTCCTTTTTTCTGGAATTGTGTCTCATGGAGTATTTAGCCAGTGAATATTTGGCCACAGGGAAGAAAGTGAGGATGAATTAACAAAGGTCTCCTCTGATCTTGACAACAAATGTTACACGTGAGTGGAATCAGTTTGAAACAGTCATTATGTGAACACACTCAATTCTTTCATTCATTCAGATTTTATACTCGTTTCTTACTGTTCAGAGGTAGCGGGTGGTGTTTACGGATTGTGGGAGAAAACTAGATCGCGCAGGGCATCGTGCCACATATAATTTATGTCCTCCATCTTTCAAGTGTGCAACAATTACAGAGGTCCTGTATGTTTGTTTTTGTATCTATGGGAAGAACACAAAAAGATTAGCATCAATGAGTTAAACGTAAGACAAATGGAAATGCAGCCAAACTGTTTGCATGTGTGAGAAAGCATGTTCTTGTCGGCGCATGTAAGTGTTTGGGTTTGATTCAAGGGCCCATCAGGGAAGCAGCCTTTGCATAACTCTGATAGGCCAATTAGTGCAGAATGATAGATGATGAGCTCCATGGGCAGACGGGGTCATAATGGAGGGCTGAGAGAGCCGAGCGCTCTGTCCTGAATCTCAAATCTGCTGCACCATGTCCTCTCTCAAAGACTTAAAGATACATGAAGCTTAGTCACACCCTAATAAATCTGCTGATGAAAGTCTGGATTTGAAATGTTTGTTTTCATGCTTTGATCTACTGGGTTTGATTTTTCATTAAGATGGAGTGAAAGCATTTTTGCCTTGCAGTCTTTTGATGTTTGTTTTTATTTAATCTTCCAAATAAAACCAGTAGCTCCTAAAAATCATGAAGTCTTTACTGTAAAATATTTGACCATGCTTTTTTATGTGCCATTGCCTGGAAAAAGTTATGACTGGCACTTTTTATTAATTTCACCAATTACCCATAATATCAACAGTAAAAGTTTTTAATTCCAACCAGTCTTGTGTTCACATAAAACAAGAAACAGCTACAGATTATTACCACTTCTTCAGTGTCAGAATTTTTTTTTTCACATGAGAATTATTTTTCCAAAGAACAGTAAGGGAATAAGAGACAGCTCCCCCAAACAGGAAGTATGACTTTTCCTTTGACAGACATGAAAAGGCTCCAATTCTTACTAGACTTCTTTACAAGATGGCTGTTATCCAAACAAGAAATTATGAAAAATTTTGACAAAGCATTGCCTGGCTTCTTTCATAGGTGGGATCACTCTTATTCCATCTCATTAGCCTGTGTGTAATATGTCTTTCTGTGAAGCTGTGTGTCAGAGCGGAGGCTTGTTTGTGTGCATGGCTGTGAGTGTGTGTGAGGCATCTGTTGCCAGAGTGACAGATAAAAAGGTCAGTACTGTATGAAAGGCACAACATTTGTTTTGGGGGAGGGAAAACTTGTTTTAACTCTTAGAAACAGTGATTTCTCTCTGATACTCTCAGCAGAAACAAACTGGCAAGGATGCGTGGCAAATTTTTGTAGCAGATTAACTGCTTGGCACTGAACCATACCTAAAGGGTGTCAATGTTTTTTTTTTTGATGAAAGAGGAATGTGCTGGTATTTTTAAAGCAGTGCCCAATAAGAAATTGAAGATGGTGAGTGAATAAAAATATCTGGGTGTCACTATGGATTATCACTTTTAGTTTGACGCCCACAGTAGGAAGTTGCACAAAGCGCTCAGAACACTATCTGACACATTTGTGTTTGATTTTTACCATCTATAGCTTTCTGAGAGAATTTAAAGTTTATTAAAACATGTCACAGTTTTGCAAAGTATATCCTCATGTGTCATTTTTAATCTGCTAAAATACACAAAATTCATTGAAGCTTTCAAATGCACTGTTTGGACAGACTTAGACAGAAAATTCAACTTAATTTCAAATTCTTAAAAAGTAGCGTTACAGGCTAAAATGCATCTAATTCACATTATAATATATAACCTATTAAAACATGAGGCTTTTAATAAAAAGAGCCTCAAACGCGTGTTAGTTTAAAAAACTTAAAGATGTGCATTAATATAAATAATTTCTTAGCCTGTAAAGAAAGTAGGGAAATAAAATTAAAACATTTTAGGATGTTGAAGTGTAGGCTTTTATTGAGGACCACTGACTTTGCTCTCATGTTTAACTTCCTTTTTATTGCAATATTTTGCATGTCTTGAATTTATTCATGAGACATGTCCATTCCTCCAGCCTTGAATGGTAAAAATGCATACATATTGCATTGGGTCATTATGGGTTAAATGATTAAATGCCCCCCCCCAATAAAAGCACTAAAGCACTGACAGGGGTCATCACTCAGCAGCCAATTATTGTGAACTTCAAGATGCAAAACAACTTCTGACTGGTTCTCTTTTCCAATTACATGTCTCGCCATAAATACAGCTGATTACTAATAAAAACACAATCAAAGTTGTAACAAGTGGGGAAAATAACTTATGAAACAGACAATTTGAGTACTCATCATGAATGAAACTTGGTTGCATGTTGAAGATGAACATTACATTTAAAAGCCTAATACTAGATTGTATTTCGTTTAACATTTCATAATCGGTACAAACAATTATTGGCAAAGGGCTTTTTGCATCATTTGATAGAATAAATAAATAGGTGCTGTGAGTTGTGTGGAAAGCCGAAAGGGTAATAACTTGTGTGCTTTGAAATGCCATTAGGCATTCTTACCACAACCTGGAATTTAATAAATACCAAGACAAACACCAGCAGGTGCTAGAAAAGTGTTACCTTTACACCTTTACACTGGACAATTTTTACACATCTGATGGTGTGGGTTTTTTTTTTTAATAAAATGGTCATTTGTTTCTTTTAAAGTGGTTGATAAAGTCATTTTTATGGAAGATAGTGTAATCATACCAGCAATTGTTCATTGTTGTTTGCAAAGCAGCCCTCAGATCAGCAGTTATTGTGACGCTCCTGATGGTGGAAGCAGAGGACCATTTCTGTTTGCTTCCAATTGACCAGATTTATTCTGGTTCGAACGTCAAGTATTCCGTTAAAGTTTTAGCATTCCTTAAACAACATCATTGTGTAGCACTCTGAGTTTCTGATGGATAATTCTCAGCTACTACCACCTGAAAATGTAGCAGAATATCTGCAAAATAATAATTTCTTAGGTCGTCTGTGTCAGCAATCTTGAACTGGGCTAACGTCAAAAGTTAATCATTTGTAGGTATACATGAAACAGTACTTTTTCTTACTTTACTTTATTTTTATTGTTGCTTCCTCAGTGAGTATCCTACTTTTCTTTGCAAGTTTGTAGTTGAGCAAATTGAACTCCATAGTTAATTTAGACCAGGTCTTCAAGGACTGCTATCCTGCATGTTTTACTTGTTTTTCTGCTCTAACACACTTAAATTTATGACTAAACTCATTCAAGTTCTGCTGAAACTTGTTTATCGCCCATCCATTCAAACTGGGTGTGCTGTAGCAGAGAGAACTCTTCATTGTACTCAACTAACAATAATAGTTTTATTATTTTGAAATTAGAAATATATGAAAAGGGTTTTAGAGCCACAGTTATTTTTTGTCAGCTGTAACATTAGTACTCAATCCACAGTTAAACATGTTTGATAGGGTCCATGAAAAATATTTTAGCTTCCAAAACCACTCAAATGCTCCAAGAAATCCTGCCAAGGGAGGGAAAGTCTCTTGCCTGTGTAAAGGTCAGTGTTCCTGACTCCACTGTCTGATAGACAGGAGCAATAATAACATCCATGAGAGACATGGCATGGTCAAAATCACTGCTAACCTAGGAAGACATCCAGTTCCAGCTAAGTGTTCCTACAACTTATCTTTATGAACCTCAGACCTTGGAAACTTTTGTGGAAACTGTGGATTCATGAAAAAACTAGCAGTCTCCTTCTTGTAAATCTACCATGAATAAAGTTCTCAATTCCACAAAGGAAAGTAAAAGACTATAAAGTCAGAATTGTGTTAATTAATCCTCTGGACACCTCCAACAAGTCACTGGTTCCAAAGATTCGATTAACTTCAACTCTGAGGACGTAAAAGTGAAGTCATCGTAGCAAAGCATTGTTTTTTTTTCTTGTTTTTTTTTGTAATTGTTGCTGATTAAAGTGGCACAGTTGGTAATGCAGTATATTTAGAGAAGGAGTTATATACGTTTTGATATTGGTGCTTTTGTGTGGCATACCTCTGTTTTTGTGGGATGAGATCAGAACAGCTCTTTTCCTTATTTTGCATAAATATGATGTAGTAAAAATCATGGCATACTTAGACCATTCATTTTTATCAGCAAAAATGAGTGACTATTGCATGTTAATATTAAAGTATTCTGGCGGAGATGGTCTGCACAGAAAATGGACATGTCTTATTAACATTACTTTCCCAGCTTTCTAACCATGAAGTTTCTTAGAGCCACCAGCTCACAAAGTGAAAAAAAATCATCTCTGTATGAGATTGCCGCTTATCTGATTCATGTCGTAATGGTTCATGTTTTCCTAGTCACTGTAGATGAATGAATTTGCATCAGGGTTCATTTGCAATTTATTGATTTCAGTCTCCCCTTTGTGTTTTGTATGAGGAAGAATGAACATAAAAGATAAGCACTGTCATTCATGTCATCACTGAAACTGGGGGAGGAAGTTCTACTCACTGCCTCGATGTGTGTGCAGGAATCCTTAACTTGTTTGCTTGGACATAAATGCAGTCAAGTTTGCGACTGCCTGTTGTATGTGTGTGTTTATTGTTGTGTATCGACAGTTGTCTGTGCTGGCTCAGTTTGCATGTGCTGGATTATTTTCATCTCTGTTAATATGAATGTGTCTCTGAGGGAGGTTGAAATGCCTTCTCCATCATTGTATGTCTTTCCTTTCCCCACACCCCTCATGCCAGATTTGTTAAATATCTGTAAGCCTGTCACTGTGTGTGTGTTTGTCTGCAGCTTTCCTCCAAACCAAAATGAACGACCCAGTTAAATAATAAGCTGAAGGCTAACAGAGGGACCCCATCAACCCCTGAGCTGTATCCTCTCTGAAGCCATCAATCGTGCGACTAAAGCTAAGCCGCATAATGACATTGTGGCAGTGTACTTGCGCTGTGCTGCAAAACATATTAATGTTAGCAATAATGAGTTTGACAGCCCAATATGGTTGTCAAGGATCATGAGGTTTTCTGACTGGCCAACACTGCCCTCCAATGGCAGGCAGAAGCTACAGCAGCTGCAGTAAACGCTGCAGTGTTGGGTTTGGTGATATTGATTTGTACAGATAATTTATTTGCCATGGCTATTTTTTAATGAGTAAGAACTCTTTTGACACAGTAATATTTTAAATGGTACTTGAATGCCATAAATTACCTGATTAACCAAACTCTGAAGGTTTTGTCTGGCTTGCTGCACATTTATCTGCATATTTACCAACTGCTAAATATTTGTTCTGTTTGTATTCTCAGTATTATGAAGTTTTGTGAGCTGTTAGGTTTAAAAATAGGCATGTGGTATTTAAATTGGCTGACACAGGTGAAATCTGCTGATTCTTTTCACGTGTTTACATGCTTCTGTTTTATCCATGTGTTGTAGAATCCTGGAACTTCAGCAGAATGGTGACATGGACATCCTTAAACTCAAGTGGTGGCCCAAGGACAGCCCCTGTGACCTCTACGGTTTAGACCAGACGCGGCAGCGTGGCAACGCCCTTGACATCCACAGCTTTGCAGGTGTCTTCTGCGTCCTGGCAGCTGGCGTGGTGCTCTCCTGCCTCATTGCTATGGTGGAAAGCTGGTGGTCACGAAGGAAGGGATCCAGAGTCCCCTCCAAGGAGGTATGGTAGGATGAAAGAGATGACCTCAAAAGTAGAAATGATATGGCAGAAAGTGCAAGTAAGGGCTGCCATAAATTCCTTCTCTTTTTTTCAATGTAAGAGGGAAGAAAATATGCAATGCAAAGTGGAAAGAGAACAGAAGGATTCAGGTTTTAAAATATCACAAGATGGATGAAGAGATGAGTTTCAGAGCTTGTTAAGGCAGTTGTTGACATAGCATGAGTAATTTAAGAGTTGTCCGTGTTGCAAAGAAGGTGAAACACTGACAGCATATTAAACTAATAATAATTAAAAAAATCTCCACTGAGCTGAATTTGCATTCAAGCAACATCAGCAATGCACTTCTAACATCATTCATGAAAACTATTTCTGACAAGGCTTTTGCACATTTTCTCTAAAAGGATCTTCGATGTTGTTTATTAACTCTCAATTAGCATATCGACCACTGATCTTCCTAACAGAGTGCAGCAAAGAAGCCCCACAACAATATCATAATTTTACATTAAAGCACAATCACATCTTAGTGTGGCAGTTAGTTTAGAAAACAGCCTGCTTGGTTATTAATTCTAATTGTTTGCGTGATTAGAGTAGCCATTAGATTCTAAAAATGATGAACCAAACAGATATTGTCTGCCAAAGGCAGGAGTGTTAAGTGAATTATGCAGCAAATTTACCCAAACTTAATTGGAGGACTTGTTTTTTTTAACTCGTGGTGGTTCTTTTTAATCTTTATTACACCATGATCAGTTTTTGTGATGTCTAATAAGATATCTAATATGAAGTATGATGCATCACAGGGAAACATTGGATTATATAACACTTGAGCATTTTGTGACATGGTGTGAGAAACTAGCAATATGTTTTTTTGCTAACATATATTTCCAGTTTAAAGCTGCTTCTGGTTTCCTGCAAAATCTCCCTGTTTTAGTTTGTTTTGTTTTTTAATTTGTTTAATTTAAAACTATTCAAGCGTGAAAAGAGTTAACTACCACAAAGCCACGGCATTTGAGAGGAGAAACTCTAGCAGAATACACAAACAGTCGAAGGGATCTGTATGAACAGTGCAGAACATGGCAGAATCAGAAACACTGACTCACTGTGTGGTATATGAATGTTTTTTTATTAACATTCTCTTCCTCTTTCCCACCAATCTAAAAGCAGTGGCAGTACTCTTTTCTTGCAAATTAGCAGCTGCACGGTGTGAAATATCTAATCAGGCTATGTGCTGATGATCACCTCAGCAGGGACACCGTATGAGGCAATCAAAATGACTCTGGAAACGTTTCCCTCTGCTAGGAGGAAAATGTCTGCTGTGATGCAGTCGCTCTATCATTGATAACATAGGTAATATCTTCCAAGAAAAACCCACGGGGTGGCATGTTTAGTTGCATTTTTTATTCTTTTTACAGATTGCACATTCATAAGCTAGGCTACTTTTCACCAGTGATGGTAATAGTTGTGACCTATCT
This sequence comes from Cynodonichthys magdalenae, assembly GCA_031762555.1. Lineage (NCBI taxonomy): Eukaryota > Metazoa > Chordata > Actinopteri > Cyprinodontiformes > Rivulidae > Cynodonichthys > Cynodonichthys magdalenae. The sequence continues at coordinate 9,059,776 of JARVJO010000394.1, read as the reverse complement.
AAATCATTCCTCAATCCTGGTTCATTTTCTCTAAAAAAAGGTGATATAAAAGTATTTTAAAACTGCTTCCTCTGACACCAAGCCCCTTCTCATGTTCCCCATGCCCACTGCTATGTTTACCAAAACACAGAGGGAGAAAGTCTTCACGTTAATAACTTTAATCAAAACTCTGAAATTGCAGCAAAGTGCACCAAATTTGATATGCAAAACATGCCAGCAAGGAGCTCAAGGAAATGTAATTATGTGTGAAACAATATTTTCACTTTTGGTTTGGAGTTAATCATTTATGTGTCAGTAACAAATTGGGCCAGAGCACGAAGCAGCACAGATTCATTTTTTGCAGAAAATGTTTTTTGCCATCAGGTAAATTACTTCCGCTTCAAACAATTGCTTTCCCTCCGTCCCCCCTTCTTAGGAAGCTTTTTGATAAAGGCGGGTCAAGGTTAAATTGCAGATAATGGCTTAAGAGAATTAATGAGGAGCAGTTTCCTAACCTACTATTGAACCGCTCGTCCTCATTGAAGTAATACTGTCAATCACGGGAGAGCCATTCTGAAGGGCCTATCACAAGTTATTAACAAATATATCCATTAGAGGAGATAAAATATTAGCCATGACATTAATCTTTTGTGATTCTGTCGACCAGAAACGAGTAAAAGAAGTCCGTCTCATCTTTTTAATCTTTTGTGTCACTGTAATTTAAAATCACGAGAAGTATAAATGTGCAAAAAGTGACTCAAAGATGAAAAGTGAATTTTGCAACTATCAAGATGATTTAATGACAGATCAGGTTACTTTTTTGTGATAAAATACCAGTAGCAGCAGTCATCTGGAAAGTCATTTAGAGAAAATTTTCAGCATAAAACTTTATTATACACCACTTTAGGATGATTGAATCAGAGATTACTAGTATATTATCAGGGTTATTGCGTTATTATGTGATTACAATTTCTAAATTCTTAATGAACTCTTTTGTGGTTTGTGACTTGAGTGGCCCCGTGACACAAAGTGCTCAAATTTACTACAAACACAAATTACATTTGTCTGCAGTTTTCGGCGAATTGGTGGTTTGTGGCTTGAATGATGGGTTTCATAAGCTGTGATCACTTTAGTGTTCGCAGCACTGTGTGACAAACCAATTGGAAGATTCACATGGCTTCTTTGCTGCAGTTCAATGAATCCCCTGCAACTGGTTTGAACAGACACCTGCAGATAATTAGATGGCTTTATTACATGTTCTCTAGTCTGTTTGCTCATTGATTTTTTTAAACAATACATTTCATATCTTTTTCGTTCTTAGAAACAAAATCAGTATCAGGCGAGCATTAATAATATTACAGAAGGAAGTGTAAATAAGTATAAGTATACCACAATAAAGTGCCTTTTTAGAAGTAGTTCAAATCTTTTGAAGTGAGCGTCCATGAAAAAGTCAAGAAAAATTACTGTCTTACCTTTTGTTGATAGCTTTTTGAAAAACTTCAGTTTGAAGAAGCAGTTTCATCTTTAACAACTTGCCAAAGCAAGGCCAAGTCCAAAGTGGATAGACGCCAAAATGAGTCACTCAAACGTTATTTTATATATCAAGCATTATTTCCCGGTGCAATCAGGAGCACTTCCAGAAGAAGCATCACATTTCTACCATAATAACCATTTAATGCCCAATTGACAGAGATATAAAGATTTTTATAATAGCTTTCTCGCAAACTTCTAAAAAAAAAAACAGTTGAGGCCAGAGTTGCTTTAAAATGGCAGCACTTTAGTTTTGGCCTTGCTCAAACTATTAACTTGTCAATATAGTCGGATTTAAAGTTTATCTTATCAAATGAAGACTGTTCAAATAACTACAAAAGGTAGGATATTATTTGTTCATAAACCCATCTAAAAAGTAGAACAGCTTATTATTCAGGCAGCTGTACAACAGCTGGCTGATCTTTATCCAAATGACTTTAGCAATATATATGAAATATGTATATTTTATATCAAGTTGCTGCTTTAGTAAATGTTTTTTTAATGTTCATTTACATTGCAAGGCTAACTAAAATTAAACATTATGTATATTACCTAATATTTCAGAGCCTAAAGACGTTTATCAGTTTTTAAAAAATTGTTTCCAATTGGCAGTTGAAGTGTTTCGATCATTTCTAAGCGTAAGGCTTCTAGATTTTGATTTGCAAAATACGCATTTCTAGTCCTGAGTTGACTGCCACTGTTTGTTTACAGTGTTTTATGTCTCTCCACACATGCGTACACCATGCACCCCTTGCACTCAACCCCCTGCTCAGTTTACAGCTTTAATCTGTCATTCAGACCAGTAGTCATGTTTTCCACTGAGCAGCCACAAAGACACCAAACCTTCAGTTGAACCTGAAGTCATGTTAAGCACAGTGTGGTTCAGCTGCAACACAAACAAACACGCCCACCCCCTGCTATCTTCATTAGTCAGCGAGAGCAACCAGCGGAATCAACCCCAGACTGAGCGCAGGAGTGCAGCCTCGTCAGTGAATAGAAGGGACAGCAGGGATTTAAATGCTCGTAGTCTTTGATTCTCTTTGTAGTTCTTGTTCAAGGTTTTGCACAACAAGGCGTTGGGCAGTCAAAGATGGGGAAATTGATTTTGGAACCACAATTCCACGTAGCACACATACATTTTTTTCCAGTAATAGATGTAGGTCATTTCTTTATGCAGTTTTTATATTTAAAATGAAAAAATAACCTTTGTAGCCAATGAAACAGAACTCAAAATTTAAGTTTTTAGAGCATCATCAGAGTGACCCCCGCTGTGTTTCTGTTAGTAAAAATGAAGTTTGTTCAGTCGGCCATGATTGGTTTTGATGGTTGACCCCTGACCTCTACCCTCTATGTCACAGCGCTGGCCAATCTACAGATGTTGTTGCATTTAACAGTTCCCACAGAGCAATCATTGAGCCAAAAGTGCTTGTCGCATCACTGAACGACATCTAAAAATTTTCCCACCTACACCTTTCCCCTCATCTGAACCAACTGAGCTGCATCAGCCTGTGCAACCTTCTGAAATCCACGGTCTAACAAGCATGGCCACTTCAGTCAGTGATTGGTCGTGTGTGTGTGGATGTAAGAAAGCAAACCAAGATTTGAACTTCTTTCTTAAGGTCTCTACTTTTGCCCTACACCCAGCTTGTTTTTTTTTCTTTTCAAAAAAAAAAGCAACATAAAATAGTGATGTTTGATACCACCAATTTCCTTTTAGATTCTCCTATGGAGTATGGATACTAATCCAATACTGATACATTGTGCAAACACACCTAAAGTATGTGGTAAATTGAAACAAAGTAAAGTATTTCAAATAACTGCTGCATGCAGAATGCAAGACATCAGAGTAATTATGTATTTTAAACTCAAAGGTATATTGACTTAACATCCTTATTTACAATACAAACAAGTTAATACATCAGAAAAACCAAACAAAGGACGCAATCAAACAAAATGTGTAAAAATTGTTTCAACCACTAAAAAAAAGAAGTAAAAACAACAAAACCATTAAAATAAATTATTGTTTAATAATCAGGACTTACTATATAAAATGAAAACTTTCTACTTGATTTACATTACTTGAACATATGAACATGAACATACTGAACAGGTAACATCTGACTGAACATCCCTGTGCTGCTGTGCTTCTGCATTACCCAGGCGGAAGAAAAAGTAGTTCCCTCCAAGCACTTATGATTTAGACAAGATTTCAAAAGTTTTGTTATATCCCACTGTTTTCCAGTTAATGATATACATTACCGGAAATGATGAGATGAGATGATGAGATTCTTTATTTGTCGTTCAACACAACATCAGGGATGTAATGTAGAATGAGATGGAGTTAAGAACACACATTCAAGAAAACATACATGAGACAAAACATGGTAAACAGGTCATGCGCAACAGGGTCGCGCTACCTTTTACAGCTAGAAATACACATTAGGAAAGTTGAGTTTAAAAAAATCCTATGTTTACATCAGAAACATAAGATCATATGCATTAAAAAACGACTCGCGATAGAAAGCAAGACAGCCT
>JARVJO010000394.1:9027216-9055632 GCA_031762555.1 Cynodonichthys magdalenae | reverse complement strand
CCAGAGTTCAGAGTCTGTCCTCCTCTCGGCCTTGGGTCACAAGTCAGGTCCACACGGGTGATGGGGGTGGGAGGGAAATGACTGAAGTAACAAAAATGTCAATATTTTGATTTTAGTATCAATACTAGAGCATGAAGTTCTGGCATCAATATTTCAGTATTGATCCGCACATCACTGATATAAAAAGCTTTTGTAGAGTTGCACTTCTCAAGTGTACATCATGAGCATTCTTATATTGCTTTTAAAAAATTGTGTGTGACCTTGGTCTATTGCAGTATATTTTCAAACTTCTTTATTATGCACTCTTATTATAAACCCAAAACCTACCACACGTCTGAAAGAGCAAACTAAAAAGAGCAAACCTCATCAAAACTTTCTCATTTAGCTGAGATATTATTTCTTATTCTGGTGTGTAAAAACCTGTAGAAAAGCCATACTTTGAACTTCAATCACCATCTGTGCAGAATATTTTTTGCAGAACCGGGAGAGTCAAGCTGGGACCACTGCAGCGCGTCCCAACTCAGTGCAGGAACGAAGGCAAATTTAACTCGACTTTAAAGCAGCTAATTAGATAAATTGCATATGCTGTAATTTATCGACTGGGGAAATCTCTGCCTCTCTATGCAATTTGGCCTTAGTCATGGCCACTGGAGTGAGTCTAGCTGTGTTTAAAGTCATCCAGCTTCCTAACGTTAATAAAGTGAAGCAAACCATAAAGCTTGTAATTAACTCCACCAGACGCTTTGCTCACTGTCAGTTTAAATGAAGAACTCCATGTCATCCATGTTACTGTCTCTGCAAATACTGAATCCACTTAAGACGGACAGACTGTGCCAAGAGCATGTGGCTCTCTGTGCAGTTTTACAAGCTCCCCATAAAATAGGAAAGCTGTCAACCCACAGTTTATGCGTGGGCCTGGAAAATCTGGCTTAGTATGATGCACAGGCACCGGAAAGATGCATTGGCAGTGCAGACTTGGCATGAGGACAGCTTTTAATACCTTGCTCTGAACACAGCAAGTTACTTTTAACTGTGTAACATACAGCATATGACCTGGTTAAAAAGGAGACCGAAATAACTTTTCTCAAACTTATTTAAAACAATTTAAATGTAAAATGTAAAGCGAGAATGAAGTACAATGAGTTGAGATTATCTGATGGATTTTTTCTACCCGTCGCAGATGTTTCTTGAGCAAAATGTGCAGAGCATTAAACAGCTGTGCAACTAAAGTGCTAATGATTTCCACTTAGACAATCAGAGACATCTTCCTGTCCTCCTTGAATTTTGACAGATTCCCCAGTACAACCACGCCCTTGCACCTGCATGCATTATTATTGCTTCATACTTTGCCCACATTCTTCACCATGCTACTTTTTTACCTGAAATGCAAAAATATGCTATGTGTCATAAAGCTTATTTTTATTGCAATCTTATTTTTGTTTGCTTTTAAAGTGCTATACCAGCTTACACGGTATCTTTGTCCATATTCATCGCTTCCCTCAGCAGCCTTTGTCAAGATGAAGGTTATGTTACTCTCAAATGCACAATGCAGTATGGATGTAATCGACTTTTAATCAGGACTCTTTGCCCGCAAATCATGGCTACATTCATCCAAAGAACTGAAGGACAAAGCTATGTCACCCCTTACCCACCCCGTCCCATGCATCCATACAAGCTCTCTGCACACAACCCACAATCCACTGTGTCACTTCTAATATCCCCCAAGCTGTGTTTGAGTCTTTGTGTGTATTTTATATCTGTACTAAAACATACAAAATCACATTCTGTATTTGTCTCTACATGCTTTTACATTCATTTGTGAACTGCAGCGCTTTAACTGCCTCTGCCTTCGAGCTGTGTGTCGACGCCTGTGTTGTAGTTCGGTGTTGTGGAATGGCTGGCTTTGTTTATCTATGAGTCTGCTTCTTGATGTAAAAGTTTTTTTCTTATGAGCATTTCTATCAGGTAAAACGGAGGCACAGACACAAAATGCACACTTTCCAGTGAGTTAACTAATGTGAACTCCCATGATAAGAAATATGTTATTCTTTAGCGCTTAAGATAGGAATATTGCAGTAAAAAAAACATGTCTCCTAAGTTACTCCTGCTATTTCAGGATCTCTAATAATCTTTTATTTGCAACAAATTAAATTTGACTGAAGTGTTGTGAATTTATTTTTCTTGCAATCCCCCTTTTTTAAAAATCACTCATTTTATGAAATGCAGAAATATCTCAACTGATTTTGGTTGAGGGATGGATGGTGGTTTGTGTACATGTAGCTTTATATAGCTAAAGGGAAAGTCATAAACTTAACTGTTTAAATGAGCAATCTCCAGAAGAATGTCTAATTACCATTTCATTCATATTAGGGTGGCTGTCTCGTTTCACCCCTTTTGGCCTGTAAATGTTCAACCTGAGGTTGGTATGAAAGAGTTCTGTCAGTATACAAAAAAATTATATTAATTCAAAAGCTAAAAACTGAATAAAAATAAGTTTATGTATCATTACTGTCAGAACTCTTCCATAATGGTAACTTGTGTGGTTTAGACCGTGTCTGATATTTCATAAAGTCTGTGGAGATTTATTATGAGGAGAGCTGGCACTTCTTGTGTATTTTTTTTATTATTTTTTTGTAAATAACCTTTTCAGATGTAAATCGTCAGTTCTCCTCATTCTAACTCTACACAATGATCTGTGTCACTGTGGCTCGAAGCTCTCATACTGCCTTCTTGTTTTGTTCTTGTAGATAAGTACTCTGTGTTGAGGGGTGTAGCGGGCGAGGGGGAGAGAGCAATACAAAATGGCATTTAAACATCTCCCCTTTTCCAGGTATACAACAACTGTGTGAATGTCTCTCTGAGGACACAACACAGAGTGACCTGCTTAAAAGTGTGCGCTGACTGACTGCCATGTCTTTCTTCTCGCTCACCCCTCCCCACCCATCTGTCTCTCCAATTTACTTCTCTCTCATCCACCCCGCCATATTTCAATCTGCCTGATCTCGTCTGTCTTTTCATCCTCTCTCTGTTTCTGCATGTCTGCTTTTTGTCTGCCTTTGCAATTTGCTTTTGTTTGATTTTTGGCTCGTTTTAATCTCGCTCATTTCGCATACACACAAACGTATATGTATAAATCCCTTCACACTTCTCTCCACATCACATTTATTTTCCTGTTACCCTCACACACACCAGACGCAGGCAGACGGCCCATCTGCCATTCAAACTGCAGATCAGTGTCCCCACACCGCCAATGAGCACCCGCTTGGCCTAGGTGGCCAGACCCAGAACCAGACCCCCAACACTGGCAACACCACTGGCTCCACCACCACCCATTACCAGCCCCCAGCTTGCTGCGATATTCCCTGCGCCCTGATTGTGCAGCACTCCTACGAACCCAGCAACACTTCTGAGATCACCCCCAAAATGAGAATGACCACCTTCACCACATCACCTCCTACGCCAAGGTTATACATACAATAGAAGATTTTAAAAAGATCATTGGTTAGTAAAGTTTGAAGAAGGTAGAGTGTAAAAAAAAACATAATTATCCAGGGAAATCATAGACATCAGGGAGTAATTGCTAAACTTCGATGTCCATGTTGTAGTAAACCTGGAAACTAAAGTACCTCTTTTTGTTAAACGGTTATATTACCTGGCATGTTGTCAGTTAATGATGTCTGCAATAATGCCCCACTGCCTTCAGAGGGTGCTGTCTTTCCATGTAGAGAAATACAGAGCACCATCCTTCACCAGGCAGTTGAAGGCACATGCAGCTTGAAAAGTGTGTAATGTTAAATGCAAAGCCCTTTAGTGACATTTATTTTATGTTACAATGAGATTTTAATAAAAAAAAATAGAAGCCAATAACCATTTAGTGGTCATAACCTGGCTTTAAATCTCCACACAAAGCATTTGATGGATTGCACAGGTTTTTAGATTCATTATCATTTTTTTTCTCTGATTATATGATGAGCATGGTAGGGGAGGAAAGAAACACCAGAGTAGCATACTTTGAGTGCAGTCAGGTTTTGACACTTTAATCTTCCATTTCAGTTACTACAGTCCTCTTTGCTCATCCCTCGCCTCCTTTCACAAACAGCACAATCATTTGTGAATCACTCCTTTCTTTCATCTCCCTTCATTTGTACTGTTACCTAGTCTACCCCCCCTTTGATACTTTTTTACTCCAAACTTTCAACGTGCCTGGTTCTGGGGCAAACATCTGTGCCCCCTGCAGCCCTTCCCCTTTCTTCCACTGCCCCTCTTTTAGATGGTAACCAGGGGGCACCACTGCTGGTCCCTTCTGCTCGTGAGATGCAAACAGTAGGGCCAGAGACCCCTCCAGAACCCCCAGACCCAAAGGACACGGTCAGTAAGTCTGTATTTTATCCCAAATAATGTGACTCCTATCATCACAAAACCCTTTCTGACTTTTTACCCCGAGAGTACCACCAGAAAATCTTATTTAACACCCAACTTTGCCCACCTTCTTCTGAAACCTTTAAGACAAAGCATCCCCCTCAGTCCCAGAATCACATTTTCACCCATTGTGTGGAGAATGTGAAAATGTAATACTCCTCCAGAACTTTCTACCGTTCCCAATGTTCACCTGAGCTTTCGTTTCACTATATGCTACCTTCATTCATTGCAAACTGAATTCCACCTGTACTCATGCCCACCCTCCCTGACACAGTAAAAGCATGAAACAACTCTCACGCAGTGTTGCAATACTTTTAGTGGATAAGTTATTGTACATGTGAATATAGGTTTACAGTGTATTTGTAGTTTTTTGTAAGTTTCATTTATCTTATTCTGTAAGTTTAGTTAAAGCTTAAGTTATCTTGTTTGTGCTTTAAAGTGTTAAGAATAGTATATCAGATGAACAACATTCAAATTTCTGCATTGTATATTGCATTTGATAAGAAAGAGATACGAACTGCAACAAAATATTATGACCTGGAAAAGAATTCACTTTGAAAAACAAAGTGAATGTTTTTGAGACAAAAGCCATAATGCAATATAGTAATAAGAATTGATAAAAATAATATGATTTGAGTAAGATATTGATGAACATTTAGATGTTTGTTTCCTATAAGTTTAAAGTTCAGTGTTATTTCTCTGTAATAAACCTAAAACCATGGAACTGCAGAGAACACAGCATGATAGAAGTGTGTTTTCTCTGTCAATTCCTGATTATCTGCACTCCCTTAAAGACGTTGTAGAAGTGTGTGTATGTTTCTTTTCCTGACCACAGTTCAGAGTGTGCTTTTCTATTCCTCTCTCCATCCTATCCCCTCCTCTTTTCATTTTTGCTTTCGCCACTTCCTGTCATTTCCACGCTTTCCCTGCGTGACCCACTAACATTGACTCTATTCTTCTATTTTTGTGTCACTAACATTTTCACACACAACACACACTTGAATTGGTTCATTGTGCCATAAACTTCATTTGGCTGTGTTTGCATGTTGTCTTGCTGTTATCTGCTTTTCATTATCTGCCTCGCCTACCACTTTTCAATTGTTTTCACTTTTTATCCTTTATACTGGATGGACGGATGAATGGATAAAATCCTTCTTTCTGAAAACAAATGCATCCTATTCTTTGTTGTTCCTTTCATTATACTACCCTCACACTTTGCACCTTTTATTCTTCTTCACAACTTTTTCCAACATCTGTCGGTCTCATGTCCTCATCTTTGTATTTTTTTGACTGATCCTTTCTACCAATCCTTAAATACTGCCCACAAATTTATTTTGTACCTCTTCCTTCCACCAACCTATTCCCCACCAATTACCGTTTCAATATTTCTTTCCCTACCATTAATGCTTTTCCTTTATTCCATTTATCATCACCACTTCCTCTTTTTGGTTTTTCTCCTCCTCCTCTGTCCCTCCCTACTTGCAGGACGATAAGGAGATCGACCTGGAGCACCTACACCGCCGGGTTAACAGCTTGTGCACAGAGGATGAAAGCCCCCACAAGCAGTTCTCCACCTCTTCCGTCGATTTAACCCCCCTTGACATGGATGCACTGCCTGCTGCCCGCCAGGCACTCGAGCAGATCAGCGATTTCCGCAACACCCACATCACTACCACCACCTTTATCCCTGAGCAGATCCAGACCCTAAGCCGCAGCCTATCAGCCAAAGCCGCTGCTGGATTTTCTTCCGGTTTCGGTGGAGGCAGCGGTCTCCAGGACCACCGAACTGGTGGGGTAGGCCCCTTCAGACAGAGGGCCCCCAATGGTGGCTTTTTCCGCAGCCCCATTAAAACTATGTCCTCTATCCCATACCAGCCCACAGGTCCTGGACCCAACTTTGGATATGGCAATGATCCAGACAGGGGCACCTCCATATGAGGAGTTGCTATGAATATAGTTGGTTCAGAAAGAAAGAGTAGAAGGAGGAGGAGAAAGGAGAGATTAGAGTAAGTCATATGATGGTTGAACAAAAGCATTGTGGCTAGGCTAAAAATAAAAAAAAAGAATAGAGATCTGTGTAAACAGCAATTATTCTGTTTTTTCAGTTTCTGCCTGGGTGTCTAGGGGTGTTTTTGGTATGTGAAGAAAACGAAGGAGATAGAGGTCTACCGGGGCAATTTTTTTATCCTCCTTCAAACCTCGCTGGTGACATGCAAGAAGGTTAAAGAGATCGGAAGGGGTGGGGGTGGGGGTGGGGGTGGGGGTTATCTTTACTTTATCGTTGTTGTCATTGTGATTGTTTGGGGGATTATTTAACGAGGTATGTCTGAAGGAAGCCCCTTTTTATATTATTGTTTTTTGTTTTGTTTTGTTTAATGACATGAGGACTATCTCATTTCATGGAAAATTGCTCAAAAGTCCTGACTTCCTTTTACTATTTGAGCAGCCTCTTGACAGGTGTTTTTTGAATCAGTCCACTACCCGAAAATATTCTTTTTTGCTCCAGATTTGTCATTGGTGAGGGATTAGTTGTTTCTTTAGCCATGAAACAACTTCCAGGGACTTTATCTACAAGCAATTATGAAGCAGTAATTTCATGAAAGAATAGTCTCGGCTGTACAACATATTGGCTGTCTGTAGCCAACCCCTGTAGGGTTTGGAGAAGGCCATAAACATTGAAGATAATCCTTCATCAGTGTAATTTTGCCTTTTAACTATTTGGGAGTCTCTTTTTTTTCTTCTCTGGTGTTGTTTTACCAATACTTGGGGTTCTAAACAATTAATCATCTTCAAGATGGTGCCCACACAGTGGCCTGACCAGACACAAGACTTTACAGCTGAACCCAAGCTGACAACTCCACGCGGTGTCAAAGAAAAAAAAAAAAAAAAAAACACAGTTGAAATGCCATGACAGTGTGAGAGTATGCCACTGTAAAATCACCAGTTTGGTGTGTCAATCTTTAACTACTTCTGCCATTTTGGTGCATCAGCCTGAAACTGTTTTCACCGTTTTGATGCACATTAAACTCTTTGTCAAGCCCTCTCTGCACTGTACCAGTGCCCACAGACCTGTAAGTGATTGTATGTAGACCTTACCTTTTTGTTTTCTCACCCGTATTGTGCTATCTGCTTTTCAAGTCAAGGTGAGATCCTCGAATCAGACTCTCTGAGGTGCAGTAAAACTTGGACAATAAAAAAAGCAGATAAAAGAACTACAAAGCATAAAAGACAAACTGAAAGACTTCACAAAGCTTATGATTCTATGTCTTTTATTGAGTTTTGTTTTGAAAAAAAAATGTGTGGAATGTGTTTTGGTCAGGAAGTACAAAAAAATAACATTGTTCTAAGGTGTCTTCTTTTTTTTTTCCTTTTGTTTTCAGAAAACTTTGAAAAACTGCTAAAACAAGTGCTGTAGTTTCTGGTTTTGCATCATCAAGTCATTCAAACTCCTACTTTGATTTTTTTTCTCTCTCTCTGTTTAGTGCCCCCATAGCAATGGTGTTTATAATAAAGAAAAAAAAGCTCACTTAGCAATATCATGTCAGATTCAAGTGGACGGATCTCTTCTTGTGAAGTGGTGAAATGAAGATTTTGTGCTGAGGAAAAGCCATTGCAAACAACGTCGTTGGTTCAAGCCTTATATGTCAGCTATAGCTAGCTTTGCCCTCCCACGTTCCAAACACTGCTGTGTTCTGGAAACGGGAGCTGTGATTCATCAGCTGTTGGAAATGAAAGGAATGTCCTGAGGAGTCAATGGTGATCAGAACCCAACGAGTCCAAAACACACATCCGATTCATGTTTCTCATGTTAAAGGTACTATTGATGTAACTTTTTTTAAGTGCCAATTAAAATAAAATGAGACCACTAAGGTGCATTTTATGGTGGGGGGAACAGAAGCGGTATATTAAAGGAATATTTTATAGATTCCTGAGAGGGTTGGTAAAGTAGAATCAAACTTTTTTTTTCCACTAACACTGTATTAATAATTGATAATGTTAATTGTTTAGAGCAAGTTTTTCATTTTGCTATTTTTGAGCTAAAACTGCAAATTGTTCTGTGTGTAGAGAATTCAGTCAAGCCACAGTGTTTTGAAGCAAGCATTCTTAGGACTTTTTGTTTCTTATAATAGGTTACAGACAGGCTATTGAATGGCAAATAGGACACATGCATTAAAATTATTTAGTATAAATAAAGAGACATTATGAAAATGTATATTTTACATGTTGACGCTATTTTTGTTTAACAGAAAGAAAATATTATATCATGTTGAGCTTTAGTGTTGGATTGAGCAGTTACCTTACTGCCTTTGGTTCTCCCCTATCCCGCCCATGGTAAACACATTTACACTAATGTTTTGCTTTTCTCAAGACATTTGAGTTTGTTATTTTGATTATTATTATTATTATTATTTGCTGTCTGAATAACAAAACCTGGCAAGTTCACTAAAAAGAAAGCATGCACAAACTTGCTGTCTAGCTATTTGTTAACATTTTTTTTATTTCTTACATAGAACTACAGGATTTACTTGATAATTTTCAAAAGTTTATGATGTACAGTATTTAATATAGGCCTATTTTGTTGTATGTGTTGCATTATATTCAAAAACCGAACAAACTTGGGCCTCTGTTACAAGTGGCAAAGCTTTCTGTGTATAATTTGTCTAATAAACAGGTTTTCTACAGTCGGTTGGTATTTGTTGTCTTTGTTAGTTTAGACAAACATTTTCTTCATGACAACAATCATCATCTAGAGATATATACAGTTTTTGATTTATTTGTAATATTTAAAATGAGTTTTTCATAATTCACAACAAATTTTTGTTTTTCTGGCAAGTTGGTCCATGCTGGTAAGTCATGATTCAAAGTAACTTTTTTCAATATAAAAAGAAGGGCTGGAGCTCACTGATCTTTAATCCACAAACAAAAGACTGAGATATCAGTGAGCTCCAGAACTTTGTTTTATTTTGAAAATGTTTTGTTCTTCAAGTGTGAGGCACTTGACCTGGTTGTTGATTTCTGGATTATGTGCAAAATACACTAGAGAAATAACTAACCCTTTTTTTTATAGTTTTTTAGGGGCCGCAGGAGGTTGGTGTTCGATGCTGCTGTTTTGTAACCCTGAGTCAGAGTCCAGGTTATGTCAGAAAGGGCCTCTCGTGTAAAACAACTGCCAAAATCATCATGAAGTTTGCTCGCTGTAACTCCTGCAGAAGGAAGAAGATGAGAGAAAAACATTCTTGAACATGTTTTAAAAAACGCTGATGAAAAATTGTCTTATTTTGTTTTGTTTTGTGCTGAGCAGGGGATGGATTGTGATTCAGTCATTCATTTCATAAGAAGATGACTTAAGTGAAAGTTTTAGGCCAGACACTAAAAGCTTCACTGATGTTTGTTTTGTTGCCTCACCTACTGCACAACTGCAACCTGAAGATAATAGCAGAAGACATTTTGATGAAGACACTTCATGTATTATCCCCAGACCTGCAGGTAAAGTAGAACTGTTTCAAAACAGGTCAGTAATTCCCATGAAGTTTGACTGAATGGTTAAGTTTTTTGTTTGTGTTTGAAAAATATAAAAGATTCAGTTTTAAAGGTCCTAAATTGTTAACTCTAACAAATATGACAAACTGAGCAAATACAGTTTTGTATTACAGTAATAATGATTTATTATTAATATTATTATTATTAATATTATTGTGAAAGTGAACTGTCTTTAGTATGGCCTTTGATGTTGACCTTTTTTTGATTCAGAACATAAACTTGTCAGACTTTGTCACCTGGAAATATTCATTTGAGACTGAAGAAGCAGAATGTATTTATTTATTTTTTAAGTTTAATTATTTTTACATTTTCACATATTTCCCACTTTTAAGTGTTTTTTTTTATTCAGCACTTGTGTTTTAATGTCACTTCAAAGGCTGTCAGTAATTGGACATACCCGAGACTGTTGAGATCCTGAAGTAACAGTCTTTCACCAGACTGAGGCACTGTGAAGCTTTTAATTATTTGTTTATGGCCTCAGTTTATGCATTTTTGGTTAATTAATTAAGTCTAAGAACTCACAAAACCAATAAAGAAAATTATTTTATGTGATGGTATAGAACATTGGTCTTTGTAAAGATAAAATGTCCTGGACAACAATTTAAAATGACATCACGTCTTCACTATATCCATATAGAGATGGAAGCCTAATGTTTTACAAGTCAAATCACTGCACTGAGTTCATTAAAGTTTAAACAAGTGTTTCTGCCAACATTTTTCAAACACTAAGGCACTGGCAATATTGTGCATTGGTTTTATGTCAACTTTAATCTGTATTTAACAGATGAGAAAATGGTTTGATGCTGTTGTCTGTTGTAGACTGCATGAAAAATGTTAATGTTCAACTCAAGCAATTTGAAGAATAAAACCATCCATCCGTTTGCTCTCCCATGTGAAGCACTTGTGGGAAATAAACCTGAATTATTTTATTTATTTTTTATTTGTTTATTTATCTTGTTTGTTTTCCCAGTAAGTCAAACCAATAAGTTGTGCATCAGTAGACTATTATCAGAAACAGCCTTACATCTGGACATGGAGCCGTTAGGAAAGACCAAACGACTGCATTTTGAAGCCTCTGTCCAGCTCTCCTCACTCCGGGCTCGTGGCCGTGCAGCGCCCCTCGCGTCTCCAGGGAAACGGGAGTGAGAGTGGGCAGCACGCAGCAGACTCCTCTCGCGCGTTGGAATGGCAACCCGCCCCTCTCCCCTCGAGGAGCTTTTCCCCCCACACCAGGCGTGACCAATGGAACATAGAGTCTCCATTGTGGCTGGGACACTTTAATAATCGCCAGCTACAATATCCAACCTGTCGGTAGCTTCAGGAGCCCCGCTGGATGGAGGGGGCCGGTTGGAGGTAGGGGGCGGGGGGGAGCTCGGCGCCAGACCTCCACCCTGACGATGAATACATGAATAAGAAACAGAAAGGGTTGAAGTGGAACTGTTGATGAAATGTTGCCGTCTCTTCTTTCCATAAATGACTCGGTTGCCCTAAAATGTAAAAAAAATGGGCGTTCCATTTGGGACCAAAAATTTTGTTGTGTTGGAAATTCGACCTCTTCAATGTTGTTTCATTTTATTTATTTTTTTTTGTTTTGTTTTTTTTTTTTCATTTTTCTCAGATTGGAAAGACACCGAGACAGGTAGAGCCCCCGTACACCACTTCACCCCTTGATCATTCTACCTTAAACACTAAGCTAATTTATAACGGAGGCTGTATTCTTCTTATCCAACATTCACCTCAGCAATTAGCTTTAATGGACAATTTCCACCCAGCAATTAGCCTATTGTTCATCAGTTAGCGTATCAGTAGCTGCTTTAATGAGCCGACAGAGCAGCAGGTGTTTCCTCACATAGCAATAATTTGGTTAAGGTTTCCCCTTCAAACCCTCCATCCTCCACTGCAGCCTATAGGCTTGTGGAGTTCGTGTTTTATTTGTTTTTTTCCAGCAGCGCGCGCACGTGTGCGTTCTCGCTGCCCCCCTCCTCCTCTCACAGCTCGTGTCAGTATGAGCTAAAAAGAATAAAAGTGTTGAGCGCGAGACCCCGTCTCGTATTTCCGTTCCCCGTGAAGCCATTTTTTTTCACCAACAGGGCGTTCCGAGGGTCGGATCAAAAGGGTTTTTTTTTTCTGTCCAGCAGCTACAAAGAAAATAGAAACAGGAGATGATTCTGGGATGGATGAGTTGACAATGAGTGCGCGCGCGCCACAGGAAGCGCGGATAATTTGGACTTGGTTGGCTTGAAGTTGTGTTAGAGTGTTTTACCAAAGAGTTTAATTTATTTAAATGATTTAGTGCTCATGTGTGCACCCAAAACTTTGAGTACATTTTGAGGTTATTTTTGCGTATTTTACTTTTTTATCATTTCATGCAGCTGTTCGTAAGTTTAATAGTTAAAGCTGAGATAATAGTCACTTAAAAGTGGTGCTTTCCCTCTTTTCTCTCCTCTTTCATTCATGTGTGAGATGGTGACAGCTCAGGTGGGGATTCTGACCCCTTTACGCACGTCTCGCGCTGTCCACGCTCCTTACCTTCGACCATCATCACTTGCACGTGCGTCCTGTGGGAGGTTCCCGTGGCTTTCCAAACCCCCTCCCCTCACTCCTCTCACCCTCTTACGTTAAAGACTCCCCCAAATCGTAGCGTTACCAGCAGTCCCACTTCAGGGAGCCACAATCACCTCTCTTGGGCTTCAGCGAGACATCTCATTGGCCGTCAACACGCGACCAGTGCGAGGAGGGGGGCTTCCAGACGCGTGCCGCCTTTTAAACGGACGCTGCGCCTTGAGACACCAGAGACGGAGTCCCGCACGCGACTGTCTTACTCTCACACAGAGCAACAGCAGCGTCACCACAAACTTTTTTTTATCTTTTAAAGTTAGGAAAACAAGTTTTTTGTAGGGGGGGCGGAAATATGGATGTGCTGTCTGTGGATGGTTGGAGCAAAGGCGCACGGGAGGTGGCATCCCTGGACGCGCTGCAGCAGCGCGTCAGTCCCGGGGTGATGGAGGAGCGGGGAGGCAAGCAGCATTTGGAGGAGTCCCGCTACGAATGCGGACTCGCGCTCGTGGACAGCGGCGGTGACCCACGCGCCTGGCTGGCTGAGGCTTCTGGCACCTGTGCGGCACGCGCCACTTCACAACACCACCTGCCGCACTCGCCGTGCCCAAGCACCGGCTCTTACCAAGGTGGGGACACCTGTGCGCACTTCTGTGGCTTTTTACCTGCAGGGAAAGTTATTTTTCTGAGACAAAGTTTGATTTTAAGTATCAGACACAGCGTATAGCTTTTTATCGTTTTAAGAGGGGGGGATGCAAGCCTTTACAAATATATAAATTTTTCTATGTTGTGAAACCATATTGTTTTGATCTTCACTTTCAGAGAGTGGCTCCCCGGCGTCCTCGGGTCCTCCCAGCCCCCCCAACCACAGAAAATCATCCAAGAGCCCCTCCTCTTCCTCGCTCAAAGTCAGAGACCTGTGCCGCCTCAAAGGCATGAGCACGGGACCCGAAGCCGATGCCTCCGCGAGACAGAGAGCCCCCTCCAGCAAGCCGGTCAACGGGGTCCAGAAACAGAGGCGAGTGGCCGCCAACGCGCGCGAGAGGAGGCGCATGCACGGCCTGAACCACGCGTTCGACGAGCTGCGCAGCGTCATCCCGGCGTTCGACAACGACAAAAAGCTCTCAAAGTACGAGACTCTGCAGATGGCACAGATTTACATCAACGCGCTGGCCGAGCTGCTCCAAGGCCCGACGGCAGCCAACGACGAGTCCAGTGACAACAGCAGTTCCATAAAGTGCGACATCATGCTGTCACCTGCTGATGGGTTTGAAGGGACCAAGGAGGGGGCCTCTCAGCTTGCAGCCACCTGTAGGACAGCTGTTCACATCGGCGGGATGCCGTTCCGTTCCTCCCTCCAGGATGGGTCGTTCTCTGCCGCGGCAAAAGAAGTCCTGTGCTCCCGGGAAGGTGCGTCTCAGTTCGGGGTCGGAAGGAAAGGGTCCCCCCGCAGCGATGGGGAGTTTTCCCCGCATTCCCACTTCAGTGACTCGGATGAACTCGCAGTGGAGCTTCATTCGAGCGAGGAAGATGATCTTTCAGAACTCAAACTGGCCCGCAACCACCAGAACACTGTGTCTTTCTAAATAATGAGAAATAAACACACAGACTATATGAAGGTTCACTACAATAAAAACAGGCCTGATTCCCGTAAACAGTGTCAATAATACATACTGGATTTTTAGAATTTCTTTTTTCATTTTCAAACAAAAAAAAGTCTTTTTTAATCCATTAATTGTGTTTTATTTTTATTTTTTATGTGAAATATAGGCCTAATTCGGTTCTGCCAATAAATATTTACAATATTGTCACCAGACGTGGGCGGAAGACCCCTCTGCCATGTCGCGCTCAGCACCGCCACGGGCATTTCCCACGTCCCTCCAACCAAAACCTGCTGCCTGTCTTCCACTAAATCTTCACGGAAAACTGTCACATTTGATAAAAGTTGTTAAGAGAATAACTGTTTTTATAGCTATAGTTTACGTTTTGTTGTGATTTGTGATATCTTTCTTTGTGTAATGTATTTGAATTTGCAACTTCTAAAGTTTATGATGTGCACTTTAAAACATTCAGGCCAGAGGCTTCGGATTTGCGGTTTTTGTTCCCCAAACTAAAGTTTTTTTTGCTACAATTTCTTTGCTATATAGTGTACTGCCAACCCCAAATAGCCTATTTAATGTAGCCATCAATGCTGCCTTTTTTCATTTGTTATTTTCTTTTGTATCATCAGACAAGCATGTGTCTTTTTTCTTTGACTGATTAGATTTTAAGTATTTATTATGTTGTTTGGTTTTTATAACTCCCTAGCTAAAGTTGCTGGAATAAAAAAAAAACATAATTTGCCATTCTTTGTTATTTTACTTTGTCTTTGGGAATAAAACATTAAAAGAAAAAAGTATTTATTGTTTTTATTAAGCCTTAAATGACACATACATTTTTTTCCTATTATTTGTTAGTAATAACAATAAAAATATTAATAAGGATAATTTTTACAATGATGATCTTTTTAACTGTTAAAAACTAATAAATGAGCAACATTGTTTTAAACTTTTTACCAATTATTTCTAAGTATCTTTCAAAAACAGTTTAACGAATTTCCCATGTCATAACCTCTCAGAATTTCATTGCCATGCTATCAAAGGCCTGCAAGACCAAGTAATGAAGAGGAAAACTAATAGGAGTTGGTGTTACCTTAAACCACACAAACACAAAAGATTTAGTTAATGGAAAAAAAACACTTATTGCACATTTTATGATAAACTAACCTGAAACAATCCCCGCAAAAGAAAATGAAACTATTATTTTATTTTTCGTGTTAAATCTGTTCTTGTGCTTATTTAATTATTTGTGTTTTTTAATATGTTGTTTGAGTTTTACTTGCTTTTTTAAGTGTCTTTTTTGTCCCATTTACTCCAAACCAGTTTAGTTAATGGGGAGCGTGCATTAATTTCAGCCTATTGTTAACCGGCTCGTGGGCCGAGGTGTTGGATGGCCTCAGAGGAGCACGCACTGTCAGCTGGTGAGCGCTCGCGGGTCCCCACCGTGTCCCCTAGGACCTGACTCGAGAGAGAACACACTTTCTCAACTAAAGAAAAGCCTGCAGACAGGAACACACACACACACACACTCTGCTGTGTTGATCGAGTTGAAACGACTGTTTTTTTTTTGTTTCATTTATTTATTTTTCCATTCTCACCAATTTGCGACGCTTCAGTAACGTTTCAATAGACAAAAGATGCGTGGTTCAGGAAAGTAAAAATCCTCTGAAATTATTTATGAAGCCGTAGCAACCTGTTTGTTACCTGTCCACCCGCTGCTTTCAGCCAATCACAAACCGAGGCCCTCCACTAGCCTCCTCGGAATAAAGGGGCAATAAAATAATGACACCGCCATAAATTATTAACAAAATTTATGCAGGCATGAGTTGGATCTGATGATCGGATCAGACTTCCATCTGCAGCGTTTTGTGCTGAAAGATCAAGTTTCTCCCAAAACATAGGGGTAAAATTATAACTTGTGCACAGAAGGGGAACAAAACTTTTGGATTTGATCAACAAGCTTATTTTGTTATTTAAGTTACAGCCTTCATGCAAATCACGCACGAAGGTCTTTGACGCGTTTGGTCTGATGGGAGATTCCATGATGCTAATTAGTTTTTGCGTCGAACCATCAAATACCACGAGACGCAACTTCAAAATAACAACAAAAATGCATCTTATCTGGGAAGCAAGATTAGAATCTAAAACGGTTTTCTTATTTGATCAAACTTGTTTGTTGTTGTGATATAATGATGTTGGCGTCCGTTATTCCTAATTATTGTAACCATTATCTGCAGAAAGTTGGAGATGTTATTGTTTACATTCAACAGGTGGGATGCTGGGCAGGTTGTGGGCTCACTGTTGCACGCACATTAATTATTAACACATAGTCGTTATGAAAAAATACTACTAGAGTGCTGGAGAAGTGGAGAGAACCTGAGACGCAATGACGCCTGTTGTTAATGCTGTTGTAAGAAAAACCTCGGAGTCATGTTGAGCTTTACATGCTACCTTACAGTTGTTGTTTTTTTACTGCCACGTGACCAGATTCCTTTGAAATATATATATATATATATATATATATATATATATATATATATTGTTATTTTATAAATAATCCATTTTTGTGCAATCTATTTGCTTTTATTAGTCAATTAACAAACTGAACTTGCAAGAATTACAACAGGATGGACAATAATATCAAAAAAAGAACATTAAGTAGCATGTAAACAAGTTTTCTTGAAACCTCAACAAAAGTTCCAATATGCATTCAGTGTGTTTTAAGGTACGTGTTCATTTCTACAATAGTGCATTCCTTAACTTCAATTTTAATAAGACAGCCACTTGCATTTTGTATGAGAAACGGGGAGCCGACTTGTGTGCAGTCCAAAAACCTCTCTCAGGGGATCCGGAACAAAAGGCAAAACTGGGCCATAGTTTCCATCTGCTGTCTCGGGGAGAGATGGGGAGAGGGTGGTGACTGAGGATATCATGGAGAGACAGAATAAAAAGTGTGAGGCTTTAAAAAGATACAGAAGAAGAAAGGTCAGAGACAACAGAATCTTGGGACATGAGTTGTTACAAAGAGGGAGAATTAGCCAGAATCCCATAATGCTCAGATCAGTTAATTTCCATTTAAGTCAGCCAACTGTAACCACAGCTACTTCTTTGTTAAATCTTTCTCTTAAATTAGCCCCAAGGCCTGTCCTCTCATTAACCACTGCAGCCCTGTATTATCATGTACTGTAGCGTAACCTGTGGTGATCACACAGCCAAACACACAATGCTGCAGTGACACAAGGAACACCTGCTGCATTGCATGCTCCAGCTCACTCACTTCTTATTAATTCTTAATATGTTTCAGTGGAAGTTTTTACGCACAGTTCTACAAATTGAAAACAAAGTTGAGTTCCAGGGAAAGATAAAAAAAACACATTATTATAAACAATAATAAAATTCCTTCTTATTGTTTTTTTCAAAACATGCAAATCATGTTTAAAACATTGTAAAAAAAATAAACATTTCAATTTTTTTTAAATAATCTGTGAAAACATATTTGCAGGATTTGCTTTTTTCAGTATTTTTAAGTTAGATCAGTATCTCAAGCAACCAATAATAAATTATTTGAATTGTCCCCATTTTGCTAAATGGATTTTGGATAAAAGGGACTTTAATAAAATGAGAAAGTGCAATAGATGAAAATTAAAATATGAAGGTTTGCTAATTTGAGTTGAAAACGCAGTTTTACTCTGTTGCAAACTCAAAAACAATTTAAATTCATTTGGAATTCAAGTCCTGTGCTTAAAAATTCACCATCATGTTTCTTGTTTAATGCAGTCAGCTGCAGAATATTTTCAGCTGACTGTTTGGGGAGACGCTGAAAAACAAATCAAATTGAATAACTTAGACTGTTTATTATTGAAATCTTTATCATATTTTTAATTTATTATTTAAAGTTCAAAACAGGGTAATTAGCAATACATTGAATTGAATTTTAGGTAAATTTTGATTTATTAGACTTGAATGTGCCAAAATTTCTTAAAGTCAGCATGTTTGTTTTAAAGTTAAGACTTAATTGTTCAAAAACCATTGTTACATAACCATAACATGTACTTTTTTGTGAATAAAACAGATTTTCATAAATTATGTGAGTAAAACCTGTCCTTCACAGTGATAAAACAAAAGAAATAGACAATCGTTACACTCAAGCATGCACCCTTCAGAATAGTTACAACTTACCATGCAATACTTGTGGAAGCTGGCACAATAAGAAAACTCAGATACAGAGAAAACATACAAATTCCACACAAAAAAACCCAACCAGAGAAAAAAAGAAAAAGGAAAAAAAGAAAACATAAACCCATGTGTAAGTGAATAACTACAAAATAAAGAATTCTTACAAAGATTCAAACAGAGTACGTGGCATGTTAGTTAAACTGCTAAAAAAGTGACGAGCTAAAAACAGTGTTGCACAGATTTATAATTTATTCTGCAGCAGTAAGTCTAATACCACTGTGGCTAAAAACCTAAAACAACACAAAAGCAAATATTAGGACTTTATGTAAATTGCTCAAAAGAACTAGTATCTTGCAATGCATATCATGTTCAAGTTCAAGTTCAAGAATCTTTATTATCCCCAAGGGGCAATTTGTTGCACAGCCAGTACAACAAAAACAAAAGCATTCATACACAAATCACAGATGTTCATTAAGTAATTGAACTGTTACCGGGATAAATGAGTTTTTAAATCTGTTAGTCCTACATTTGATCAACTGATACCTGTGTATGGGGCAAAATGTAAAACTAGTGATTCATGCAGAGTGAATTATTGGACATGCATCAACTTTCCCCCCTTTTATTTTGAAAGGTTCTCAATGCTAAAGGCTTTACATCCTTTCTAAAGAGAGGTGTCGAACTGTTTTGACAGAACACATCCCGTGTGGTTTCTGCGATGACAAGCCGCCCATCCCTTTGAGTGAGTTCACCCGCACATAAACACGTACATAGCACACGGCAAATACACACTGTGAGAAGGAAGAAGATCATTTATCTCTGCGGTGCTCTCCATAAAAGCCATCGACGGGTGAAGCAGGGTCTCCCAGGGCTTTGTTCTGGGCAGGGTTCAGCTCTTTGTGTCCACCACCTTCAAAGCAAATGTACATGAACACGAACATGAGGCTTCTTGGGTAACCATCCCATTGAAGAGCGGCACAATGGTGCTACCAATTATTCACGGTGCTCAATGCTTGAGCGGAATCAGTTACATGGCTTTTTGTGTGTTTTCTGTATGCATGTGTGTGTGTAAGGAGGAGTGTGTATGCTAGATTTGCATGTTTTACAATGTAAAGCTTTAATGCATGTTCATGTATCTTTCCACCCATGTGACTCTTTGTTATTGTACTGTATATGTAAATTTGATTAAAAAATGCCTTTTCTGCCTACTGTTTTGTAAATCTATATATTTCATATTTGTTATTTTATTTTCAATAACTTTTAGTTAATTTTAGAGAAAATTTATCAAAGTTAAGATTTAGAGGTCCCTTTATCAGTTGTGTATTTGATCAGGGAACAGCTCAACTGCATGGCCATTCACACCCTTTGACTCAGTATGACTTTCAGCAGGATCAGGTTTCAGGGAGCTTGTGAACTTGTCAGAGTCATTCAGGATGAAGACCATCATCCAGACTGACTGTACACCCACAAAAAACAAAAACCTCTTGAAGTGTCGGAAGTGATTTAGCTCAAGGTGATTTTCTGTCTTCCATTAATTGAAATGTGAACAGGTGTGGGAGAAGGTGAAACTGCAGACAGGGAACTAGTTCCCGTACGTACGTTTATTTATGCCTTCCGTTTGTTAAGACGTCTCTTGTCACACATCAACGTAAGTTGACACTGGATATTTTCCACTTATGAAACCTGTGCTGACATCTGACAGAAACACGTGTGTAAGCATGTATGTTGGAATGAGAGAATGTAGCGCCACAGCCATGATTGTTGGGTTTCCAGTGTCAAGTCACCTTAACTCAGTGGTAGAACTTGTTTTAATAGAAGATGATTGATTTTACTCTGTGGGAAAAAAAATCCATAAATCTTTTGGTTTACTTTTGATATTGTCACCACTGGATCATAAAGGCCATAACCAATATGGTGACAAATCCATATTCAGTTTTCTTAAGACAACCATGATAGAACATGCATCAGCATGCTATGCCTAGCTTATGGTGAATGAGGAGATGTTTGAGGTAAACTAGAGAAATACAGTAGTGAGAGGAGTAAAGAATGAGGTATAAAACTTTGTCAGGGTTTCCTCAATTTTTAACCAATGGGATGTGATTTTTCATTTCAGCTCTAATTCATAGTTGTTAACTTTGGCAAACTCAACTCATTGGAAGCTTTATGTTGGCTTGTATGTGTTATCAAGAGACTAACAATAAAAAAAACACTCTTCTTGAAAACCTAACCAAGTTCACCGATCAACTTTGCTTTTTATGAAACGCCTAATAACACATTAACAGCTGCAAATAGGGCTTTGACTACAAAAAGTTGTGATGCAGTGTGAATAATTTGCAATGTCATGTTTAATTGAACATCATAATGCTGTTGAACTTAATGTAAAGGAAGGAATAATTAAATTAAATATTGGTTTTGAAACATAGCTTGACTTAACTCATGTTGAGGATTAACACATAAGAATCCTTCCCGAAAATAAAAAAAATAATTTTCATTATAATCTCTGAACAATATGCCAAAGAGCAGCAGCTTGTTTGTTATACTTTGCATCCCTCGGGTACAACAGCAACATGTTGCACAATCTAACAAAGCCCATCTGCAACCACATTTCAGAGAAGAGATTACCTTTTTGGCCTGAAATGAAATGGGGAATAAACTGTAGCCTTTCATAGCCTCAGTCACCATTCTAAATATATGATTAAGGTGATGGGGTGGTCATGGTTAACTACATCGCTCCACTCTGATCTCCTCTCTTGTCCTTCCTGGGCCCATTGTACAGTTGCCCTCACAGCTCTCCTTTCAGCTAGTTGCCCTACTCAGGTGAAGGATACAGTATATTGAGGGAGATTTTGCTTGTATTTGATTCCGCTTCTTTTCAGAGAAGCTGAAAGCTTGGCCTCCATGCTGCTTCCCCCCCCACTCCCTCTCCCTCTCTGTCCTGTCCAGTTCCCAGGGGACCCCCACACTCTCCTGGGCTGGCCTGGGTGGAGTGGCCTCTGAGTGGGGCACATAGGGAACAGACAAGGGTATCGCTTACAGTCTCCCTCCTACACTCACACAGCACAGAGCATACAGACACCAACAGGGCACCCACTCATCTGGTCTGTCTGCATCTCTTTCATGAATATAGACAACCAGTTTTGTCCGTGCTCACACGCATGCACTTTTTCAGTTCGTTTGTTTTTACATATATGGATTGTGCCATATTTGCCCAAATCTGCTCATACAGTCATTGATCCAGGTGGGAGGCAGGTACCACAAAGCAGCTCAACCATTTTTATTTTATTTTTTTGCACTGAAAAGCACACAATTGACAACTGATGATTAAGAGTGACACAAATTTATATAAAGAAAGAAAAATGGATTTACATGAACATAAACTTGATTCATTGACACATGATAGACTGAAATGTACACACCTGCATGAAAAAGAAATCTGGACTGCTTTCTTGTCGACACATTGTGTTTTACCACTTCTTTGACCAGTGACAACAAGCGGCACATATCAGGTAACATGTTGTTCAGTGCTACAACATTACAGCTGTGTTAAAGTGTTATTATAACCTTAGAAACTAGAATAGTAAAACATGATTTGCTTTTCAGCAAACGTTTCAGCAAATATCGTAGTTTAACATATGTAATAACGAAGAACATGTTTTCTAATTTATTGGGAAGTTGAATAATTGCACTTCTTACTACATTGTTTAAAGTAAAAATTTGCATCGAAAGATAGAGCAGACTTGAGCATCAGTGCATATAAAACTAAAAGTAGGAAGAGAAAGTTGGGTTTGTCTTTCACATCTTCCTCCTCCCAGATTATTGTTGCCATCTCTCTCTTTTCTCATCATTAAGGGCCCATCTACAGCCTCCTCGTTGGGGGGGCAGGAGGGGGGGGCTCCTGTGGAGCTCCGTGACGCCTCACTGACCACATCAATCAATCATTCTCCTTCCAACCACCTCTCTCCCACTTCTTTTTGTCTCTCTCTGTATGTATCAGTCTCCATATCTCCGTGTCTCGCCTACACAACTTTAATATCTGTCTCATCGCTCTTTCCCACAATGACATGGGAACCTCTCATCATCGGAACACAAAGTTGTTTTGTTGTTGTTGTTAAACAATTCATCATTGGGGGCCCACCTCAGACGGTTTTCATTGTCAACAAGCTCGCATAAATATTTAAGAATAATTAATATTTCAGAAATTGTCTCGTACAAACACTCCATCCCAACACTAGAGAGAATTCTTCAATTTTTTTGTTTTTTCTTCGGGTAAATCGCTGTATTTGTATTTATTTGTGGTACTTGTTTGCCCAACCTGGCCTTAGAGCTGGCAATCTTCTAGATCAACACTTCCTTTCAAAATGAGGTCAACTATGCAAAATCTGTAAAGAAGTAAGACGATAAAGGAGACTGGTTGAACTTGCCCTCCCTGTGTAGCAAAGGGTTTTTGTTCCCGCATTGCCCTCTTGGGAGGTCATGTACTGTGACACAAAATGTGTCTCTTGGATTGTGGTAGTGATATTGGCCTTTTCAGTACCTCAGGAAAACGTCAGTTAACCCTAAAGATCTTTGTGGATACCCAAACCATGTTAGAATTTATTCCAAATTGCTTTTGAAATAACTAATATAACAACATTTTTTAATTTAATAATGTGGTTGCTGTGGAATGTTTAAGGCTTGCATTGAGAGAAATACATGTTGAGAAAATCCTGAAATAAATAGAAAACCAGGATATTAGTTTGGGTTTTCAGAATATCTCTAGTTCTTTACCAATCTAGTGTTTTGAAATGAAGAAATTTTCAGTTCAGTTCAAAGGAAAAACATTCTTTGTTTTTATGTGTGGTTGCAGGACCTGCCTCTACTTTTTCAACTTTTATGCTTTTTTTTACCCAATTATCTTTCTTTTATCTCACCTTTCTGTCCACATACCAACCAATCTGCTTTTCAGTGTGCCTTTTCACCTCTGAGCCTGACTGTCTGCCAGCTAGGAAAGGTCAGCACTAAATGGGCTGAAACAATGAAACAACCCGGGACAGGGACAACCGGTGTTTCAGCTGAAGTCCAGCCATCGCTGCATGTATACCGTTATCCCTTCCTAACAATCTATACTCTGCTCCCTCTTCTTCTCCTCCTCACCTTCTGCATTTATTTCTGATTTTATCTTCCTTTTTTCTACTCTTCTCCTTTCCTGCTCTGCATTTTTGCAGCTAATCAGTTTTTACCATCAGCTACTTTTCTGTCTCCCAACTTCCGTCACCATGTCTGTCCTTCCCTTGCCTCCTTTTCCTCCCCGCCCCATCAGTCTCCATCAGGAGGAACTTAATAGGAAATCAAAGATTCTGGTGGAAGAATGGAGCGGGGCTTAGCGTTACTGTCCCCTGGGCCCTCCGCTGAAAGAGCCATGCAGAAAAGACTCTATACTGGCACTGTGGAGGGGAAGGTTAATGCAGCAGATAGTCTTTCCTTACTCTTTTTTTTCCATCTCTTTATTCTTTTTTTTTTCCTCTCAGAGACACACTCTGTTTCTTTTCTAACTCTAGTCCCTTCTTGCTGCCCTTTATTTGCTTGAAGAAAACGTGCACACTCACAACGTGCCAGTTAAGGAGCGGTGAATAGCACAGCATGTATAGCTGCACCTGTCTTGATAGAGTGGAGTGAGGTTGAGTATGCAACCTGCTGCTGCATCAACTGTCCTTTGGGATGTGGTGTGTATGGTTGTCGAATGGATCGCGGGTGTGTGTGATCTGCCCTTGGCCCGGCGCAGAATGCACCCCTGCCCTTCAAAGCACACTGCCTACATGTAGCAATTGACTCTATTGCCCCTGTGAACCCAGGTACGACTGCCCTTTCAAGCATGTCACATGATGTTTGCAACAGTTCTGCCATCGTCTCCGTGCTGTAGATGCTTCTCATCAGCTAACATCAGCTTCAGCACATTAATAAGGATGAGTGAGTCATTTTTCAGACAAGATTGCTGTAATTTATTTTAAATAATTTAGGAAGAATCAAATTTAGCATTTACTCAAACTTGGTTGCCTCCCAGTTGTTTTAACAATATGTTTTTCTTAAATTTGGCCATAATTTTAAAATAACAGCATCAAAAGTTTCTTCATTGCAAGCTTGTAAAGTTTTTTTTATTTTATTATAATAAAATTATAACTAAAGACCTAAAATTGAGATACAAGTTTAGAACACTGCTTCTCAGCTGAATAAGATAATATGACTTGAAAATCTACAGTATTTGCTTGTTTGTTTATAAGATAGTACATTTGTCATCACTGTCACAAAATACAAAGTAAAAGTCAGAGCTAAACCCAGAATTATTCCATCATTAGTCATTAGCTTCAGCTGACTCAGTGCTGAGAAGTTCATATCCTGTTGCTCTGGTGAAAAAGCTTAAACAGGTGCTTCAGATGGAAAGGCTTAAACAATGTGAATAAGTTAAGGCACGTGGGAGAAGAAGAGAAAAGAGACTGATGGTGAGCTAAAAAGATCGCAAATGAAAATACATTGTCAGGGATTTTGGACTATCAGACACACGAAAAGTAGGCGCATCTTATTTTTAAAAACATATATATTTTTTGACCCAAATTATCTAAGCTTTTCCTCTTTTCCTCTTTACAGCCACACACCGCCCACCTGCCCTCTGAACTCCCCCACAGAAGAGTTCAGATTCTTGGAAGGTGTTGGGTGTCTACAGTGTCACAACTAAACAAAACCATTTGAAAACAAAGTGGGCTCGTGAATGTGCCGGCGCAATCTGACCCCTCTGCCTTTGTGGCGGTAGAGAAAAACGGCCTCTCAGAATCAAGGGGATGGAGGAAGAGAAGAGGAGAGGCACACTATTTCAATCCGCAGGTTACCCCCATCCACCCACTCAGACCCGCTTTTACCAATCTCCTACCCACCCCACACACACAACCACACTTTTAAGTGCACCCTTCAAAGGTGAACATGCTATCTGAAACAGAGCTGTTTGTGTTACAGTATCTCCACGATACTCCTTTTCTTTTCCTTCTCTTATTTATTTCTCTTTTTAGTAACTTCCATTGGATATTTGAACAATCATGTTAAATAATAATGTGATAACACTAAATCTAGAAGATATAATGAAAATGCAAGTAGAGGGGATTTGTTTCTTATTGAAAGGGATGCAGAATTTAGTTGACTTTAGCATCAACTGACCCAATTTCAATTGAAATAGTTCAGCAATTGTTATATTGTTATAAGCATATGTAATTTGCTGCTGTTGTATTTTGCTTTGTCTACTTTTGCAGGTGTGGAGGCAGATATCCGTTGTGTTGTCTTGTGCTTTGTCTTTCAATCTCTCTTTAAATTTCAGGGTTTTTTTACTTGTCTTCTATTGGGGGAAAACAAATAAAAAATAAAAAAAAATTAAATTAAATAAAATCAAAAATTAAAAATAGTCACTAATGATGAAGAAACTAATATTTTTCTACTGAAGTGGCACCAAAAAAAAAAAAAAGAAATAGTTCAGCAAGAAAATCAACACAACAGACATGAAAAACAGGACATCAGTTTACCTAAAGTGGACATATCAAGCAAAACCCTTTTTTTTGGCTATTAAATGCATTTTGTTGTGAATCTGGTGACTCTACGAGTACAGAAAAATTTAATTTAGTCTCTCCTGGTGCTGCATAGATATCTTTGTATTCTGTTTAGGTACTATCTTTCAACTTGTTCAGATTTTTTTTTTCATTTTTTGTACTATTAGTTAGTTAGTTAGTTAGTTAGTTAGTTAGTTAGAAAAAAATTTTCATTTCATTAAAAAAAACACATTACATACAACAAAACAATACGCATCAAATAAAATGAAAGGTAGCGGAAGAAGAAAAAAATCTTATCTGCCCCTATTTTCAATAAATTTCAAACAATAATAATCAAATTATAAAACAAAACAAAAACATTTAACTCCTCAAACAGTAATTCTTACAAATACAAATTAAACAATTACATATTTCTTTAACAATTTCCTTTGATTATTTTTTTAAACAAACGTCACAGTATTTGCAAAATTACTGCCAACTAAAGTCTGGATTTACCACCTACAATTTCATTGTCTTGATTGTCCTCTGGCTCTGGGTCAGACTCTGGCTCCAACATGTAAGTTGTTGACATCTTTTAATTAATTTGTCAATAAAAGGTTTCTGCACCACTAAATAGTTGTAAACTTATGGACTGCTCTGGAAGCTGGCGGGGGGCAGGGTGTGAAGCTTCTTGTTTAGATTTAAAGAGACAGCATTGGAACGAGTAGATATGAGACATATTTCAGAAAAAGGGATGAAAGTGGGGCTTGTGGAGTTACAATAAGGAGGAATTCAGACCAAAGCATTGCAGTTCCACTTTATATAGACTCCAACTGATTGTTTTAATGTGAAAAAGAAGGATTTAAAAGATATGATATGTCTCCCTTAAGAGCGAGTAATGAATCCTTTAGTTTTTGGTCCCTTTTAAAAACCCCCACAGCTTCAATCATGCACACTTGCTTATGATGAAGAGGCTCAGGATGCACTCAGCATTTAAAATTCACAAAAAAATGAACTTTAGATCAAGTGATGTAAACAACAACAGTAATTCTCATGTATGCACATTACTTTAATTGAATGTAGTAGTGTTGTGCAAGTGTTATTATGTGCATCCTACAGTACAAAGCAATTGAGCATTGGTATAAAAAAACACTGGGATGTTTATTTATGGTGCGAGTCATTTCAGTATTATATATGCATTATGCAGAGCTAGAAGTGCTGGTATTGTCACCTCGAACATTCAGCCTTGGATAAATCACTTTCAGCTGTCTTGTAAATTGTGAGGATTATTTATTTCAGTTTTAACATTTTAACGCCTTTATTTTCACCTTCACACAATACACAAGCAGGCAAGTCATCTGTCTTGTCACTTCTGCTGATTATGGGAAAGTAATTCCACTCGGTTTGTGTGTGCGTGTGACAGTGTGATGAACTGTCTGTCAATCCAATTCTGAGTTAATTATTTTGTCACCCTGCTGGGTGTTCGTGTGAGTCAAGAACTGTGACCTGGAGGGCTGAGGGTCGGGACGCGCACACACAAGCAGACACACACAAACATACACACACACACAATTTTCTCCCAGCAAGAGAAGAGCTCCAGTCAGATTGGTCCATTTGCCACCTGACTCAAGTTAGTCCCCCAACATTGTGATGCTTTAGCTTCACATTCTTTTATGACTAAAGTAGAATTTTATAGTTACTAGATTGCACAATATTTTGTTAAATGTATAAATATTTTTAACCAATATAATATCCTCAATGTGCTTGATTGATCCACAAATATAATCATAATTTATATGGAAAAATAAAATGTTAGGATAAAGCTTTTGTTTCTTTACAGTCTAAACAAATCTTCATGATCATCTGATCCAACTGGACAAAATCACTCTCAGCACTACACTATCAAGTTTAAACAAGCCTGATCTAATACATACTGAAATTGTGAATGCACAACAGCAACAAAAAAAAACAATTTTTTTAATGATATCAAAACCCAAAACCCTGCACTTCATTTTCCCCACAGGGAAGAAATAAAAAAGGCTTGTACAATAACCAGCACCTACACGTTGTCTCGCTCTATAAGCTCCTCTGCACACACCGACAGCTAAATTGCTAGAGAGTAGCCCGGGAATGAAAATTAAAACACTGTCACCTTGTTTCTGAAGATGAAATGCCGAGTAAAAGAAAGGTGAGGGAGGACTGATTGGGTTAGCAAACCGACACAATCGCATCGGCTCAGATTTGCCTCTGTGCTGTAAATGTGATTGTGTGCAATAACGTGTCGATTAGGGAGCCTCGGCTGGACTATTGGAGGCTTTATGTGAGGCTGCAGAGGAGGTGATTAGATTAGTGAGTGCCGGTGTGAGAAGCCCTTTGGAAGAGAAAGTGAATACTGATGAGATGGTCCCAAAGAAACTAGTTGAGCAGGACTCCTTTCAACATGTTGAACTGCTTTTATATTTTATTTAGAGGTATAGAGAACTCAGTTGTCTGATTTACATTTCTTTGGAAGAATATGCCTGCTTTTTTTTTTTTGGGGGGGGGGGGGGTTGGGTTTTTTTTTTCCTATTTAAAACCCAAAAAAA
>JARVJO010000394.1:9000897-9024402 GCA_031762555.1 Cynodonichthys magdalenae | reverse complement strand
GGGGGGGGGGGGGGCGGGCTTTGTTTTTTAGCTATTTAAACCCCAAAATCAGCCTAGCCTGGTAAGTACAACAAATTATCCAGGATTACTGCTTGTGGTTTATGTTAAATGTTCAAAAAACACGAACAAAATCAACCATTGGGAAACTGAATATGGTCTATTACTCTTTTAATAATTTTGTTATAACAAATAAAATCCGTATCTATGACTAGCTTGTTGTTATCTGAGTAGAGTTTCAGTGAGCGGTAACCTGAATGTCTAAACCAAACTTATCAACAACAAAGTATATTTTATTGAAACAAAATTTTGTTTTAACTGTGTGTTTAGAGGTTACCAATGAGGAAAAAAATAGTAATTTTGGCATTTATAATGTTATTGCCCAAAATCTAAAATGTATAGCTGTCGTGTTTATGGCCATCTAAAATATACTGAGCAATGGTTTCAAGGGAGAAACCAGATTTTTTATATTTATTTATAACTTTGTTCTGTAACTGTTTACACCAAGAGGATCTGCTGCAATAATGTCAACATAATGGTATAAATATAAAATGCATAGAAATTGTGTTGATACATGTATTTGCACTGAGAATATAAAATGCTCAATGCTAATTATTTTCTAATTTGAATATGATCTCAGTCAGCAAAGTGATAAGAAAACGCAGTGCTAAAGATCTTGATTGGGTGGATTTAGACCTACAGTATATATATTGTCATATAGATTATTGTTCTGCTTAAAGCAAAACCAATAACTTATTATGAATAAATATCAAATAAAATGTTACTGATAATGTTTTTTTAGCTTATTTCTGTCTGATCTGTCTTCTCCCGATGACAACAAACGGCCTCTCTGATTTCAACCTTACAATTTGTCTTATCATTCAGCCAGTCGATTGGGGGTGAATGAAAACATGACCTTCTCAGACAGAGAGAAGCCCAGATACACTGATCAGGACTGATAAAAGCCCAAGGAAGAGGACACAGCACAGCCACACAGGGGCTTATCTCCAGAAGCACTGATCTGCTGTGATAAAGCCATATGAGAATAAGGAGGGAGCAGCGGAGTGGCAAACGAGCAACATTAGAGTTATTCCATTCATACTTGGAGAAAGAGAGAAAGCAAGTAGACAGTTAAGTGGCTAACAAGAACCATTAGTGCTACCCAGGATTTCAGAGTGCCAGTTGGCTGGAAGACTGAGCGAATGATCGCTGAGAAATAGGTTGACAGAAAATGACAAAATGATTTTGTGGATGCACAGGCAATTTGTGTAGTTCAACCTGCTTTAGTTTAATTAGGGGTTTAGTGTGACTACAAAAGAAAATTAGACTCTTGTAAAAATTACAGTAACTTGGTAGGCTTTGACAAATGTGAGGAAGGAGTGTGCTTTCTACAGGCTAAATACTAAGAAAGATTCATTTTTAAAGGTCTTAATAATGGTCTGTAAAGGAGCTTGTTAACACACAGATCAGACCTTGGTTTGACTTTTAACCAGCATGTGAGTATGCCAGCCAGAACAGCAGTTCACTAAAACCATTTTAACTGGGCTAATTCACAATTACATTAACAAATATCTGCACATTATTGATGGACTCATCCCTTAAGTTCAAACTTTTGATACATTGAAGCTTAAAGTTGGATTGGCGTGAAGGTGAAGCAGGTGAAAAAATGTTTCGCCTTCAACTACAAGTGTTTAAAAAAGGGATAGCGCTGGATTCAGATTACATAAAAAGTTCTAGAAAAAAAGCAACAAAAGAAGAAGGGGGGAGGGCAAAAAATGACAGGAAGTGACAGAAAACGAAACAATCTTTGAAGATGGGATGGAAGAATGAACCGATCAGCATAACAAAATGTATGATGAGGAAGACTGTAGGAAAAAGAAGAGGAGGAAATGGTAAAACAAGTTGGAGTGTGCACACGAGATAAATATCACCTCTGAACTTCATGCTCGGCTGCTTGACGGAGGGAAAAGGAGAGAGTGGGGATGGAGGGGAGCGAAGAATAGAGGGTCACACTAGACAGTGGGGGCTTTGTTGGCACTTATCAGAATGATGGTAAAGCACTGGACCCGAAGAGGAGAGACGATGAATAGAAAGTGTGCATTTCTGTGTGTCTCTGTGTATGCGTGTTGGACTGGGGATGTGGAGGAAAAAGAAGGATGAAAGATAAGAAAGGGGATGCAAATAGAGATGGTATATGAAACTGTGAGGAGCAAAGCAAGGACAACAGAACAGGAAAAGCATGACTCAGGCGAAATGAGCAACCTTGTTTACTGATTAAAATGTACCTTCAGGAGGAAAGGAAAATAAAGTAATGAAGGAAACTGTAAAGGTAAATGATAGATACATGTATGATACGGAGGAATTAAAAATTAGAAACATTTGACTGAATTACTCACTTTAAGAAGTTAAAAATTATGCTCATCTGAAGAAAAAGCAAACTTGCCATGAAAGGAACTATTTGCATAAATTTTAAAAGATTTCTTTTTTTTTTTTCGTTTTTTGTTGCTCACTTTCTCAACTAACCTCTTCTAAATCACACATACACGCACAGTCAGCGGCAGCTCCCAGCTCCCTGCGGCGGGCCTGCTGAGAGAGGTCATGTCAGACATCAGCTCCCGTCGCGTCACTTCTTTTTCTCCCAGTATTCAACACAGCTGAGACTGTCATCACCCTCACCTCCCTACCCAACCACCCCCCCGCCTCCCCCAGTCCAGACGCCGGCCCTTAACTTTCACTCAGACATAAACACATTTAAGATGTACACACTTTAGTCACAACGCATGCACACACTCACTCACAAGCCTCATCAAACACACGCAGTCAGACGCAACAGCATCTCCGAGGAGTCCGGCCCCCCGCTGAGGCCCACCAGCAGGGGTTGCTGATCCTGTTCTGACATTCCCATCTCAGTCGTCTCAACCCCTGCACCAGTTTTCAGAACGGAGTGGCCAGAGCGTACATTGCACCATCATAGTTGTCATAACGTGCTAAAGAAAAATCACCATTCTTATTTTTTATTTTTTTCCCGTCCAAGGACTCTCCTTTCCAAATAACTTTGAACATACTTCTGAAAGTTTTGCTCTGCTTTGTGAATGCCCAATAAAACAAAACAAACAAAAAAAGTTTGGAATGCAAAGGTTCTCAAGCTGCTGTCAAAAATTAAGCTGCAGTGAAGGCAACAGTGATCAAACCTTTAACTAAACACAACCCCTAAAAGTCCCCCTAGTCCTGAACGTGAATTATATCGTCATTTTCATTCAGTGTGCAAGACTGCATGAACACTACAACACATTTAAAACACATGCATTTGTGCATCAAATCACTGAAAATGACTGAAGTAAATGTCTTGATGTTCTGATTTTGTGCTCGATCACACCAGTCAGTTTAGAAAATAAAAACACCCTACAAGGTAGAATAATAAACTTTGTAGAATTTATAAGACTAAATTACAAAGACATAATTGACATCATTTTATTCAAATGTTTGCAGACAGGAGGACAATGCAAAGGCACTCAGAGTCAACGAAGCTGTGTCTGAACAATGTTTTCTCAGGCAGCCTGGGGATTGCTCATTGTCCTCCTGTCTTTCTGCACATCTCCTTCTGCCTAATTAAAACACTGAGATGATGTGACAGACCTAGCAAAGTTCACTCATTTTTGCAGTGGCTGAAAACAATAAGAACTGCAACATGTATGGTGACAGGATCCAACAGTGCAACTTCTCTTTCAGTTGTGATTGTAAATAGTGATGATCCTCAATTCTCGTTGAGGATAAGAGGATACAACAAATATGGAGCTGCAACATTCTGCGGGCTTGGAAGAAACTGAACAGGTCTTGTTCAAAACGTAAATATAATTAACTTTGTTTGATTGAGGAGAGAAAACAGGAGGACTACACAGAGGAATGCAGCGCTAACAAAGCTCTGTTTGACTGATGTTCTGTAAGGCAGCCAGGAGGATAAGTCATTGTCCCCCCACGACTGGTGTGTTGTCTCGACTGCTCTGTGCCATCACCTCCAGCTACATGGGAATTCTCCCCTGCTGCTGTTTCTCTGTGCCTGGAGAGAGAGAGCAAGAGTGGGTACATGAGTGATGACTAAACAAAAGCAGCACAAAAGAAGTCAAATGACTGTTTGGAACATTTTCTGACAGCTGATTCTGAAGATTTGTGTGCTTTAATGTATTCAGCACAAAGGTAATGAAAGCAACAAAAAAACATCAGACATACAAAACTCTATATCACAGCTGATGATCTTTTTTTCTGATCATCTACAGTGACATTTTAAGAATGGTTCTAATGTTAAAATGACAATTTATACATGAAATCACAATGATTCATGCATTATCTGTGCAAAAACTGAGTTATTTCCCGTTGTGACATTGTTGGATAATACTAAAACAAGATTGATGGATGATATAATACTTATATACCTGTCTTTGCTGATGGTGCCCTGGGGTGAAAAATTAAAATATGTAGCTTTTCTTTTGAAAATGAAACAAAACTTGCACTGGGGCACCAGAGGGTGGCACAATCAAGTAGATCTAACAAAAGACAAAATAAAAACAGATTTGTAAACTTTTCAACAATGTGGTACAAATCCTGCAGTAAAGACCTGAAATAATGTTCCTCAGTGTTTTCCAGCATAACTTAAATAATAAAAAGAATAATAACAAAATGTTTAATAAGTTTTCATAAGGACAAATTCTTGGTATGTTGTGAACACCTTTTCCACAAAAAGCATAAAGTTGCAAAACTCTACTGTGACTATGTTTTTATCATAATGTGTGGGAAGTTATTCAGATTTTCAATTGATGGCACTAAATCCAGAAAACAGCAGTTTTATAAATAATTGCACTTCAACTTTCAGCCCAACAACATGCAGCCTAGCTAAGCTAATGGCAAATGCTTTAGCATCATTAGCCTCATTAAGGTTTTAAATTTTTTTTACAGTGTGATTATTGATCAGACACTTTTTTTGTTTCATTTTATTCTCAAACATTTACTGACAAGCATATTTGGGCTATAGGATATTTTCCGTGTTTTGCAAAGGACACTTTTCATGCTTGAATATCCAATCTTGCGGTTAGGACAACTTCTCTATCACTTAATTTCATGCTCTTTATTTTATTTTTTCACATAAATTCCTTCCTTGGTAGGTGCCAAAGATCCCAACCCTTTTATCAAAACAATAGGCATATATAGTTGATCAAATGATACACGGAAAAGAAAGAAAAACATTTTGATTCCAGGAAACACATGAAAAAATAGTGAAAATATATGTTATTGGCTACTTCCTTCAGTGTTAATCATAGTTATTTCTAAAATGAAATGTTCTCTACCCACTTTCTTTGAGATGTGTATGTGTCTCAAGAGCATTTCTTAGGACGAGGGGGTGTTACATCCCAGAAGAGTTACCACGGTGACAAGGTGCTCCCTGCCGCCGTCGGGTCTCGGCCAAGTTGGGCGCCATGGTGGCTGGGCGGTGACAGACATTGTGACGGGTCCACTAGGACACCATGGATGGGTCAAACTCACAAATCCATGGATGTGTATGCAGTGCAAACACGGATTACTGCTACTAAATATCATTTAAAACAGAATTATAATGGTTTTGGGTTGCAATAGGTTTTCAGTAGTATGCAAATAGACGTGCACAGTTGGAGCATAATACACAATGCTTGCACACAGCAAGAAGTGACCATATTTGTTTTGAATGTGTTTGTGTTTGATACCAGTGTTACATTAGCAGTTTGATGCAACAGGACAACATATTATCTGCTTCACTTTGAGTAAATAATTTCATACTTTTTCTTACCTGAATAAAAGCTGGAGCCAGAACATGCATTAAACTATCCACTGCACCACTCTGATCTCGCTGGCACCATGTGTGTCTTAAGCGTCTATGTGTGTGTGCCTGTGTAAATGGTAATGACCCGCCTCAACTCTGGAACAGCCTTTTGATTTATGTATCTGTGGAGTTGCATACTTGACTGCTCGTCTGTGTGAGCGTGAATGTGTGTGTGTCTAAACACACGGTCAAAGTATTAAATAAACGCAAGTCTAACAAAGCAAAATGAAGAGGAACATTACAATATCTCTCTTAAATCAGATGTAAGACACACAATCACATGCACAAATGCAAAACTTGACGCAGAGACAAGAGAGAAGCAAGGAGCCACAGTTTGAGCATCCTGCTGTGTGAGGTCATAACCCCTATCAGACTCTATGTCAGTCTGCCTATTGTGTCCTGGGTTGAGCTCTAACATGCATACATACACACACACGCTATGCTATAACTTATACAGTCTCCATGACAATGGTGAGGGCGACAGTAAGGCGGCAGGATGGCGCTGTATTGGCAGAAGAGGTGTTGTTTTGAAAGGAACGAGCTGATTGTCACCATGTATTCACTGTAATGAGCAGTGTCTACAGGTGTATATATGTATTATGAAAGTCATACTTTTTTTTTAAATGGGTGTAATTAGTATTACTGTATGTAGCCTATTCTGTGAACATTATACTACAAATGTAAGTAGCTTTAAAAAAAAGATTTTTCTTATATATCCTTATGTAAATTGTGAAAACTTTAAGATGGTCAATCTAAATTTCTGTGCGTATTTTGTGTTTTTCTGTGGAGGAAGGTATTTGCCCTTGATCGCTGACACTTCATAAATACGAGATTTACAACAGTGGACAAATAAAAATGTAACATCTCTTAATAAAGTTTTTACAAGTTATACGTGAGGCCACACGTGTCACAGGTATTAACTTAATAAATTCAATAATATTATCAATTATATTATTATTATTATAATTAAATAATATTCCTAACAACTCTCTTGAACTGAAACTCGACCGATCTGACATGAATTTCAATTCAAACCCACAAATTTTTTGTTGTGTATAAAAAAGCTCAATTTATTGTACCTATATAACACTAAGGTTTTAAAGGTGTCAGGACTACTTTTCTTATTTTTTTTATTATCTGTAATAATTTTTGAACTCTCATCTGAAAGACTTCATCTAAAAGATATGGGGCAGATCTGACTCTAGCAGGTAAGCACAAGACCAGTGCTCAGTCCTTTCTCTCGTTCAAGAGAATCTGCTGCCCTCTTTTGATAAAAGTATATAAGAAAACATTTTACTGTCTTGTAGACTACACGGACTACATAGAAATTGTTTGGATTTACTAAAAACAAGAAAGATAACTTCATTGCAGAGTAGGAATACATTTATACAATTAAAATATACATATATGCTCAGTTTTCCATTAGCCATTGATATGATACATTTAATAAATACCTTGAATACTAATGGTATTTAGTTTGTTAATTATTTAAACTAAATTATAAATACGGTTCTTTTTTTCACTGTTTGCTTTTTCGCAGTTTGCTAAACGTCTTAACCAAAAACGGAAGTGTGTTACAGTGAACCTTCTTGAATTTCCTGTGTAATTCCCGCCCACTTGCTCCTCTGACCAATTAACAATGTAGGGGAGAAACCTTCGCCACTAGAGTTAGCGGGAAATGCCGGTAGCTGCTGTTGGCTTAAAACTATAATTTTATATACTCGAAGTATACCTCTTATTTTTACTAAATGTGTATGTGCTAGAGTTTGATTTTGTATTACTACGGATAAAAGCGGAGTAGTGACATAGCTCAACATTCGCCGTCTAGGCAGAGCTCCCACGTCCGGGTTAATGCTAACGTGTAACACATTATTAGCTAAATTTGTCATTGGCTAACAGGAAGATTGTGGCTGATGCGCTACGCTAGTATAAAATATTAAGAACAGACAAAGGGCTACCATTGCTTGTTATGAAAAAAGGAACTTTCTAAAATGAGTCTGTTTAATTTAGACCGGTTTCGTTTTATGAAGAAGGTAGCAAACAAAGAAGGCCAAGTTTGCGGAACCAAAAGTCCTGATTCTGAAAAGGAGAATAAGCCAGGTAAGTAGCGGCACACGGTAGAAATTGTTAGCCGCGTGTCTTTGACATGCTATCGGTAGGAAATTGTTAATACGTAACTACGTTTCTGCTTACGGACTGGTCATCTAAGTGTCAAGTAATAGTTTCTGCTTTGACATAAGATTCCTGTTCTGAATAACCTTAAACCAGGGAACATTCGCAATCGGCTGTGTCAGAAGACCACCCATCTCACCAGTATGTTGTCAAGCTAATCACAAATAACCTCACAGCTCCTGTTCAGATTCCACGTTACTGAAATATTTGCACCTTCAAATTGCCATTTAAGATGGATATTCAAGTCTGACATCACCTATATTGTGTACGATTAAATATAATGCAAGAAATACCTATGACCTTTATATATGAAAAGGACAGCATACCATTTTAAAAACCCTTTCACTTCCTCTCGTTTCTCAATGCTTACAGAAAAGTATCTGACAGCATGTTTACTAATATGTTTTTCAGATCAGATGAAACCATTTAAAACTCCAGCTAAGTCCCATGCACGAGGAGTGGTTTTTGATGAAGTAATTTCCATCGACTTGGAGGAGGATGGGGTTCCCCATGAACCAAAGAAAAAAACAACTCCAACCAAGAAATTCAGGTACGTATTTGTCTTTCTAAATTTTTGGCCATCAAGGCTGTGGCATTCCTGAGGCATTTAAGCCTTTAAAGTTAGCAGATGTTCCCCAAATCAAATAAATATTTTGCTATCATGCAGAATAGTGTTATCTTACATGACTGAATTGTTTGGATGTCTTGTATAGAAGCCCTGGTATGAAGGCATCCAGACAGACAGCATCAGATTATACAGACGATGAGGACAACGAGATGGATGAAAAAATGAACAAATTACTGGAGATGTTTCCTCAGTTGACAAGAACTGATGTTCTTGAGGTAAGATTAAATGAAACATTTGTTTTTGTGATATTTTATCAATCGCTGTTTTTCATATCTAAGGATGCCACAGGCCAAATTGGGGCTCTTTTTCAGCAAAAAAATATAAATTTATAATAATATGAATTGAAGTAAATGTTAGGGTTGGGTGATATTGACAAAAACAAAACAAAAGAATCACAATTGTGGTATTTAGCTGATAATGGTTAATATGATGATTAACAGAAGACTATTGCACTTGCATGTGTTTGCTTCTAAATTAGTTACCCTGTGTTCTAGAATTATGCTTGCAAACATCAGTCAAACTAATTTCTTTATTTATTTAAGAAACGGAAACCCACCCGATGTGTATGTGTGTAATGCCGAACGTGCCCAGAACAATCTGTATAATGTTTATCCACAAGAGTTTAATAAAGTTGTGACGCGCAGGATTGAAACAGGAGGAAGTGTGTGCTCTTTGTGTACATACAGGATGTAATTTAAGCATTTCAGATGCATTAGCTACTTATCGCCATAGCATCCCGCACTGCAGGAAGAGAGCGCATGAGCGGGCTTTTCGCTTGAACAATTGCAAGGAAGATACCTGCATAATGTTGATACATACTAATATTAGTGCCATCAGTCAGGTTTTGTTCAAAATGTATTGAATTAGACTCTTATTTTGAAACCTCCTGTTGCTGAAACCGGAAGTA
Source organism: Cynodonichthys magdalenae (assembly GCA_031762555.1). Classification (NCBI taxonomy): domain Eukaryota; kingdom Metazoa; phylum Chordata; class Actinopteri; order Cyprinodontiformes; family Rivulidae; genus Cynodonichthys; species Cynodonichthys magdalenae. The sequence goes on along the minus strand of JARVJO010000394.1, from coordinate 9,014,850 downwards.
CCACTGCCAGCCAAACGACAGTGTTATGTTTGTGCCGAATCTGCTGAAGCGGAATTAAACAGAACTCTCTTAGACTGGTGTACAGGTGGATTTATTGACAAACCGACAGAGACAACACCATCCACATCAAGTAAACTTAATATTTCCCAATATTTCATACCTAAGAGGAAATAAAAGCATATAAAATGTAATAGTACAGTCATTGTTCACTTTTCCTGTAGTGTAGATCAGCTGTGACTTTTTAACTTATCTCATAATTATGACATCTTATCTTGTGATTATGAGATCTTTATTCTTAATTATGAAGTCTTATCTTGTAATTATGAGATCCTGATTTCATGATTATGACATCTTATCTCGTGATTATGAGATCTTTATTCTTATTTATGAGGTCTTATCGTAATTATGAGATGCTGATCTCATGATTATGACATCTTATAATTATGAGATCTTTACTCTAAATTATGACATCTTATCTTGTAATTATGAGATTCTGATCTTGTTATGAGATAATATCTCATAATTATGACATCTCGTAATTTTGAGATTTTATGTCGTAATTATGAGATCAAGAGTATATATTTTTTTATTTGGTGAATGCAATGCTCTTCTGTAGTTAAACACACCATGTTATCTGGTTTACTCAGGTCTTAAGAGATACAAGCACACTGGATGGAGCTGTAGCTGTCTGTCTTTTAAAATTTGGTGATGAAGAAGGTAACTGAGTTTTACTTTGTTTTCTATCACAAGAAAATCATAGTTCCTATCATAACTTGGTTGGGGGAAAAAGTCATATTTTACAAATGGAACAATGGATGCTTTTGCGTTTTTATTAATAAATTCCACTACTTTTTAAACTTCATAAATCCAATGTTCAAATGTAGGTGGGCAAACTAAAAATGTTTTATATGTGTAAACAGAAGTATAGTCTACAATTTACTTTTGTCAGTCTTATTTTATAACACTGCTTGTGTTGTCCTGTCAGCTCAGAGTAAAAGCAGGAAGAGAAAGCAGGATGAATCCAGCTGTTCTCAGGACAGCGGTGAGATTCAGCTGAGCAAGAAAAGGAGACCATCAGCGGTACGATCATGAATGCTTCCTTTATAGTTTGAAATGACATGTATTTGACTTTTCTAACCAACTGCAAATCTTTGCAAATTTTTTTTTTTTAACTGAATAGCAGTGGTGGGCACTAGTCCCCTAAAGAGCTAATTGCGGACCTAAATTTTCTTTTGCGCTTTAGGGGTTTTACTAATCCTTCAAATAAAGTGCAGATTTGCGCATTCTAAATTCAGAATTGAGTAGCGCTAATCACAAATAATGTTTGAAGTTTGATCAACAATATTGTTTAAAGTAAAGGGAGAGAACTGTCTAAACTCACTACGTTCTGTAGCCACATCTCTCATAAAAGCCTCATCATCATCATTTTCTTCAACACTGGAGGGACAAGCCATCTCTTGTCAACATTATGGAGTTCCACAGTGTGAAAACGGCATCCCCTCTGGCAGGGTTGAGTTCACAGAGCTATATACTCTCACTGTCCTTCTGGGTGACTGTTTTCATTTAGTAGAGTTCTCACAATTCTTTGCGTGGCAGGAAGCAATTGGAGCTACGTCACTGAGCGTCACTCCACAGCCCTGTGTGCCTGCTGCTGTCACAGAACCACGCTTAGCTGTGCAGTTTGTACCTCCTCTCCGAGGTACACCGCGGCAAATAAATAATAAAGCCCGAACAGTAAAACCACAACAGCATTTCTTAACACAGCAGCACATTTAACATCTGCCCATAGTCACACACACACACAGCGAGGAACACTTTGTTTATTTTTGTTCATGAGAAGCGCTGAGGAGACGTCCAGAACAGATCATGTTATTTTGTTTAAATAATTTTATTTGTCTGAAGCCAGAGTTAGAACAGCAGCTGGTTTGATTAAATGTGAGCTGATGTTCACATGACATCTATTTTCCCATCACCACCGTTGACAGAAAAAAAAAGTTTTCCCTCCGCAGACGCTTCACACAACACCGATTGTTGTGTGAGAAACAAACAATATCCAGCCATCAATATTGTTGTTTATATATTTAAAGAGCTGTGGGAGAGCAGAGGGAGGAATTACAATTTATGTCCTGCTGCATCTTCACCACCAACCCGCTGTCTCACGTCGTATTGAAGCACGTGGAACACTTTAAATTCACACTCTTATTTTGAAATGAACAGGTTCCTGTTCTTCTTCTTGTAGCCTAAACAGAATGCATCGCTTCAGTTTTACAATAAACAGTTTAAAATTACTAATATATCTGCATGCTTTCTTACTGAAGCCCTACCATTAAACATAAGACAATGACCATGAAGCAGCAGAACCAGAAATCTACAACTATTTATTTTTTACACCATGACTCACAAGTCTGTTTCAACAAATCACCTCCCCAAACTGCAACGACAGCTGCCAATCTATCAAAGAAAATTACCATTCCACTAGTTGGTGGTGTTGTGCTGACATGTCATGATTTTACTGGAATGTTTTCTGGTGAATTGAGACAGACTTGCACTTTATGTTTAGCTTCCACTAAATTTTTTTTGAGCATATGCGCTTTTGAACTAGCAGACCTAAATAAATTGACTAGTGCTTTAGAAATTGCGCAACTAAATTTTGAATTAGCGCTGCCCACCACTGCTGAATAGATATGGGATCTGATTTTCATTATTTAGCCTTTTTCTCCCCAACTTCAAAGCCTTCAGAGGAAGAAGAAAATGACAGTAAAGACCCGAATTGGAAGAAGCAGGAGGCCATGCTGAGGAGACTCCAAAGAAAGTTTCCTAAGCTGAAAAAAGAGGTGAATATATGGAGCTGTTATAGGAAAACTGTTAAAACATTTTTTTTTTCTTGATTTAAATGTGTCAACTCAACTATCATTGTAGTCCTAATATTAACTAAGTTGTGCTGCCAATGATCCCATTCGTAAAAAAAAAAATAAAATAAAATAAAAACTTTACTGAAGCATTGATATCTGCTTTCATTCAAGTTAAATATTATGAACTGGGAACTTATGAATTGTTGATTTGGTCATTTTGGATCTGTATAATAAGTAAAGTGATGACAAATGGAAGAAAACTGAAGCAATTGCTATGATTTATTTAGAAAATAAAACCTCTTGTGTTAAATTTCTGATGGTGATCTTCTGTCTGTTTGGTGTAGGATCTGCGTTCGGTGCTTGAAGAGCATGAATGGAATCTTGAAGATGTTCTGCAGGTTCTAAAATTGTTTGCAGACACAGGTGCAGACACAACTTTTAGTCTGAATCTAGTCCCCTCATTTGCATCAGGTTTTTTGTACTTTTATCTATTCAGTAATGTCTTCATTGATTTTATTTATTTTTTTATTGACAGAAAAAAGTTCCTGCTTATCTGATTCAGAAGAACAGAAATCAAAGAGTAAAGATAAGTCAAGTAGAGACCACATAGATTCTAGGGACAGCAAATGTGAGGTTGGTGAAAAGATGATGGATTATAAGGATGACCAGGACCACAGAGATCACAGTGAATCAGATGCGGACAATTCAAATGATACAGATGTTACAAAGGACAGTGAAGATGATTCGGATTCAGAGGACAACAAATGTTCCAAACTAAAAAATAACCTGTCTGTTCGTTCTTCATGGATTGCAAAAAAATCTGATTCAGGCTCTTCATCTTCCTCTGCTAAGCCATCATCTACCTCTTCCTATGTGACACCGTCCTCTTCCTCCTCAACCTCTCAGACTTTGTCCAGATTTACCAGTCAGACCAGCATTGTTAAGAAGCAGGCAGCAGAGAGAAAGATGAAGGCACGTGCCTCATATGAACCTATCAGTTCAGAAGGGGAAAGTGATCATGAGGAGGATGTGGTATCAAGCGGGTTTGAGGATTCAGACGACGAGATAAATATTGAAAGTGGAAAACCAGATTTAAGGAAAGAGATTCTCACATTTTTCCAGAATGCAACTATAGATGAGCTGTCTTTGATTGCTGGCTGTTCGGTAAAAAAAGCCCAGAGGATTGTGGAACTGAGGCCTTATGAGACTTGGGAAAGCCTGGTGAGAGACTTTTTTTCTGTTTGTGTTTCTTACACATGAATAAATGTTATATAAAATCTACAGTATAATAAGTCATTCACTTCATTTTCTTATGTTAATTACCACAGAACAAGTAGTTATATACATAGACTTATTCAAATTACTACTCATAAGTCAAAGACATTCCTCACAAATAACTCTTCGTTTTCTGGCATCTTACATCATATATTTAAATTTTTTAAATATGTAGTTTTAATATGTTTGTCATTGAAAGTGTTTAGTACACATCAGGATTCTTCACTTATTAAGCAATGACTTGTATGTACTAAAAATGTATAAATATTATACATTATACAATAAATAATTATTGTATCTCTTCAGTGGGATGTCTTTCATAAGGGAAATGGACTTTCAGAAGATTTGCTGATAGGATGCAAAGTTGTCCTCAAAGAACGAAAGGTCGTCTTGGGACTCATGTCTAAATGTCAGACAATTTCCTCCAAAATGGTTAAACGGGTCACTGAGGTGATGGAGAATGGAAAAGGATCCTCAAAACAGCCCAGTGTACTCAACAGCCAGTGAGTGGAGACCCATCGGTTTCTTTTTTATTTCATACTGTAGTTACAGACAGATCAAATACAGGTTTCATGAAAAAGTTTAAGCATAAAACAAATTATATATAACCATGAGAAATCTAAATATTGTTGCTACTGTTTTCTTTCAGGTTTGAGCTTAAACAGTATCAACTAATTGGTCTGAAGTGGCTGATGCTCCTGCATGAACACAGTCTGAGTGGTATCCTTGCAGATGAGATGGTGAGTCAACATTTGTAGGATGCAAAACTCTTCACTGACAACAATGATTAAAAAGTGGAATTTCAGCTTGTTAAAAACAAATGAAATGGTCTGTCGCTTGTTTAATCCATTTTATTCTAAAGGCCTGTTTAAAATACTGCTAAAAACTGAGGTTTAATGAAAAGTTAGAGTTGTTTGTGGAGGAAATTAAGTATTTTATGTCCTAAGTGCTGTAGATCCAGGTGACAAATACTTTTTCTTCAGTTCTGATCTGATGCTAGAGGCAGTTTGTTTTACTTTTGCCTATCAGTAACCAAGGCCAGTAGACAGAATATTTGGGTTTAGCTTTCTCACTTCTTTTTTGTCATGCTCTAATGCTATAGTTTTAAACCTGAAAGAAAAATAATAGTCTTACTTCTTGTGAGTGTTATATATTAGCTACAGCATTTTCTAAAACTTTAAGTGTCTTCACTTACCTCTATTGTTCTTTATCCTCATTCCTTTCAGGGTTTGGGAAAAACTATCCAAGCTATAGCTTTTTTGGCTCAGCTTTATGAAAATGGAATTCATGGTCCTCATCTTATCATTGTGCCTTCCTCTACACTGGGTAAGGAACTTCACAGATAAGATACTTTGGCAGTTTGCCTCATATGAAGTATGATATTGATGTATCATATAATTATGACACATCAATATAAGGCAAAACCAGCAGCATGTATTGTCTAAGGCTGTATTTAAGTGTGTGGTTTTTTTTTTCACTGACTTGTGTGTTTAACCTCACCTGTAATTAATTTGTTAATTTTGGTACTTTCCTCTAGATAACTGGGTTAGAGAGCTGATGTCATGGTGTCCAAGCCTTGAAGTCCTTGTTTATTATGGTAAAACTCAATCACTATATTTTTACAGAAAAATAAATCGTGTTTATTTTTGCCTGCACATTTTTCAGATTGATTAGATGGTATGACTTATGCTAAAACTCAAAGCGATTAGCCAATTTGAAGTTTGACTTTGCTCAGTGGCAAGATTTATTTAACTGAGTGTTGGTTGTTTTGTGATGAAGATAAAATTCAAATCAAAATATGTTTTGGAGAAAAGCTGTAAAACTTTGAGCCGCTCAGTTGTTGTTTTCTGTAAATCATTCATTGTTTATCTCTACAAAAACCAAATTTTTGTTTATTTTTTCAAAATACGTCTTTACTTGACTGGTATACCTGCCATACATTTTGATCAACTGTTTAAGATTTTTACATTATTTTTTTGCTTATTATGCTAACAATTTGTAGGTTAATTGGACATACGTACTGCATCTTAAAGTAAACTCTTACCATGTGTGCCTCTGTTTTACAGGGTCTGTTGAAGAGCGTCGCTACCTCAAACGTGACATCCTTGATGAGGAAGTTAAGTTCAACGTTATTGTGACCACGTAAGCAAACTCCAAATATGTACATTTTACTTAAATCTACAGCAATCAGATCAGTGCTGAATATATTGTGTTTGATTGACAGGTATAACTTGGCTATTGGAAACGAAAACGATCGTAGCCTTTTTCGCAAGCTGCCTCTGAAGTATGCTGTGTTTGATGAAGGCCACATGTTGAAGAACATGAACACTTTGCGCTACCGTCACCTTATGTCTATTAATGTTCGTTGACTTATGTGGTCTCAGTATACTTTTGCCTACAAATTCTTTATTACTGTGAAGTATGTATTTTCCTATTCTAGTGTGCTGCTTGTATCATTTGAAGTCCTTTTTCATTTTTCCTGTAGGCTGAACATCGTTTGCTGCTGACAGGAACGCCTGTACAGAACAACCTTCTAGAGCTCATGTCTTTGCTGAACTTCATCATGCCCTCCATGTTCTCCAGCTCCACTGTGCAGCTCTCCAAAATGTTTTCCATGGTAAGTTGATTTTCTTTGGACATCTTTGTAACTTTACGTTAAATGGCACCAGATACCTTAATTAAGGGCAGGTGGTACCTCCATGTATTGCAACGTTTCCTTATGAGATTTTAAATGGCTACATCACAACCACAAACTATCACATCAGATTAGTCTGGTAAAAGTAAAGTACAGTCTGAGTTAATGAGCGTTCAGAGTGTGTTTATCAGTGCTTACAAATTATTCTCTTCTAGATGGGAAAACAAGTTTGATAGCTTTTGCAAGAAAGAATTTAAACAAAGCACTGTTAGCAAAAAATGTTTTATAAGCATAATCACAAAAGGTATCATCAGGACAAATTTTGATTTTTATCAAAGTGGCAAATGTTACTTTTTGTTGTCAGAAATCTCATGAGGAGCAAAGCAGGTTTGAGAGGGATCGTATTTCTCAGGCCAAACTCATCATGAAACCATTTATCCTGCGACGAGTTAAAAGTGAGGTGAGTTGATCTCAGGAAACAACTATTATCTTTTGTTTTTTTGTTAATTGGTTGACTTAAATTGTTTTATATGCCTGAAGCTGTGGTAAACTACACTTTAAAAATAAATTAAAATATATTCAGTAAGTCAATGGTAAAACATCTGAAAAAAATCTGAAATATAAATTATATATACCCACAAGAAAACTGCATTAACTGCAGTATTCTACTGAAGCACACGTCCTTTTTGGTCAATACCTTCAACTATTTTATAACGAAAACAATGTTCTCCTCCTTTCCCAGGTCCTCAAGCAGCTGCCGGCTAAAGAAGAAAAAATAGAATTCTGCTTAATGAGTGAGAAACAGAAGGTTCTCTACGAAGCCCTCCTTAAAAAACTGAAAACTTCCACTAATGGAGAGAGTAAGCCTCGTTTTATTGGATTTTCTAAAGACTTCCTTTTCCACACCTGCATTGGTATGATTTTTGTATTTAATGTACAGTAAATATTTCTCTTCTGTATTGTCATCAGAGCGTGAGCTGTGTAATGTTATGATGCAGTTGAGGAAGATGGCCAACCATCCTCTTCTTCATAGACAATACTACACCACAGAAAAGCTTGAAGCCATGAGCAAACTTATGCTCAAGGTCGGTCCTACTACCTAACCAGTTTTTTTATCTCATCACAATTCCAACCATCGAAATAGAATTGCTGTTACACTTTTCACATCATTTTACTCTACTGTAATAAGAAAGTATAAAAGTTTATCATAATTATATACTCTTTCAATTGACTCTTGTTCCTCACAAGTCCTGTTATTTCCTTTATAAAATTTTGTTTCTCTTACTCCTTGTGGTAAAATCCTTGTTTTATTTCACTTTCTCCCTCCTCAGGAACCAACACACTTTGATGCCAGTGCTGCTCTGATTCAAGAAGACATGGCAGTGATGTCAGACTTTGAGCTGCATCGCCTGTGTCGACAGTACTCCTCCATCAGCTCCTACCAGCTCGATAACAATCTTTTACTTGACTCAGGGAAATTCCACCACCTTAAAGAGCTGCTGGGCTCACTAAAAAGCCAGGTGAATATAATTGTGATTCACTTTTTCTGTGGTTCATGTAGTAGTGTGTATATAAATGTTATTTACACAAATATGAGATTTGAACTCTAATGTTTTTCTACAGGGAGACCGAGTGGTGTTATTCAGTCAGTTTACCATGATGTTAGACATAGTGGAAGTGCTGCTGAAACATCTTCAGCATCGTTACGTCAGGCTGGATGGATCCACACCTATAGCTGACAGGTCAGGTTTTTTTCAGAATCTGATCCTGAAAACTGATCAGCTGTTGTTACATTAGAAAAATATATATTATGTAGAATTAGATTTTGCAATTCAGTGTGCACCCAAAATTTATTGTTTGTAATCTTTCTTCTGTAGGATTGTGTTGATTGATCAGTACAACACAGACCCTGAGATTTTTGTGTTTCTGTTATCAACCCGTGCTGGTGGGCTTGGTATCAACCTCACCTCAGCAAATGTTGTCATCCTGCATGATATCGACTGCAATCCCTACAACGACAAACAAGCCGAGGATAGATGTCACCGTGTGGGTCAGACCAGGTTAGAATGAAATTTATTTTCTCTGGGGCATTTTGTTTTTTTTTGTGTTCACAGCTGGTGGTAAGCTTTTTAACTATTTTATAGTGTGATGGGACTCAAATCTGTATTAAATGCAATTACAAAATCTCACTGAATGAAAATACTCTTTTAAAATAAGATTTCTTTAAATTTCGGATTGAATTTAATCAGTAATGTACCTCACTGTATGTGCCAGGACTGTACAGGTGATCAAGTTAATCAGTAAGGACAGCATCGAGGACTGTATCCTGCAGCTCGGTCACAAAAAACTCAAGTTAGAACAAGACATGACTGCTGCTGAACAAGGTGAGAGAACATGTACACATGCAAACATTAACCTTTGTTTTTATTTGTGACATTAAAGAGATGAGGTCTCACTTTTTCAAAGTAAATATTCGAGTAATTAAAATAATTTTTGGCCTTTTGTGCCAGATATTCTGGTCCACAGGGACTCGACACATTTTTCTCAACTGTCTTTTTTGTTTGTCTTTAAATATTTTCTCAGAAAACATACAAAATAATAAATTATTTTTGAAGGTTATTTTCACAAAATATTTGATGGTTAGGTGTGTTTTCAGCAAGTTTAAAAAATAAAAGTATTTTAATGGGAAAAGTTTCTAAAACGTTTAAAGGTAAAAAATAGTAAAATCAAGTGAGTCTGCTTGTGTATAAATGTCTAATAATACATCTGAGGACTCTTTCTGCTCTAGTCTGTCATCAGATAGATGTTTGTTTGTACATTGTGAAAAATAAATTAAAATATTGGATCAAATCAAAATATTAAAAATAGCAAAATATTTAAGTACAAATCAGAAGCTCTGAATTAGTTTAAAGCAAATAGGACCACTGTTTAATTGTTTTTGTTTTTTTAGGTGTTGAGGGGACCATACCTGAAGACATGGCATCTTTGCTCAAAGCCTCTCTGGGACTGTGATGCACAAATGCATCAACCTTGAAACTGAACAAAGTTTTTTTAATTCCACTCTGCAGTCTACTGCAAACCCTGTAGTACAGAAACTTTGTCTAAAACACTATTTTTACCTACGCACAAGCTAAACAACATGATTGCCTTTAAGTATTATACACACACACACCACATCATATGCAGTTAACAAGCTGCACTTAAATCCTATAGCTTCAGTTTTTGTGTTTTATTAAAGACATGAGATAAAGTCAATATTCTACCATGATATATATAATATCCTTTTTTGATGGAGGACTTTCCTCAAAACTTGAACATGGGTGCTAAAAATACTGCTAACTCTGAAACTAGCAAAAGTCTCTTAGATGTTTGGAGTCTTTTTCACTGAAATGTTTGTTTTTTGTCTGATATATTTAAATAATCTTATCAGCAAACATGGTTTGACTTTCTCTAATTGACCACATGCTTGTTTGAGTGTAGTCGATGGCTTTTGAAGATGTGTTGCTGGAACCTGGGACAAAAATTAGTTTCAGAAAGAAGTTGATGCATTTAGTGTTTTGTAGATGTGTTCAGTATGTTGTAAGTGTACTTGTTTTACTACAGGTTTTTTCCCCAAGTCCTTTTGTATGTTTTCAGATTCATTTTTTAACTGATAAATATTTGAAACAAATGGTTTCTGTCTTATCTACTGTCATGTAACAGTAGAAAACAGCATTTTTGTATAAACATGAAATATGTTTTATGACAAGACTTTTCTGATGCTATATTTTCAGGTGCAGTTACCTTTAACATATGGCTGAAGTTTCAAAATAAAATGTTAAGAATTTTTTTTTTCACTTCATTACATTTTGCTAATTTTCATAGAGTTCCAAATAAAGTTCTCACCTTAAAATGCTTAAACTGAAATGGTATATTGTGAAAAGTTTGATTTCATTTACCAGATAGTTTCAATTTTAAAGAAACTATATGGGTTAAAGGCCTGTTTAATTATTGTCTTTGCTACAGGCACTGAATGCAAAAAATACTGTTTCAATAGATATACTTCAAGAAATTTACACAAAATACAACTGACATTTTATTTTCATAATTATTTTAATTATCAATCTGAATTACCAGTAAGAAAACTGAAGTATCTGCTACCCTGTTTATACTCAGTCAGTTCCTTATCTGGTCTCTAGAGGGCAGCAAGTGTTTTCTATAGTGGGAGTTGATTGCCGCTCTAGTGCAGTTTGTTGCACCAGAAGGTGGTGAACCTTAAGGAGTAAGTTGAACAACAAGAAGTACCTGTGCCTACCTGGGCTCATTGCAACACGGATCTGCATCTGTGGTAAACTTGACACACTCTTGGTATGTGCACCCAAAACTAAGGTTTGTGTCTGGTCCCTCGCATGACTTGTCAATATTGGCCTGAAAGTTAGGTTTTTGGATTTGATTTTGACACAACCAGGATGAGTATTGCTATTTATGTTTTATGGCCTGACTCATTCATACTTTGCCATCTGTAGGTTCTGGCAGGCCAAGGAATGTGACTTTGGTGTTATAAAGTAGTGAAGGGGAAATCTTGAATTATGAATACCAGAGGTCTTCTGAATCAGATCACAAAGACATGCATAGCGAGCAGAAGTCACAAGAACCTGCCTAAACTGATTAGGATCCAAACAAATTGCACCTTGTGATCTAGAATTAAAAAAAATCATTTATACTGCAAAAAGATTTCCTTAAAATCTGCTGAAGTTTAAACACCACAAAGATAGTCTAAATAAAATGATCATGTAAAAGAAATACCTCTGAAGCTCTTTTCAAGAGGCATTTAAGTTGATTTTTTTTTTTTAATCTATACAAGCCAAGATGAGGTTTATGTTTACAGACTTCTGTGAATACATAAAAACGCACTAAAGGCCCTGTCACACTGTTTTAGACAACTTCTGCCAACTTGTGAAATGTTTGGAGACATATGTTGACAGAATAAAAAAAATCAACTTGAAGCCTCTGTGTTTATATGTGTGTGTGCGTGTGTGTATGTGTGTATATATATATATATATATATATATATATATATATATATATATATATATACACTTGTGTGTGTGTGTGTATAATGTAATGCTAATAAATTGATTAAATATCTAACTTAATAATTTAGTGGATTTTTTTATAAGTTGGCATAAGTTGTCTAAAACGTAGTGTGAAGGGCCTTAAATAGTCTTACTGTGTAAAGCATCACAACTCATTACCTGGAATTCCCAAGGAATTTCAGAGATGCCAACCGTTTATTTACAGCGCATTGATGGAAAGTCCAGGAAACTCCACATTGTCTGAACCAGTTGAACATGTACTGACAGACTGTTTAAAGAAGAAACAAAAAGCAGACTAATATTTTCAGTACGTGTGTCTGTGAGGATGACTGAAATAATACCAGCTTAAACATCCTCTCTGTAATCGCTACGGTTCTTTAGAAAACATACTTTCCGGTCCGACAATAAGGTTCATACGTATCCTTACAGGCAATTTTCTAAAACAGATATTGTATAATGTTGCATCTTTTTTAATTATTATTACAACAAAGTCTGCTCCAGGCTGTAAACAATCCTGTAGAGAAGCGGCTGTGATGACGCTGAAATGGGCGGGACAGAAGCAGAAGGAGGTTCTTAAAGAGACAGAGACCAAAGGTGTTAAGAAACGGATATGATGAGAAGTCAAGCTTATTTTCTATACAAACTGCCTTTTAATAACTAAAAATGACATAGTTACTTTATTATGGTATAGAATTTAAATATATGCATGAGAAACACATATTTCCCCTTTAAAACTCTTTTGAAAATTTATTATAACTTGGCTTTTCATTGTTTTTGCATGTTTTTTTTTTTTTGTGCTATGTATTTTGTGTTTTGATTTTATTATGTGATATAAAGCACTTTGTAACCAGATTTTGAAAGGTGCTATACAAATAAATGTGTTATTAGTATTAAATGGCTAAACTTAAATAGTGCTTTATCAAGTCCCATCGGACCCCAAAGCGCTTTACACTTCAATCATTCACCCATTCACACACTGATGGTGGTAAGCTACATTGTAGCCATGGCTTCCCTGGGGCAGACTGAAAGAGGCAGGGCTGCCATGCACCAGCACCACCGAACCCTCTGACCACCAGTAGGCAAGACAGGTGAAGTGTCTTGCTCAAGGACACAACAACTGTGTGAAAAAAGAAGTCAGAAATATTATTCCCCACACCTTTTATTAGTAATTGCACACATTTAATCTGGACAGTTTCTATAGCATGATACAAACTGATTAATCTTTTTTATTACACAATTAAAAAAGCATAAAACTAATCAATTCTGTATTCAGGTATTTTGTAAAACTTTGAGTTCAGAAAGCCAAGTGAAGCATTCAAAATTAATGAACAAGTACAGTTTATCAATGACTCTTCATTGTGCAAACAAGAATACAAGCTGCTTGGGGGCTTCAGTGGCTCCTTTCAAAGTTTGAAAATAGGTTGTGCTTTTAAAAAAAATAATAATTTTGAGAAAGAAAATGCATAAAACTTGACCCATAAAAATACTGAATCATAAGTTTGAGTATATAATGCAAAATTATTATTTTTTTCAATTACAGATTTTTAAGCTTGTAAAATAATTGATTCTTAAAAATAAACAGTTTTGAGATCAACAGAAACAGAAAAGATGAATGATAAACCTGGAAACAACCAATTTTTTATGGATTATTCTGCTGTATTTCTCTGTCAGCCAACTCACTGATTTCCTCATAGCCACTTGCTCTGAATCGAGAAAATCTCCTTTTCCTAACCAGGACCACTATTATGACCACTAGTACCATCAAACCTATCACTCCAAATGCTACCCCTGCTTTTCCCCCACTTGACATCTGATTCGATTCTGGGTTGAGCTTAAGAACAAATTGCTTTATTTCTTCAGGTTTGGCAAGTTTCCATGCTTTAGTCTGACCCACTCTGACCCAGCTGTTTTCTCCTTCAGTCATCACAATCACTGTGTTGGTGGCTTGCATGCTAACAAGAGGGGGATTTGTAAACGGAGGGAGACGGGTTGGAAGAAGCTCACCTCCTGTGAACAATCCAGACTTGACACAGTAAATGATTTCACAGCCATCACTGACTGTAGCCAGATGCTGACTGAACTTAGGGGGGCATCTGTGTTGGTTCTTAGCCAGTGG
>JARVJO010000394.1:8966148-9000797 GCA_031762555.1 Cynodonichthys magdalenae | reverse complement strand
GCAGTTCTGAAGGCAAAAGGGGGTCCAACCCGTTACTAGCATGGTGTACCTAATAAAGTGGCCGGTGAGTGTATATAAGTAAATCCAACGCAAACATTTAGAAAATCTTTTTTGAGTGTGCATGTAAAGAGAGTTAAGTATATCAATTATTTATTTTTGCATACGGTGTAAAATAATAAAAAAAAAAACAACATTCATTGTGAGCAGATGTCAGAAGAACCTGCCTAAACTGGTTTGGTTACAAACAAACTGCACCTCATGATTAATTATAAAAACACATTTACATTATACTGCAGCAAAGGTACCTTACATATCTGCCTGTTAATTTAAATACCACAAAGATAGTGTCTAAATATAATGGTTAGGTAAAATAAAGAGCTCTGAAGTTCTTTCCAAAAGAGTTGGATTTTTTTTCTTATCTTTATATGAATAATAAAAGGTTTGATATGAGATATCTGTTTACAGACCCCCTCCTATAAAATTATAAAGAAACTAGGTATTTAAATATAATATAAAGAGTTTTGTTCCTGTGTGAAACATTGGAATTCCCAACAAATTTCTGAGATACCTCCCATTTATTTACAGTGAAATTCTAGTGGAGACTTCACATTTTCTGAACCAGTTCAACAAGTGACTGATGGGAACTAAGATTTAAAGAAAATAAAAAAAGAGCAGTCAAAATGTTCAGTCATTGACATGACTGCTCTTTTAGAAATGAGGACTGGGGTGACTGAATGTAAAGTTTTATACAAAGTTCACACTTGTTGTATGATAGTTACCATATGACAAACAATAACATTTAGTTGAATCTCCAAAAACAGGAATGTAGTGAAGAAGTAGAAATGATTTACCCTGAATATAATCATTGAAATTAGTTATAATAACCCTATTTTTTAGAAAAGTTTGATTTGTTTATCGATTTATCAGTAATTATGCACATGAACAGATTATAAATGAATACTATTAGTTATAGTTCTAATTAGGTTCTAGACCAGGCAAACATGATGCATATATGACCCAAATGTCCAACAAGCAAGATATAAAATATTTACATGGATGTTACTTCACTAATAAATGAAACAGCTTAGGTAAAAAAAAACATTAGGACATTATGAAAATAAAATGTTGGTGTAAAAAATCTAAAGATTTTATTTTCTTTAAAATCAAGTATTCCAACATTTTATTTTTTGTGTACATTACAAACACGAACAGAGAAAAAGGCTTAAATCTTTTATCTTTAAAAAGGTTTTAGTGTATTTTATGAGTTGAGTGTAAAATGGTAAATGTAAAATTTACAGTTTACGTAAAGAAAAACACAAAACAACTAAAAGTTTTATGTTACCTAATCAAGAGTTTATTTTTTTTACTCAGCATTAGGAGAGTATCTTCCACATCTGAACCCTGTCAAATGAGCATCACATGTAATGATGTAGGTGAAATAGAGAACTCCTTTACGCAGCTGACAGCTTAACGGATGTGTTCCTCTCTCAGGGTAGATGACACAAATCCCTGCCATGTCGTTATAAAGCACATCTCTATCCCAGACTTCAAACCTCAACTCCTGGCCCAGCTCCACTGAGCCAAAATTATATGTGGCGTTCCACACGGGGTCATTGTTGTCCATCACAGTTTCAGTCTCCTCATACATGCCGCTGTAGAAGATCTTCACGTAGGCATCTGTTTTTGTGAAGGTGTCGGCCCTCAGTCCTGCAGCTCTGTGGATTTCCAGTCTCAGAGTTCCTCTGCCGGTCCTTAAAGGACAGCAGTTGTGATCCAGGTTGGAAGTTGGGGAGCAGTTCTTCAGACCATGCTGCTCCTCTTCCAGCTGATTCTCTTTGATATACTCTGAGACCATGTTCCTCAGGTTGGTACTGATCTGTGCGTCCTCCACCAGATGGTGCAGAGGGAAGATGGCATAGGAAACCACGTCAGGGTTGTCATAGAGACTGTTTATCCAGTTGTGGTAGGCTTCCGATGGGTCTTGTTGGTAAAGGATGTCAGGAAAATACCGCTCCCCTCCAATTACCTCAATCTTATGTGTCATGAAGCCCTGGTAGAAGCCCATGCTTATATTGCCCTTCAGGAGATTGTCACACTTGTTGGAGAAAGATGCGTTAGCAGGGAGAAAACCCAGAGCCATACGGAGTTCAAGATTTAGACAGTTTTTAATCTCTGACTCTGAGAAGCCTTTCAGTGTGGCCAGGCAGGTCCTGAAGGCAGTGATTCGCTTTACTTTACCACCAAGCTGGACCTGGGAATCAACACAATAAAGATTTAAACTTCTGAACAATAACTTTATCTGTGTTTTGAACAAAACTGCAAGGCCAGTAAGATTTGGCAACATCTTCAGTACAGTACAAAAGACTTGAAAAAGGAGGTTTTGTGTTTCCAGCTGGTTTCTCTGACCTGGTGTATATAATGTGTCCCGTAGGTGTCTATGAGTCTTCTATACAAGGCTCTGTTTTGGACTGTGTTCAAGCTCTGCGGGAGTCTCTTCATATGCTTTGTGAACTCTGCACTCAGCTGGGGATGATCGGCCAGCCTGTAGCTACAAAAACAAAAGGCATGTAGAGTTCAGTGAGAACACAGTGGCTACATAACCATGTTTTTTTCTGTAACAAAGGCTGCAAAGGACTTCAAGGAAAGATAAATATGTTACAAAAGTTGCAAGCTTGTAGACTTTATATAAAACCCAATCAAGGCATATTTTATTCTTTTATGATCGTTTTATGAAGGAAAACTTATGGAGCTGTTGCACTTGCAACAATGTCTTTTCACTTTGTACTATAATTTGAGGGTGACAGCTTTAAAATATGTTGTGTCAACCTGTGAATTGATGGTATGTTAAAAATCATCTTTCCTATGTTAATAATGCATAAAGAACAAATTTGTTGTGCTGCATTTTTGCCTTATGATTAGATAACACAGGGTAACAAATTTTTTTTTGAAAATGGTTTATCTTTTGACGATTGATTTTATTACAAACATCCACTACTGAATCAAAAAATAACATCCATTTCTATCAATTAGGTCATGTTTTTATGCTAAGTTAATTTTTAAATCTGAGTTTTTTGTCTAAATGGATAATGGATAATGACATTTTTTGACATTATCAGTTGATTTTTAGTAATAATTCTCATCAGAATTAGATTTTTAAGACCCTCTTCTTGCCCTCTGTCCACTGACACAGATACTCAGAGCATGTTTTGCACATCATGTGCAGCACCAAGCTTTGTCCTGATCTGCAAGTTTCATACCAAAATAAGCATGGTCAGCACGCTTTATGAAACTTGTGACTGGATTCCTGTTAGGCACAAGGATGTATTCACCACAGATGGAACAGAATACGTCAGGTTTATTTTTGCATGATCTTCTGGTTGAAGCCATTTTATTTTTATGCAATATAGAGGCTTTTCACTTTACTCTTACTAAAATGCTGACCTGAAGCGAATTAAGTAAATGACATTTCTCAATTGATGACATCACTCATTAACTTGCAGTCTGAATAAGTAAGTAATTTCATTTCTAGAACATAAACTAAGATTGAAATGAAATGAATGCATGTAAACAGAATCAAGATTTGTCTATGGCTCAAAAAGTTGACCTGATGGAGTAAAACGGACGTGATATTTGGATTCAGCTCATCAAAATATTACTAAGTCAGTTAAAAAACTTAGACATTTTTTTCTGTGTTGACCAGTTTAATCATCCCATCCAACCACAATGTTACCTATAGTAGGAGCAACTGATTTCATGAATGGCAAAAGTAGCTTTGTCCACACTGTGCTGCGAGCGAGCAAACTTAGCCAAATCTGAGCGACTTCCTCCTAGCACAGCCTGGCCGATGTTGTCGAGGCTCAAACCCAAACCCCAGTTGTTATTGACCAGCGAGTTGGAGCTGCGCAGCAGGGAGTCCACTGAGTGGTGGAGCGCACTAGAAAGCTGTTTGCTGCAGCGGCTGAAGGGACGCCAGTCGAGCACAGCAGCTGGGAGCCTCTGAATCTTAGGAGGAGAAGACAGGAAGAAGAAATGCAGAGTGGGAGGATAAAGGCAGAAAAAAATGGTCAGAATCAAATAAATAGACAGGATCCTATGAAAACAAGCTCAATCAGCAGGGTTCTACAGTTTTCACCTGTCCATTCTGGAATCTGTTTGGACACAGCGTGCAGGTGTGGTTGTCGCCCAGGTGAGCTTTGACATTGATCACATACGCTCCTGTTCGTCGCAGTCGCACCACGTCAAACCCCTCCCCAGCCAGGTTGTGGCCTGGGACAAAAGGAGCTTTCTCACACTCTGATCCAGTGCCTATTCGACAGCCCCGGACCCTGTGGACCTCCAGGGTAAATATAAAGGCCACTATAAACAAGACAAAATTTCTCTGCTGGTATCCTGCTGCTTCCATGGTTACCTAAGCGTGACAAAATACAATGAGGATAACATTTAAACGTTTCTTTCTTGTTATAGCAACTCAATGTTGAGCTATAAATGTTTTAGACATTCAGATTCAGATGATCCTCTAGGTTTTGTAAACAGCAGTAATCCTGCAATTAGGTCATGGCAAAACTACAAACGTGCAGAAAAGAGATGCACCAGTAGAGAACATACCTGTTTTTTTCCCTGTTTGTCCTTCAGATTTTGTCTCTGCAGCCTTTCAAGTAGTTGTTTCCTTATTCCTTGTAGTCTTTGATTTAAATCTTCCTTTTTACACTCCCCATTGATGGCACAGCAGTCTGTACAGCGAAGGGAGCTTTAGCCTAGCTGGACGACTGTCCTGAAAGCCTGCAGTGTGCTCTCTTTGGATAGTCCACTGCTTTTTGGAAAAAAGAGGGAGGTTTCCTGTTTTGAAGCTGTGTGTGCAGCACTCTCACCCTTCCCTTGTCTGTCTCTGTTTCCCCACGGCATTTTTAATTTTCTCTGCATGAGTGGGTTTGCTTTAGCGCTCAAGACCCAGTTCTGTAAATCCCACATAACCCTTGATGTGTGTTTGCATGTGCATGTGTGGGGGAGGGAGATTTTTGTGTAGTCACAAGAGAAGAGATGATCTGAGCTCTTTATGGGAAGTGTGTGTCCGTGTGTGTAGATAATTGTGTTTGCACTTTATGTGTATGCCTGTCAGACTGAATGTGAGATTGCCTTTATGTCTGAGGTGGCCTTGCTCTGTAATGATAGCCTCACAGAAATCCTGATGTCAGACTTTCTGTGTCTATTTATGGATGTTAGTACAATATGTGTGGTTTGCATAGTGTGGTCAAAGAAGATAAGTGTTAATCTTTTTCTGTGTGCAAAAGGTTCAGTTATCTGCAGACATACAGGCCCAGCACAAATTTATCACATTTAGAGACAGTATGCATGTGTTGTGGTTAAATATGTTTTTAATACTGTAAACATGAATGTTAAGTTAACTGGTGACAATAAGTTCCCCTGTGTGTGAGTGAGTGAGTGTATGAATATTTGTTTACCACATTTGTCTGGTTTGTCTCTATGTGGCTCTGTAATCTGTAGTGTCCCCCACCTCTTGCACTGACCCCTAGAGATAAGCACTGGCTCGCTGTCTAGTTTTTTGCTCACAGACATTTTTAATTTTATAGACAAATTTAATGTCTTGTTTAAATTTCATGGAAGTTTTAATGTTTTACAAGATCAGAGACACACAAGTACAATAAAAAAGAGGTACTCAAATTTTTTTTATTTTTGGAAATACAAAACATAGTTTGGATTATTTATCGCTATTTCATGATACATAAATGTAAAAAAAGAAGCATGTATTCTGTCTAGAAGTAAAATGCTAATCAGCTGTCCACTGATTTTTTTTATGCAATGTTTTCTAAAGTAAGTTTATACAGAATTGTGCAAAGCTTGCAAAGTTTACAGTACATTATAATGTTCATTTGAACCACATGAGGGCAGCAGTGTTCATCTAGGAGTTTGGAAAATCAACTCTATTGCAAAACCTGTTTTGTTTTGAAAGGAAAACTGCACATAACCTCAAACAACAAAGTGTATGATGTTACTCTTGTAAAAACATGACACCATTTTTTTTTAAAAGCATATATTCTTTCACAACACAAGTCTTAAATTTTGTACAAATGTTAAAACAAATCTTAATCAAAAGTTACGAAATCAACAATAAAGAAAAACCCCAGTGAGATTTTAATATTGATTGGTAAGCCCCCTCAGATTTAGTTTGAAAGTGATGCATGTGCAAACCCTCTATGCTTCATCCTGCTGTGTTTCCCTGTCAGTCGCCTCACTGATTTCCTCATAGCCACTTGCTCTGAATCGAGAAACTCTCCTCCTTTTCCTAACCAGGACCACCATTATGACCACCAGTACCATCAAACCTATCACTCCAAATGCTACCCCTGCTTTTTCCCCACTTGACATCTGATTCAATTCTGGGTTGAGCTTAAGAACAAATTGCTTTATTTCTTCTGGTTTGGCAAGTTTCCATGCTTTAGTCTGACCCACTCTGACCCAGCTGTTTTCTCCTTCAGTCATCACCATCACTGTGTTGGTGGCTTGCATGCTGACAAGAGGTGAATTGATGAATGGAGGGAGACGGATTGGAAGAAGCTCACCCCCTGTGAACAACCCAGACTGAACACAGTAAAGAATTTCACAGCCATCACTGACTGTAGCCAGATGCTGACTGAACTTAGGGGGGCATCTGTGTTGGTTCTTAGCCAGTGGGTTGCCAGACTCACAGCTAAAGAGGCCTCCAAATGCTACTGAGCTTCTGGTTCCGATCTCATAGTCCTTACTCACACAGATCATTTGTCCGTCTGATAGAAACTTCACTGGAATAAATTCTGATGGGCAGCTTTTAGCTTTGGTGATGGGGTTCAGGAGAGACAGGCTGTAGATGCCACCAAACAAATAGCCTGAGTTATCAGGAGCTTTTCCATTCACAGAGCACCAGTAGGTGTTGATACGAGCAGAACGAACACGGTACACATCCTGGCAGTGAGATCTGTGACAAGTTTCCAACCACAAGAATCCACATGAATAACTTTCTCTGTAACATTCATGTTTAGAGTAAC
Organism: Cynodonichthys magdalenae; assembly: GCA_031762555.1. Taxonomy (NCBI): domain Eukaryota; kingdom Metazoa; phylum Chordata; class Actinopteri; order Cyprinodontiformes; family Rivulidae; genus Cynodonichthys; species Cynodonichthys magdalenae. The sequence continues at coordinate 8,993,757 of JARVJO010000394.1, read as the reverse complement.
TTTCCTGTCTCACTTCTGACCTCAGTAAAGTTGGGGAGTAAGGTGCACGACAGGAAAACTCTCCAGTGTCTATGTTTCTCTGGGCCAGTTTATCACAAAGTGGATCTGCATCTTGACTAAGTTTGTCACATGTTTGGTAGACACCCCCAAAACTCAGGTTTGTGGCTGGTCCCTCACAGGAATTATCATCAACATTAGCCTGAAAGTTAAAGTTCTTTGAACTGACATCAACACACCCAGGTCGAGTGTTGATCTTGTAGTATCTATCTATAGCCTTATTCACACTAAGAGACACTTTGCCAACTGTAGGCTCTGGCAAATCAGGGATTGTGTTTTTGTTTATAAAGTAGTGCAGAGGAAATCCTGAACGATCAATAGCAACCAGGTTGTTTGTGGTACTTTCCTGCCACTTCTGTAAAGTGATGCCAGGATAAAAAGGTATGCCTCCATGACTTTTAATGAGGGAGTACTGAATGTTGGACTGATAAGTTTGAAGTGATGAGCTCTGCTGGGTATTCTGACTGCTTATGTCAAATTTCAGTTTGTCAAAAAAGTTTAACCCAGCCTGTGACTTAACGGTTGAACTGTCTGACGCACTGTCTGATACATATGAAGAACGGAGGTAGTCTTCCTGCACCAATGAAGCTCCAGCATCCACACTAGTGATGACATGAGTTCCATAATCCAGCACCATCTTCTCTGACAGATAGTCAGCATTCCTTGTCTGGTTGTTTTCGATTGCGTCGGCTATTTCTTTGGCTTGCTGAGCAAAGCGTGAATCCAGGGTGAAGTCTGGGTACGCCTTAACTGTGTAGAGGAAGTTACGAACCTGTAGAAAAAGAGAATCATAATCATTATGTTTTTGAGAACAATCTCACATATCGTATGTAAAATGTAACAGTTTAAATAAGTCATGGTTTATTTAGGCACATTTCTCAAACTTCAACAAACTGGCTTTTTACAAATTAGTGGTGAAATTCACCTTTTGTTAAATAAATTAATGCAGTGTTAAAGTTGTGTACATGTTAATCTTTTTTTCTTTAAAATAGTTTTTTTTATTTCTCTCTGTCACAAAGCAGTTATTGTTTTACATTTAAGACATTGTGAAAAGAATAACTCACCTGCACTCTTGCTGTTTTTGAGGAGTCTTTGATCTGATGAGTTTTCATCCTTGTGTTCTCAGTAGAAAATTTACCATTCAGCACTGAGAAGAAGGAAATATCAGCATTTATGGAGTTTGATGTGGTGCTTTTTTGTTCCATCCACGAGTCAATTATCTCTGAGTTGGTCTCCACTCCTGTCTCCTTCTGAGGGATGACAAACACCTCATCTGGAATGAGGTAGAGACCATCCTCAGTAGTTTGGCACTGAGAGTAGCTGAGGTTCATGACTCGACCCACGTCTACGTTCCGCAGATTGTCCCAGCCTCCACCTGGCAGCACTTCCAGTGCTGTGATGGAGAGGTTGGTGGATGCTCTGCATTCTCTGAGCCAGTTGGTCGGTCGGCTCAGAGGGGCTGAAGGGCAGGTCTGAAGGAGAGAAAGAGCAACCAGGAGTGTCAGTGCTGCCTTCATGATGTGTCTGACACAAATGAGGACCGGGGCCACTTAATATGAAGTTCAAATCCAGTCCTGCTTCCTCTTATTTTAGATCTCGTGACAAACAGGAACATGTTCTTGTTTTTTAACTTCTAAAACAGGGAGGTGGTTAGGTGCTTTCACTTGTGTTTCTTCATATCTATTTTCGGGGTGGACTTCATAGACAACTAATCCATAAAAGAATCAATCTCTGCTCATGTTAAACATTAAACTCCTCCAAATGAGGAAGTTTTTTTGTTTCACCATGTTTGTTTTAGCAGAACATTGTAACTGTTTTATAATATTCAAGTTCTCTACATTAAAACCTTATGTGAAAGTATTATTCACTCAATTAGATGACTTTACATATTGAAGTGATTTAAAAAATATGATTTCTTATTAAATCGTATACAGTTTACTGGACAAAAAAAGCAGAAGTCACAAATCTGCCAAATATGGTTTGGTTGTAAGTGAATGAAACCTTTCATCTGGTTTAAGATAAAACCACATTTCCATTACATCACAGACTGGATTTTAGAAACAAATATTGTATTCATGGTTAAAAGAAAAAAAGTGTATAATTGAAATAAATGAATGGAAAAAGGTAAGAAGTTTCCACAAAAAATATGAGGCTAAGCAAACAAGAATTAAATGAAAATTGTCAATAAAAAAGTCAAAATCAGATGTTTATGTTTATCATCTTCCTGTTTTAAAAGGGAACAGAAAGTAGCAAACAAAGTCTGATAAGAGGAAGTGGAATTTTCACATGCGTGTATAGCATCACATGAGTCTACATCATGTGGAATGCCCCCCAACATTTTGAAGTCACTTAGCAACTTTAATGTCTGCACACATTTGTGGAAATGTTTAGTGAAACTATTGATGTGGTACATACAGGTCCCAGTAACATGTAACACAGACAAGTTAATGTTCCATCATCTCTGAAGTAAAATGAAAGGAAAAAAATTGCATCAACCAAACTGTCCATTTCAAACTAGTCTGAATGACTGCTTTGCTGGAATTCAGGAAATAAGTTTGTGGATTGTCTTGATAATAATGTAAAATTTTCTAAAACGATCTATATGTTTAAAAAGATGATAAAGTCAAATTTATTGGGAAAGTGTATTGCCATATGTTTGGTAAAGGTAGGGAGGACGCCTGATGTTTTTGTTTTTACTTTTTAAAATTTGTTTTGGTTAAGTATAATATATTGTTTGTAGTTTTGTTTTTTTTAGAGGCAGATGCTTTTTTTCTTTTTTCTGCACCCTTTTCATTAAATGTTTGACCTCATTTTTTCAGTGGATTTTTTTAATGAAAAAAATGTAATTAATAAAATAAATAAGTTTCATTGAACAGTTATCAATAGTTAAATATTATTCATGACAAAGTATAGAGAAAGACGCAAAAGCCTTCCTCCTGGCTAGCCCAATGACAGAGCTCTTTGTTTTGTTTCTTTATACAAATTTTTCAGGCTCATAAAACAAACTCTTTCTCAAAAACGACAATGAAAAAGAGCCCTACATTAGCTAAAACTAAACTTCTACACTTTTGCACGACACCGTTTTTTGAGTTTGTATCAAGTTCAAGCTGATTTCTGTGTGGTTGCCAATGACCCCCTCCCCCCGACACACACATTTTAAAAAAGTTTTTTATGCTGTATATTATAAAAATAGTATTTATATCAATTGTAAACTTTTAATTCATGATTCAAAGCAACAAAATAAACAAATTTAAAATGTGAAAAATTATACTTGTCCGGCCTCTGAGCTGTTGGCTTTGAGTAAGTGTGGACCCTTGAGAAATTTAATAGCCCTGTATTAAGGTCTCAATATGAGCTGTTTTAAAGCCAGCATTGACCATAAACTACATCTCCCATAATGCATGTCGATTATGCATGGGAACTCTCTCACTTTCGGACAGGCAGACTTGTCACTTGAAACTTCTGTGTGCTGTTTAATTTAGTGTTGTAAATAATTTTGTCCAGCAGATGGCGACACCAAATCACCTAACTGTTGAAGATATTCAGTCATTTTTGCCTTTTGATTGACTTGCTAGTTTCAAATCTTGTTACTGTAGAACAGTGGCTCCACAAGTTGGGGTCGGGACCCATCTGTGGGTCGTGAAACATCAAGTGATTGTCCCCAGAAGATTTCCAGACATCAATTTAAATGTAAATAAATTGTTAATGGAATATTTTCACCATAATTTTTAAAAACATACATAAATAATAACAATGATAGCAAATGAATAAAAGTAGCATTATAGTTATTTGCTTTAATTGTTATTATGTCCATGTTTAACAGTATAGCAAAGTTTGCATATCAGTATTATCTGGGGTCACAGGTTTCTGTAGCTGTTATATTGTGGGCCAGAAGCTAATAGCTTTTGAAAACTACTGCTAAAGCATATAACAGAAAAAAAGAGGAACATTAATTATGACATTTTTTCTGACAGTTGTCACATCATACACCTACAATTTACTTTGAATCCACTAATATATTCATTTAGATTTTTTTTGAGAACTCTAAAGTGTTTTTTAAAATAACATTCTTTTCCACACTCTTTTAATGTAGTATGTATATATTTTTATTTCCAACAATGCATTTTAGTCTTACAAATCAGAGCATATGGTAAAACTTTTACCATAAAAGATAAAAGAGAAAGAAAACAGGAAACAAGGTAACAAAGAAGGAGGTAAAAGAGTAAGTTTAGTATTTTATAAACTGTAGAATAAAAAGTAAATGAAGCAAACTCATTGAATTAAAAGCATCTTAGTCCACACAGGCAGGTTGAAGAAAGGTCTCTGGGTTCCAGGAGCAGCCTTCACTTTTTGGCAGCAGCCTTGGTTCTGGTGGACTTGGCCTTGGTCTTCCTGGGTCTCTTTGCCTTCTTGGTCTTTTTGGCTGCAGGTTTCTTGGCTTTCTTGGCGCTCTTTGCCTTCCTCCTCCTCTTCGGTGCCTTCTTGGCTGCTCCGGCTGCTTTCTTGGCCCTCTTGGCCTTTTTGGCCTTCTTTGGCTTCTTCTTTCTCACCACCCTCCTCATACGGGATTTCGGAGCCTTTTTGCTCAGCTTGAAGGAGCCAGACGCCCCGCTGCCTTTAGTCTGGACCAAAGACTTCTTATTCACCAAACGCCTGATGGCGACGATGATCCTGGCTTTGTTTTTCACCACATCGTACCCTCCGGCTTTCAGAACCTTCTTCAGGGCTGCCAGGGACACTCCGCCACGCTGTGCGGACCCGGACACAGCCTTCAGGATCAGGGCTGACACTGTCCTCTTCTGGGACCTGGCCCTCTTTTTGGGAGGTTTGACTGGGCACCCCAGAGGCAGAGCAATCACTGAAGACATGATGAAGCTGGACCAGCAGGATCAGGTCAGTGAAGGTCAGAGAGATGAAGGGTCAGAGTGTTATCTCTGTTGGCCTTCTGCAAGTGATGAGGCCTTAAGAAACCCTGATGAGAACCGTGGAGAGTCAGCCCCACCTCTTCTGAGAGACTCTCCTCCACCTTGTCTGACATGATAAACTTTGTGTTTTCTTTAATGGGATTATTCTGTAAAAGTTCTGAGCAAAAGTTCTAAACATGTACAAAAAGCACATTAAAAAATCACTCACAACCTTAGCTTTATTATTTGTAGTTTTAGTCAAAACCTGATGAAACATTTTGTCTTTTTATTGCCTGTTTCCCAGCAGGTAGTCACCATTTGTAAGTGAAGATGTGTGTTTTGAACGTTTTACAAAGTTATAGCGCCAAAACAAATCAATGTATAGAGTTCTAATTAAATAAGCTTAAACAGTGTGAAGTTTTTAAAATTTTGCTCTCAAAATTAAGTTTTATTTCTGTTTTATTTGTTTAAAAAATGAACTGAGAGATGAGCAAAGAAACACAGATGGCTTTCTGCTGAATAGAGTTCATAGTGAAGTCATAGAGCTTCTTCAGAAACATCTGAAACATACAACTGTAGATTTTTATAACAGAATGAAGTAAAAAAAACTATTACTGACAGTAAGTTAAGTATAAGCATCACTATAGCAATAAAGGTTACATTGCAAAGGTTATGTTGGTTACATATTTGGAATTAAGACTATAAGAAGCATTATCAGTCTGCAGAAGAGTGAAGAGTAAAAATAAAATGAATTTCTTAAGATTTTTTATTTATTTGATGGGAGAAAGACTTATATTAGTTTAAACGTGTTTCTTTCTGTCTCAAGCATTAATTTATGATTTCAAGTCCTCATTTTACATTTGAAGGATGCCGTGCCATAAAATATGAATATTAAATAAACATAATGCCAAACATATTTGGTATAAAACACAAAATATCAAATTAACTCAACTGGGAAGAAATTTGAATTTTGTGAAAAAGAGAAACTATAATTTTATATAAAAGTATTTTTATTTTCATTGCACATGTATTATTTTACATTTGAGTTTAGTCAACTTAATCAAATAAACTGTCAATTAATTTGTTCTTAATTTACAATAATAAAGTAGAATTTTATAGATTTTTTGCAAAGTCTTTTGTTTTAATTAAAGGAATCCTTTTGATGTGTTTTGAAATAAATTGCATGTATTTTTATTTTTTGGCTTTAAAAATGTTTTTATGTGTGTTTGAACATGAAAACCTACGTTGTTTTCTTTACTTTTTATTCATTTTGATTAAATGTCATTTATTTTATTTATTATTATTATTATTATTATCTGATTCTTATAGCAAACAAAAACCCTGCAAGTATTACAGTTAACTTTCGTTATTCTTTTTGTTAAAGAAAAATACCTGATCAAACCTCAGAAAACCAAACAGATCTTTTTCTCTTCAAATTCTTATTTGTTTGTTTGTTTATTAGCATGAGATAACACGTTTGCGTGTTTGGATGTTAGGGAGAAAATTGACAAAGTCAGTCTGGCCTTCTGTTGGACGCTGATAGCGCCTCCTCCAGTCGCAGCAGGCGATACAAACACTAATTATAGGAACAAAGTAGGTTTCATTGGAAGTGCAGATCTGTGGAGGTGCAGTTCTGGGTTTGGCCTGTTAGAGGAGAGTCGGTGTTTCACACAAACTATAGATCTTATTGAGGGAATTTAAAGGCACACGTGTTTTGATCGCTAAGATTTTCTGTTCTAAACCAACTGGATTTAAGGAAAAGTGTATTTCATTTTTCTTTTTTCCATAGTCACAACAAACACTGAAGGTTTTGTGAACAAGGCAAAATGTTTTATTTTAGTATCTATAAATCATAAGAAGTCAAAGATCATGTGAGTATTGGTGTTGAACATGATCACTGTCCTGCTTATAGGACAAATATTAATTAAAAAACAAAAATATTATTCCAAAAACTAAAAGAAAACAAAATCAACTGTAAGACACAATGAAATGTTGTGAAACTGTTTAATACACATACATGGACCAAATCCTCCTCACGTCTGAGGATGTCAGAGGAAGGATGTGTGATGCAACATAATAAATCCTTCAGTGAACTGACTGGAACCAACAGTAATATCATCCACTAGAAGGTGGACAGTAATGTTCACAGTCAGAGATTGTGTGTTTGTGCTTGTATCTGTTACCAAATGTCTCATGAACCCTTCAACAAATTTGAATGAAACTTGCAAAAAGTCCTGATTTGTGTACATATATAACTGATTAACCTTTTGTAGCCACACTGATTTAAGATGAGTGCCGGAGTTGATGAATCTAAAACAAAACAATAGAAAAAAAGACCAGAATTCAGCCAATTTTACACACACTGACCTGAAATTTGTTGTGGTAGTAGCTGAGGCTGATGCCCAACAAAGATTAGATGATTGCACTCTTCTGTGCAAAGTCTTCATTTAAAATTTTGCTATTGAATATGCTGAGTCCATACTGTTTGTCTGTTAGCAAAATAGCACATGAATCACTGGACAGATTATAATGAAACTTTCAGGAAACAATCACAGACTGTACATCTGTAACTGATTAGGTTTTGGAGCCAACCCATTTGAAGATAACCACCACAGCCAACTGATATTAGAAACCACAAGCATGGCTATAACTTAATTTGTTTTACAGATATTGTGCTGATATTTGGTGTGAAAGTAGCTGAGAATCTTTTACAACACATTCTCCAAGTGTTTTGCTAAATATTTGTGTAAGAATTCAGCAATAACTGTGGGCGTCAACCCTTTTTGTATGCAACTAAATATTTTAGGGTGGATTTTAATAGAATTTTCAGAAAGTAATCAATAGATGTATCTGTAGTTGATTATTATTTGGAGTCAGTTCAGTTTAAAATGGTCGCCACCTTTAATCAACATTAACAAGCACAAATATTTGTTTCTATAAGTCAGTCAAGTTAGAATAGAATAGAATAGAATAGAATAGAATAGAATAGAATAGAATAGCCTTTATCTGTCCCTCAGTGGGGAAATTCAGGTGCATTTTGCAAATATTGAGTTAAAATATAACATGTCTGTGAGTTTTCTTGAAAATTGAAATAATATAATGTTGCACATATTATTTTTAAGGTTTGAATAAATTGCCTTCAACTCCATCATTCATCAACATAAGACTGATCTTAATAAAATAAAGCATCTTTCATGAAAGGCAACATGAATTAATCAGTTGGGACACTACAGGATGAATGTTTAGTCAGAAAATCCCAGGACTGATGGGTTGGACCGCCTCTAAATTCCTAATGTCATTGGGTCACTGCTCAGCCTGAACTGAAGGAGTTTTTAAACTTCCCGTGTTCCTTTAACAAAGAAGTCAATCTGTCCATAACTGTGACCAAAAATTAAAATAGACTAATCATTCCTACCAAACATTAAATTTTCACACATCCCTTTCAGAGCTGAATCTGTTCAGGTCAGCAGGTCTTATTCAGTCAAAATAAGAGCAGTAAAAACTGTTATTTATAACCTGCCTTTCACGACTGGTCTGCTAAATGTAACCTGAGATGTCATAAAGAAGTCATAAATGAGATGACTCTTTCACTTTTTTAGCAATGTTTCCTGCTACAAAAGAAAAAAAAACACTTTCTTTATGTCTGACAAGTTGTCTTTAACATTATTTCTGCTGAATGCTTTTTTCCCTTGTGGCTCATAATGTGAAAACTTTCAGTGACATGAGTTCCTGTTTGTTCATCGCTTCAGATCCAGTCTGGAGTCACATGACATGACTGCCATGTTCTAAAGATAAAGTGTAGTGTCTAAGTCCACTTTATAGATTTATTTATTGTTCAAAAGTGAGAATTTGACGTTTTAAATTACTCATTTTTATGAGCAAATTTAGTTTTAAAACCTAAAAAGCAACAAATGAGCGAGTACATTTATTTAAACTTATTTGAATAATTTCCTGACAGTGATAAATTCATACTTCTGGGGTTTTGACATTTTATAATTTAAAGGCCTCAAGCTGTTCTCGTTTTCAGTGAATTCCCTTTTTTTCATTCTTTTGGTCTCATTACAGAGACAAACAATACGTGTCTGTATTCATCCATCTAACCTTCAGAACCACACTCAGTCCAAAATGAAAGGATTATTTCTCAGCACCAGTAAAGGTGGCTCTGTTGGGTCCTGATTAACTCATTTTACAAAAGGTTTCCTCTGAAAAACTGGGTTTGTATGAAGGTTTGCTTTTATCCAATCAAACAGGAAGTGTTGGGGGGGTAATTCCACAGAGCTCTGTGGTAGTGGGGGTGTGGGGTGTGTGTACTGCTCTGCTCCTTTCCTGTGGATCATGTGACCATGTGATCACTCGAGTCAGACAGAACTTGTGACGGAAGCGAGCAGCAGCAGCAGCAGCAGCAGCAGCTCGACTCTCTGACGGATAAAAACTGAACAGTTTCTCCTTCAGTCCTATTCAGCTCCGTTTGTCGATATGGACTGCGGGATCCTCACGTCGAAGACCATCCTTCTCTTCCTCAGCTTGGTGTTCTGGGTGAGTGTTTTTCTTTTGTTTGTTTGTTTGTTTGTTTGTTTGCGTTTCCACCTGCTGTGATATGAATATGAACGGAGGATATTTCTGAGGCAGGAAGAAGCAGCTGGCTTTAAAACACATTTACTCTAAATTAATTTATGGGGTGTTTTTATTTTTTTTAATCTTCCATTGTGTATTTGCGCGCGCGTATGTGTGCGCGCGCCCGTGTGATTGCAGCAAATCAAAGTTGGCACACAACCTTGTGGCCTCGGTTCAGCCCTGTCGCCGAGCTTCCTTTAAAAAAAAAAAAAAAAAGTTGTAATGAATGTAAAAATAGATCTTTCATTTTGAGGAAATTCAAAAAGTCTCACCCATCCAACTCTTGAGTCATTTCCAATCAGTACCTGAACTCTGGCCCTCTCCCAGTGTCTGATCAAAGGTTAAACCTGCCTTTGTTTTTAAGTAAACTGTATAATTGTCACTATTCAACTCTCTATGAGTATTTCTGACAAAGTGAGCCGTTAAAAGACTACATGTGATGGACCCGTCTGTGTTCAACAGTCGTGATTTGGGGCTTTGTTTCAAACTCTTCATCCATTTTGTCACTTCCTTGTTTTTCTTCCTACTCTTAAATTGACTCTTTGACATATATCATTTGAAATAAGTCCATCTTGCATTTTCTTTTTCTAAATTTCACAATCAACATTTTCTTATTTGTTCTACCAAAGACAGATACAAACCATATAAATCCATTTTGCGCAAACAAAACAAAAAGTATGGGAGTTTTTATCTATGGAAACCAACAATCTTCACACTTATTGCCTCAAACAACTTGAATAACAAAAAAAAAATCACCCACATGTGTCCACCTTGTTTTTCCAACAACTGAAGCTCAGTTGTGTAAATCAGTCAAACCTGCTCTTGTTTAGTCAACAGATTAGATTATAGGGAAAAAAATCCAAATGTTTGTTTAAACTGATTTCATCACTGCAGGAGATTTAAACAGCTGTGTAAAATCAATCTAAGTTGTTTTTATGCACTGTAAGGAAGATCCTTTATTTTTCAGTTTTTGTTTTTTGGTGTGTTTAATAATAAAGAGTTTTTCTAAAACATGGAATAAATTAATTTTAATCCTTAAATGAGGCAAAATTTTAAAAGAAAACGCACTTGTCCTTATTAAGATCGAATGGATAACCATTCATATAATTTTTGCTGCTTCTGTAAGTTTTGCAGGAAAAAAATCAGAAGTGAAAGCTTTTATTCAGCCAGAACGGTCGGGAGCACCTGAGCTGAAACCTTTTCCGTTGGCTTTCTTCCTTGTTTTCAAACGTGTCTTTTGAGTGGAATGTTAGAATGTGCTCCGAAGCACCAAACTAACTGGTCCTGCCGAATCACCAATGCAAACTTTTTTCTTTTTTCTCAAACTGAACAGAGGCGGCTCGACGTGTGAACGTTGTCTAAGCCTCTTTTGTGCTGCTTCTCGGACACAAGATGAAATTCTCAGGAGAGATTAGGTGGGGGGGGCAGCTGAGGAGGTGCAGGAGAACAACCCCACAGGGATCCCGTGACTGTGGAGTGATTAGAGAAGTGAGTCATGAGGCTAAACTGTGGGGTGAAATGTTGTTAGGCCACACAGAACGCACATCATCCCTGCATATAAACAAAGCCGAGCGGATCCAGTGTTCCACAGAAGTCATTCTGGAAAAAGCTCTGATCTCTAGTAACAAATAAAGGGAAAGTTCTAATTTAAATTAATTCTAGTATTCAATATGCAAAAATATGTTCCCATTCCCTCTGGATTACATTCCAATCACAAAAAAAAGGAAAAATTAGACCAATAATATAACTTTAGTCATTGTTAATGTTGCTTTTAAACCAACTTTGTCAGGTAAACGTGCCAGAAACCCATTAAAAATAAGTGCCATAATAATAAAAAGATAAATAGTTTATGTAATTGTATTTATGCACAGAACTGATTCATGCGAGCGGTCTTATGATCTGTGATGTCACTGCTGAAGAATGACTCGTACAAAAGTCATGATCAGGGTTCACATCCTGCACTGATCACATGACTTTCAGATCATTTAACAAGAGCAAATTAATTGTACTTTTTAAAGAGTTTAGACAGGTTTGTTTTCACTTTTTTGTTTATTTTTTTTATTATTTTATTATACTAAATAATCTTATCAGAGAAAAAGAGAAATGAGTAGAAGAATATTAGAGAATAAGAGTGTTTGAAGTTGTTTGGACTAATTAAAGACCAGAGTTTTGTCTATTTTATTAGAAGTATATTATTATAGGTGTTGTTATAGGTCAAAATTTACAATGTCATATACGTAAGTTCAAGCATAACTGCTGAAAAGGACATGCAGGGTTTTAGAGCATAACCCGCCCAATGGTAGACCTAAAGTTACGCCCTTGAATATGCTGCAATAAATTCATGACTCTGTAAATTTCCTTTTTAAATTTTTGTTCAGTGGAACTTAAATTCTGTGAAAAATTCAAAAGTCATTTCATTTTGATTTAGTTTTTTTAAACAGAATATCCAAAATTGTACACTAAAATAAGATTCCTCACATCTTCTTATCTTTATTTTTTTAAACGGGTCATATTAACGCCCTTTAAGTTTTCTGGGTTTTTCCCCTCTCTGTCATTGGGTGATATAATCTCACATTAAACATGTGAGAGGTTTATGATGTTAAAGTCCAGACGTCACATGAGAGGGGGTTTTCTCTTCCATGGATGACCCAGCTTCTCCTCTGCCGGCTGTTTTTCTGTTATCAATTGTCTAGTTTATTTTGTGCCAGAGTGTGCAAAATATTTAAACACCACTTGAGCTGATAAATTCACCTGTTCAGCCACAGGAACATGTGCAGCCAGACTGGTCAGCTTGTCTTATTGGCAAACAGCAATGTGGCTCCAAATAAAAGAAAAATGTCACTGAATCACTTTAGGAGGTTGCCTTCCAGAAAGTGCATTCAGATTTTTTTATTTTTCCCTGCTAATTATTTTAGGCAGCATGAAGGATTAATGGTCAGCAGCATAGCCTCACTGAACGTTCTGGGTTCAAGCCCCGGGTTGGATTTAAGGTCTTTCTGTGAGTTTGCTTTTGTCCCATAATTCAACAACATGCATGTTTAGTCTGCCCTCAGGCGTGCTTTGACAAAGATATCTGATCTCAATGGAAATTACCTAATTAGGTAAAGATTTAAAAAAACTTCCTCTTGTCTAGATGTTTTTTTCTCTCTCTATTTTCCCTTCTTTCATTTCTCCTCCTATGCAGGTAGTTATCACTTTGTTTGTTTACACTGCAGTAGGAGCAGATCCAGTAGGATGCTGTGTCACACTCCACTATTTTTAACCAATCACAGCAGACTGGGCCTGTGATGAGGGAGGTTCTTAAAGAAACACACACTAACCTGTAATGTATCAAATGAAAAATTCTCCAAAGTCAAATTACAGAACTATAATTTCTTCAAAACATCTAAAACTCTTTATTTTGTCTAGAGAGGCGCGTTCTGATCCGAGTGCACCCATGTTAGATATTTGTTGCGCTAACCTGGCAGAGGTGCTTAAAAACCCTTCCGTTGTGACGAACACGTTCTCTCTTCCCCACAGGGGGCCGGGGCAGCGTTGGCCTACGTCGGGGCCTACATGCTCAGGAGCTATGACACCTTCGAGAGTTTCATCCAGGACAAGCAGACCCTAATCCCAGCCGCCATCGTCATCGGCATCAGCGTGGTGATGTTCATCTTCGGCCTGGTGGGATGCTGCGCCACGCTCCGAGAATCCAAACTTGGCCTCAGCTGTGTAAGAGTTTGTGGTTTTTTTTTTTTTTTTTTGAAGATGCAAAGAGGGGGGAAAAAATAAAAAACTGTGGAGGTTGTGCTCCTTAGGATTTTAGTTTGTTCAGCTGAAAAGTCTAAAACTGAAAATGCAATTGCAAGCATTTGTGGTTTAAACAAGCCACGAGTCATATTTAAGTTTTTTAGCAATGTATCATTTCTTTCTCAAGATTTTACTTCATGATACCTTTTAAATTCTTTTTCTCTTCCTGCAGTTCTTTGTGATCATCATGCTAATCTTTGCAGCTGAAGTGACAGCTTTGGTTTTTTGCTTCATCTACCAAGGGAAGGTGAGTCCTACAAATGCGTTCTAACTCGCAAGATTTGAACATTTAAAATATGCTGTTGAAAATAAGTTTGCATCCTTCTTTGTTCTTCTGTCTGCAGATAGGTGAAGGCCTGGAGAAATCGATGAGTGATGTGTACCAAAAGTATGATGGGAAAAATCCAGAGTCCCAAGCTGTGAACCTACTGCAGAGTGAAGTTAGTTTTGTGTTCCTCAGCATATAATTAGATCTGTTCTCTCACTTCTACTTTTACACGCACCAACGTCCTTGGCTAAGCCTAAATTCTCTTTCACCTGTTAGGTTCCATTTCCTCCTTTTTTTTTTTCTTTTTTTTTTTATTCACCAGTTTGACTGTAATGTGAGCATGTTGACACTGCATGTGTGACGCATGCAGTGGAGCACGGCATCAGGGTTGCCAGATAAATATAAATACGTTTTCTGTGCACGTTTTCACCAAACACAACTTCTCTTGCAACATGCTCACTCAGCACGTATGTCATTTTTAAATGACAGTGCAACAGTTCACCACTTCCTATTTGGCAACCCTGTTTTTTATGTTTGTTTATTCACCCGTTTCCAGTAATCACAGCTCAGTGAAATGCAACACTGGCTCAAATCTTGATTTTTTTTTTATTTTTTTCCACTATCATGCTCTATCTGTGTCACCTTCTTGAATGTCTTTATTGTAAAAAATGCATCGGTTTAAAACTTGTCATTTATTTTGGATCTTAAGTATTTTGGATCTTACAGGACTTACTGTATTTTATCACATTTTGTCTCTTAAATGAGCTCTAACATTTAGATATTTTTATTACCTCCTTTTTTTTTTTTTTTTTATCCCATCTAATGTAACTGTGTGTCTCTCCAGTTGAAGTGTTGCGGCGTCTACAATGTGAGCAGCTGGGTAACCACACCCTGGTTCACCGCTAATAGGACTATACCTCTGTCCTGTTGTATAAACACAACACAGTGCAACGGTAAACTGAGTCAACCCGACCAGTTTTATTCAGATGTAAGTCAGACAGAAGCACTTTGTTCTTTTTATCAATCGCTCAAGTCTACAGTTTGATGTTATTTCTGTGCTCAGAACTGTGGGCTGTTCATCAAAAAAAATCTAAATTACCATTCTTTAATAAGGGAATATAATAAAGGGTGTGTACTGTAGATGTTGATGTGAATTTCCTGTTTGCATTTCAGGGTTGTGAGCCCAAATTGGTGAAACTGCTGCACGATACGTTGACCTACGGCATGCTGGTCGTTCTCGGTTTTGCCATCATCAAGGTAACTTAGAGCTCAGCTTTTCAATAAGCTTTACTCTTTATCGCAACACAGAGACACAGTTGAGTCAGCGCAAACAATTTTTGTGCAAATGGTGCTCCTGTAAGATCTATTTGAAACAGTTGGATTTCAGAGCTTATCTAATCTGTAGCAAAACATTCGGTCCATGAAAAACATACTGGAGTACTGCAGGAAAGAGTCGCACAAATTGAATAATATATGTGTTGTTAAATGCTCTTATGAACAAAATCAGTTTTGTTGAAAGTTTTGGTTTGAAACAAAAACGGGTCATTGTGGCATCCTCTCAGCCACTTTAGCATTTATTCGTTTCACAGATTCAATTATGCTTTTCTAAGAAAAACAAATCTGCCTTTAAAAGAATAGTTTAGCACTTCTGAGCTGAATATCCTTATTATCCTGTAGGCTATTCTAAAATTCTAGTTGGACACATTCAAACATTTTTTATAATTTTCACCCAAAGTGCATTAAAGCCTGAGTGTAATCTTTTATGATTCCTGTTGCAGTTCTTTGGAATGCTGAGCGTCTGTGTGATAACTTGTCGAAGTAACAGAAGAAACGGCTACCAGGCGATTTATGGCTGAAACACCAACAGGATCCACGTCCTTGTTTTGTTCTTCTGGGTTCACTGACTGCTTCTGTTTCGTACAGAAACATCCATTCCTCTTCCAACTTTAAAGTGCATTTAAATAGTTAGATGGGAAATCTTATAATATGAACGGGCTCATATCCCAGCATGCCTCCACACGTAATCAACATAACTGTAGCTCTTTCTAAGTAAACTTTTTGTTAGAAATGGACATGACTTTTTTTTTTTTTCATATTTTGTTGCTGTGAGAGAAAGTATCTCATTTTCTGTATTCTCAGCACAGTTTTGATTTTAATCTGTGGATACAACGAAAATTAATGTAATGTAGTTATTTGAAAATTTGATTCCCTTTGGATTTTTTCCTGAAGACTCCTTTTTTTTTTTTTTTTTTCCCTTCCACTGATGCAACATCTTGTTTTGATATAATCTGATGGGAGTACAGCTGGCATTAAGATCCTGTATTTGTTCATCTTTGAGCCTCTCACTCTGCTGCACTGTGTAGATATTTTTGAAGGACATTAATGTTTGAATGTACCTTAATGAATGACTTCAAACTAGATTTTAGGTGTGATTGTTGACACAAGGACGGTGTTTTTTTTTTGTTGTTTTTTGCCTTATTTAGGGTTGCAATATTTATAACAAACTAAGAAAAAAATCACTCTGTGGTTCATTCACTGTTCTGATATTGGTTCTGGTTTGGCTCTTACTGTGTTTAATGTTATAAGTATAAAAGGTGAATGTTTCATTCACAATAATATTGACTTTGGTGTAATTCCATCCTTATGTTGATTTGTCTTGCCATACATATTAAAATATCTCTCGTTACACACACTGTCAGGTTATGGTTTGTTGCTGAAGAATGATTTATTTTTTTCTTTTTATGAAGCGCTCTGTTGTAGACTGAGCTTCTTATTAAACGGGACCCACAGTGGTTATCTGTCACCTTCTGACTCTGCTGATAAAGAGGCCCCAAGAGTGGCACACACAGATGATAGGCCTATTCGTCTTACATAAGCTCTCTCCGTGTGCAGAAAGATAAATAAAATGTCAAACTCAGCTCTGAGCTGCTGTTGGACGTAGAAAACAGGTTGCCAAGTTACGGGAATTAATTTCTTTGTGTAGCACTTTTTACACATTATCTGGAACACAAAGTTCTTTAGAGGATTAAAACAAACTAGACCAGCTTCCCCCCAAAAAACGTATATCCAGCCATGTATTATCACATTGATGTTTAGAAACTCAATTTAAAAACTGTCCACCTAACTCCAATATATGAGCTAAAACAACCAGAAACACATGAAGTGTAACAAGAGCAGTGCTGAAGAATGAAAAGTGAAAATATGTAAATAATAAAGCAAAGCAGTAACGTGATATTGAAACTAAAATTATGAATAACAAAAACAAAAGTAACTTTAAGCACTACAATTTATAACTTAAGTACATTGTTGGTACCGTAAAATCTAAAAATTATAAAATAAAGATTTTACTTCAAAACTAATTAAAAGCTTTTTAATTTTTTATTTTTGCAGTCAATTATATTTATTTTAATTTTCCTCAATAAACTTGTTTACTTGTGCAGCTACAATCTATCATGTCAACATGCAGGTTGTTGTAGTAACACATAAACTCCAGCTGAGGGTGCTAAAGAACTTTACCAGATAAATCGCTTTACCATAACTTTTAACTATAAACTTTTTAAACCTTTTTAGCAGAAGTAAAGTATTGTGTCGGTGGCAGAACAGGTTGCAGCTTGATCTCCAACTTTTCTAGTTTGCATGTCAAAGCCCACTTTTGTGTTTTCTGTATATAAGAATTTGTCATTAAAATTAGAAAAAGTCTAATCATGACTGTCAATGTGGTTTGCACCATAGAGCAACCAATAAGCTTTTAAATGACACATTATTGGTCAAAAAACTAAAAAGGAAGACTAAAGCAGGGGCGGTTCTAGGGGCGGGGCTGTTGGGGCATTGGCCCCAGCTGAAATCTGATTGGCCCCCTGAAGTGCCCCTGTCCTGTCACTCAACTGTCCTTCACCTGAGAGCAACGATGGTGGCTGCAGTTCCATATCCAAACACCAGTGGTGCTAATGAGTCAAATAGAAAAGTTCAGCATGAATGAAGTTTATAAAGTCTTCTGCTTTTAAGAAAATTTGAACAATCCTGCAGAAAAGGTCTTTCAACTGACAAATTATGATTTTCTCAAATGCTATGTTTTTGAAAGTATTTTGTCTATGTACAGTGAAAAAGTATGTAAAACTGGTAAGGATAATTTATTGTGCAAGCTTTTTTTTAATTACATTACCATACATTATTGGTGTTTTAACGTGTGATTAGTTAAATGTATACCTTAACAAAACTGTGGATTTGTGGGAAAGGATGTTGAAGAAATACTCGGCCCCTCTTTCAATATAGTGGCCCCTTAATCAGAAAAATTCTAGATCCGTCAGTGGACTAAAGCTAAGTGCATTGAGGTTGTTTCCTTGTATTTTTATTTGTTATTTATGTCAGAGAGACTCTAAAATCCTTCATTTTTATATTGACAAAATGATCACTTGTTTTTGAACTTTTAATTGATCTCCTTTCATGTTATTTAGCTCTTTCTGCCTGTGAAGCTGAATTAATGATGGAAACGAGCCGGCTGCACCGGTCCAGTCCTTTGGTCTCATATCTCTTAACTCCATATCTTATTCAGCACACATCCTCGCTGCCCTCAGGCTTTGCTGACATTTAGACAGGTCGTTCTTTTACACAGAGAACTCTGGGCACGAGCACTACCAGATATCCTTGTCAGTCCTCGAGACCTGCAACCCCCATGCTGCTCAAACTGTCTTTTTGTCTTGTATCTAAACTTATGTGTATTTTTTTCTCCAGCTCCATGGTTCCACTCTTTTTATGTATTTTCACAGCTATATGTATTTTCTTATCTGTTTTTTATAGAGAGTTTTATTTGCATCCTTACTCCTCCTGTTTTCTGTTGTGCATTTCAGCTTTTCTCCACTTTGTTTGTCCAAGTGTTAAAGATGATGGGATACTTTTTGACCCACTAATTATACTGCCATATAGAAATTAAAAAGTGTTTTAATAATCAGAGATGTTTTCTAACTATGACTTTAAAGCAATCCAACAACACACATCAGGGAAAAACAGATTGCAAAGCAGTAGTTGTTCATGCTTATGATTCGGCATTGCAAAATTTTCTATTCCCCTTTGAGTCATATTTGCACACCTACAGCTGCGTCCCCTCTCCTTTTATTTTTTTCTATTTAGGCCTTCGCCTCACCGGATAGAGACTCATCACAAACGTGCAAAGTGGACCAAATAATCCAGATGCCAACACTGACCTCTAATTTATTTATTTCCTTTCATAGGATGGGGATCTAGTGAAAGGAAGTAACCTGAGGAGGTCATAAATGCAGTGCTGCTGCTGCTCATTTTGTGCCAAAGGGAGATAAACAAAAAGATAGGACTGCAGTTTCTGTGTCTTAGTGCCCATCTGAACATTCTGTCTCTCTTTCTCTTCTAAAAAGATTCTTTCATAGAGTGCTCAGCTTTACAAAATGCCCTCTCTAGATTTATTTCATACCTGCTTGTTTTATTGCAAATCTGCTGGCTTTCAGATCAAACGAGAGCCCTGCTCAGCACAGTCACTCTGAAGTGCTCTGCAGAGTGTTTTATTACATATTTGTCATGAAAACAGAGCCTATTTTCTTATTAAAGACAGCACAGTATCAGGTTTGTTTTTCATCTCTGCTGTTATTTTCAGGGCACACAGCTAAATAATGATCATCCACAGCCAAGCTCAGGATCAGGTGCTGGTGAGAATATACTGCGTGTGTTTCTGGAAATAGTCATCCACAGTCGACACTGTGATGTTTCCATTTGTCAGACGTTATCAGTGTTAATTAGGGAGAGCAGCCAGAGGAAAAAAAGAACAGCACCACAGCGCAGACACTAGAGAACAAAGACTGAAATAGACCTGGATCACAGCATAATCCATATTCTATGTAATGACTCTTTATCTTGGAGGTCAGTTACATTTGTGCTCCTTTTCTCCTTTCTATCTGCACCATTGTTTACTTGTCTTTTCTTAAACATATTATTCCTTTTACTGATTAGACATGGGTGCATGAGGCACAAACTTTCAGCTATTTAGCTTATTTTCAGGAGACTTGTTTGTTTAATCCATTGCCATCTATGACTTATTTGGTTAGATCAAGATGGTGCCACATTTGTAAGGAACATGCATTTTTGGGATGAGCAGTAGAGCTGAATGTGGGTTGGGCACATGGACAGTTTGCCAAACAGCTTATTATGCTGTTGCTATTGACACTTGTTTTTAGCTTCTGGTACCCAAGTGCTGCCAGTCAGTTGAGTAGGTATAATATGTATTGCCAAGAAGCATTACAACAAAAAAAATCAACCAAACACAAATTTCCTTATTTTTGTGTGCTAGGTATGTTATTTTGTTACATTTAAACTACCAGGTGTTGTCTTAGAGTGTACCAATTCATAATCTATGCATTTAACAAATTGTTGTTGATTATTTGTCAATATTCTAATGCATAATTAAGCAAAAAAAAAAAAAAGAAAAAGGAAAACACTGAAAAGGACAATGTTTAAACCATGAAGCCCTTGAGATTGTCTCATACCAATCATAACATCTTCAGCCTTAAATTTATATTAATATTTATTTTTATTTTTACTGTTGTGTTCCAGCTAGACATTATCTTTAGCACTGTACTTCAAAGGGGATCTCCTTTATGAAAGATGTGACATTGTTCTTAACTTGTGTACTGAATATTTTACCTTATTGTGTTCTTTTACAAACTTAAAACCTGTTTTTCACTTCATTTTTCAAGACAAATAAACTCCCAGCTCTGCTGCCTTCTCTGGCGATTTTTCAGAACTAATCAGCCTCTTCCAAGAATTTGCCTACAAATGTATGCAAATTTGGAGAAAACTGCCTTTCCAAGTTCATTATGTAATATACTTAAGGACTCAGTACAGATTGTGACTTTTTCTCTTAAAAAATATTGTTTAAACATTTAACATTGTATGGAACGGGTCTGATTTATATGTTTCTAGTTTTTGAAGATGATGAATTGTACAAGTTTATTTTCTAAAAGAGGTAAATAATCTGAATAGTTATTCCTGAGAACATAAATAAGTTAAGGAGTCAGAACAACATAAAACTACAGAAGCATCTCAGTGACTGTCCTCTGCTCATCTGAAATACAGAACTGACATGATAACATCACGCAGTTTATTACATTACAGGACAAAACCCTCATGGGTCTGTTATCAGTCACCTGTTAGAATCATTAATTCATTCAGTATGACCTGTTTGAGATGTTTGTATTGTTTCCTGCAAACTGACTCCTCAGACAAGAAGGCACTGTAAACGAACCGACTGTTGCAAAGAACAGCCTATAAGCAAACACTGGCAGAGCTTTTTATCAGGGCTTGTTTTGCACTTCCTCAAAATCCACCAAAATCCACACAATGTCTTAGGTTCACCTTGTTCTGAAGCAGTCAGAAAGTGTTTGTTAGAAAAGTAAAAAACAAAAAATAACTTTCACTGCTTGCACTGTGGAAAATTAAAAAGCAATGAGTAATTTTGCTTTTAAACCTGGAAGCAGAGAGAACGAGCAGAAAAACTAAGTGTGAAACAGTTTTGGTGAGTTTGGCTGGGACTTGTTTATATTCCCTTATTATTATTTTTTTTTATATATTTTCAGTTAACAATAAAGTTTGATTTTGCGTCGTAAAAACATTTCAAGTCTTGTTTTTTTTTTTAAGTCTAAAAGGTTTCTGAAAACCAATTTAACTACTGATTCAATAACCAACTCTTTTAACAAAAAAGTTTTCGTTAGACAAAACTGACAATTACAGCTGCATGTTCCTATTATAGAACAAGCTATGAAAATATTAGGACCAAACATGAAGCCCTGTGGAACCCCAAAAAGATTGTTTTTCCTCTGTATTTTAAATGTGAAAAACTGGGACATTTTTAATTTTACATTGTTATTTTAGCTTTTCTTTTGCAACTTTTTAACTTCTAACAACTGTTTTGTTACCTTTAGCTTTTAGCTAGCCTTTTACTGCTTTGACCTTTTAGTTAGCATTTTGCTACATTTGCTTATTAGCTTTTATCTATTGTTTAAACTTTAACAACTTAGTTTTAGCTTCTTCAGAAAAATTTCAACAGCCATTCACACTTCTTTTATTTATTTATTGATTGATTGATTGCAAAAGTGTGTTTTTTTATAATAAAATAATTTTTTGGGGACCTGGAATTTTTCACTTTCTTGTCTTGCATTTGGGTCTTTTCAACCACAAGTTTACAACACACTCGAAGTCAGAAGAGCTCAACACTCAAGCTACTGATTTGTAATCAACACCTCTCGTCTAGTCTCTTAAGTCAAGTTTATTCTGCTGGGACAATTTTCCTTGAAATCTGATGACCAGGACACAAAAGTTTAATTTTCAAACATTTCAAATACATCATGTTTCCTTTTCTCTAATTTGTGTTTTTTCACCTGCAGACTTCGGAACATTTGGAAAATCATTAAGTCTGTATAAGTTTGAGCTGAGATCAGAGGTTAGACGGTTGGTCCCAGACTGAGAAACATGAAAGAGAATCACTTTTGTCATCTGTGGTGCTTCTGTAAGACTAGAGTGCAGCTGGTACCTGAATAGGGGTGATTCTCCTCCTCCTCCTTCACCTCCTCCCTCTCAGATTATTCCTCTGAAGCGCTGACAGAGAGCAGCAGACAGTCGCTTCTGGTTTATCTCCGAGGATCATTCCCCCCCTCCCCCTGTGCCAATCCCCCGGACCACACGGTCCCCTCCTGGATCATCCAGACCGCTCAGAAACCCAGGGAACGGGGAAGTGAGATGCGCTGACGTTTCACTTTCTCCGCCTCCGAGGATCCGTATCTGTCACATCTTTGTGCTTCAGGACGGGAGGCTGCGGCTGCTTAACGCTCCTGTGAGTATCTCTGCTGATGATTGCTATCTTTGAGTGCACATTTTTCTTTTCTTTTTCATCTTTCTTGAGATTCCAGAGGGCTGTTTTTTTGGGGCACTTCATCATTAGTTCACTTTTTTCGTTTCTTTCTTTCTTAGATGTGCTGTAGCTTCTATGCGTTCTTGTCCACTAGAATGTTTTTGTTCTGTCAGAGGGGCGTTACATAGACACACAAAGGCAGCTGCATGGAGCCAGTGTTCACAGAGGATGCATCAGTTCTTAATGAAAGTCCATCTGATTGTTGGGGGAAGTAAATGCAGGAGAAAGCAACAAAAGCTGCTCATTTGTTTGCTCACATCTGCCATCACCTACAAATTTAGAACCACCATGGCTCAGACCAAGAGTGGAGCTTATTTCCTCCCACATGAACAAACACTGAGAGCATTTTAGGTCATATTTTGAACCCCTTTTGACATATAAAAACACTTCTCATCTGAATTCAGAAGCTGTAGAATGTCCCTGCTTGGAATACATTTTTTTCTAGTTGCATAACCTGAAGAAATGTGTGTGAATAAGAGAAGAAAGAGAGCACCAACTGCTGTTGCAAGTGGTGATGCATTATTTATACAGTTACCCCAGCGCCGCGCCTCCCACCCAGCACCACCGTCAATGCTCCATCTCCTCACTTCTCACCTTACACTCCTGCAGCCTGACTGAGCTCAGCAGGAGAGGATTCTGGAGGCAGTGAAAGAGCTACTATTGTCCAGTGACTGGATGTGACCTCGCTCTCCTCTCACCCCAGCACAAGCAAACACACACACACACACACACAGAAGGAGCGAGAGGGAGGCAAAGAGTGGGGGGAGTTGCCCTTAAGGCTTTCCAGCTGAGAGATTTGTTTTATAGATTGATGGATTCTTCAGGTTCTTACAGCTCAGGAAATGAGGGGTAACAAGAGAGTTGAGCATTTGTTTTTGACCTTCTCAGATCCAGAACTCAGAGCAAAAACCTGCATTATTCTGTTCCATTGTGTCAAAATGACTTTAAATAGCTGATCTTAAAGGTATCCTACTTCTTGTAATATAATAAATAATGGTATAAAGAAAATCATGATGCAAGTAACATAATACACCCAATTTTTTCCAATATTGAGGGTTTAAATTTCTAAGCAAATCTATGTTTGTTTACCTGAGGAAAGAGACAAAGTGACTAAAACATATCAATAGTGATGTTTATGGAAGATCTGTTTGGAATTGAAGAGTCAGACATTGTTGATGCACTGGTGTATTTATCTTTAGATTTGTTGAGTAAAGTGTAGAGGGTAAAGTGCTCTGTTTACATTGAGTGTGTACCTGCATTATATATTGAAAACTGCTGGAGTAAAATCTTTAAAATTGCACCATTTGTTAATAGTTGCAGAAATAACACCATCAAATTCAGGATGACCTTTTTTGTGTTTCCACAGATTGCAATGAGTACCTTTAAGGCATCATCAAACTATCTTCCCTTCTAAATTCACAGAGTTGCTTGTGTAGATTAGATTACAGAGCTTTTCAATGTTGTGTAACAGCAGCTCTTCTGCAACAAAACCTTCTTTCAATTTAAGTTTCTACCTGTTTCTATTTCTATTTTTGATTTTCTTTGTTTTTTCTCTCCAGCATCAGCAGCAGCAATGTGCTGAGCGACACATCTAAATGTTGGCTGAAAACCTACATTCATGAGAAGGCAACAGGAAGAAGATTACTGAGGGATTAAAGGCAATGCACACGTGGGCACATGCGAACACAAGAGGGACGCCGCAGAGACAGGATTTAGCCTTCATCTAACGTTGATCTGAATGAAATCGCCTGACTGAGTGAGAGCCTCTCTGGTATCATGGAAGAAGAGGAGGAGCCAACAGAGGCTCATTAAATTTAAACCTCAGGACCCCTCTCTCTTCCTCCTGCCTCACTGTGAGAATAACAGGCAAGAAACAAAAGAGTTCAGGAAGATAGTGCGGCGTGTCTCGCTGGGGTCCTATGATGCCTCAACACGTACATTTGTCTTTTTTTTTTTTTTGCACCAGTGGATAACCGTGCCATGTTACTTACTGACATCTTGAATATCTGCACAGGAAGATACAGAGAAATTCTGTAAATGCAACGAAGTAAAAACAGAGAAAAACCTCAAGTGTCAGAAGGAATGATGCTGAAGACAGCAAGTTTTTTTTAACCTGTTTGCTGTGGATGTTTTACACGTTTAAACATAATTCTACAGAATGAAACACAAAACCAAAAATTCTATTTCTTTCATTTCAGAGGTTACATTTTAGCGAACACATCCTAAGGACATCATACATCTTACGAAACATTCTAAATCTTGTTTCTTCAGCCGTGGTTATACGAGCAAAAGATGTTCTAGTACTGAATCTGTGAAAAACTGCCCCAAGCAAGTTTAAATAAGGAAAAACAATTATGCACCAGAACGGAAGGCGTAAGGGAAATAACATATTTTCTCAGAATAATGAATATAGCTTACATATTCAGAACATGCCTTGTTTGATGCTTTTCACCTATTTTTACCAACATGCCCAAAAACACTTAATTTGAGCTTTAACATTCAGAAAAACAAAAATTAGCAGCAGCTTACTTTTGGAAAATCAGGTCTTTACCTACCAGCAAAATGTAACATACTTTTAAAAACTAGATTCAATTCATCACTTAATATCTCATCAGTTAGTCAAAACCAGTCTGAGCTGCCATGGCCAGCCAGAACACCCCTCACTTTTTCCACGACTTTGAACTCGGTGGTCACTTCGTCGACCCCCGACCTCTTGGTACAGGTGTCACTGGCCTGGTTCTGTCAGCTGTTGACCAGCGCACTGGACAGCGGGTGGCCATTAAAAAACTGGTGATGCGGGACGCGGTGACGATGAAACACGCTCTGCGGGAGGTGAAAATCACCCAGCGACTGCACCACGAGAACGTGGTGCGGGTTCATGAGGTCATAGCTCCGTACGGACGACCGTTACCCAGAGACCCATCTCAGCTCAGTGCCCTGTACATCATCCAGGAGTGCATGGAGACCGATATGGCTCGGCTGCTGGACCAAGGACCTCTACCCACAAGTAAGAGGCCAAGATGGTCTATAAATAAACAGTGACAAGGCAGAAAAAATATTGTCAAAATGATTTTAAAACTAAAGTAAGAATTGTACTTTTTTTTGCGTAACCTCCCTGGGTTTTATGAAAAAACACTGCCACAAAGGTCATGATGAGTGAAGTGAGTTAATTATAGTATGTATTCAGTGTGTTCGATATTTTTCCATTCATAACCAGGTCATGCCACCCTGCTGTTCTACCAGCTGCTGAGGGGGCTAAAGTTCATCCACTCAGCCAACGTCCTGCACCGAGACCTGAAGCCTGCCAACATTTTCATCAACACGGACCAACTCCTGCTCAAGATCGGTGACTTTGGGCTGGCCAGGATAGTTGACCCCCATTATTCCCACAAGGTGAGCGTGACACAAACACCTGCATTCATTGTGATGACACTGACAATTTTTAGCCTCGGTTTTTGTCTTTGAAAGGTTTACAAAGAAGCATCATTCAGCTGCAGTCATTTTATGCTTCAGATTCAAGAATGTTCATGTAAACAATCCAGTTCACGTTGTTGGATTAATTGTACACATATAGTTCATTGATTTGATGTTTTATTCTCACATGAAAGAAAACTTTCTACAGCTAAGAACTGCAGTTCAGATGATGATGATGTATTATTGTTATTAATGACTTTCGGATGACACATCCTTTTTTCAGCTTCTTTCACAAAGGGATTTCCTCTCCAACACTAAAAACACCTTCCTACACAGTGTCAGATTTGGCATCTGTGATCAGGCTGCTCATGCTCTGAATGATTATTGTGACCATTAAGTGTTCTGCTTTATCATGTCCGACGATCCCACACCAGTAATGTAACATTAGGAGGGCTGGATGTGTAGGCATGTGTGTGTGTTTTGTGCGATTTTCTTGGGGTTTGTGCTTTTGAAGGAGAGCGATCTGAAAGGCGATCTTTGTCAGCTTGGAGCACAGGACGAGGAATCAGCTGGGTGCAGACACAGGGGTGAGTTGGGAGGGCGAGAAGGATGGATGAGGGTGGAGGAGTTTGAAGAGAAGCAAATAAAGTCAAGATGAATAGAAGGGGTAGATGGAAGAGTGAGGGGAAAAAAGAGAGGTGAAAAGTGCAAAGGCAGAGGAAGGGAAACTGAAAAGTGAAATAAATTGAAAAAGACCAAAAGCAGCAGTAAGAGATTCAGATTTAACAGATTACTGTTTTACTTCTGTTTGGATGGATGGATTAGGCATTTTGTAACTGTATATATATAGACTCTTGCATCACATTTGTACCTACTCAGATTTTTTTTCAGATTTAACAGAAACATTTGGAGTTTGTTTTTTTTTCTTGTTTTTTTTTTTTTTTTTACATAATTTTCTATTTTTGATCACTTCCAAATTGTGCTTTTGGTGCATCATCTATTTCCTATCTTGTGGTTTTATAGGATTACTTTTACTCTGCAGTGTAGTGAAATTAGGATTTCTGAGCAGTCATCGGGCATCAAACCTTAAACGAATATTTACCCTTTAGAGAGATGGATGTGCAGAAGAGCAAACCAGAATCTGAAAAAAAACCCCAAAAACATTTACACCAGCAGGAACTTGATGCATCTGTGAGTCTGCATGTGTGAAAGTCACCTGCTGATGCCTGAAAATGATTTAGATAAAAGACAAAGAGGACAAAAAGACGAAAGGGGCATATGGAGGCAGATTATTTAACACTGGTGGCAAGACAAACAGAAAGTGAGGGAAGCAGGAATGCTTTTAAAAAAGTGAGATGAGATAAAAAGATAAAGGCAAGAGAAAACTGTTGCAGCAGACTAATGGAGGAAAAAGTGGGAGGTGGATAAAAAAATGCAGAACCTTCTGTATTAGTTACTTTACAGGTGATAATTTGGATCAGCTTGTAGCTGATATCAACTTAGAGTTATGTCAACTTAAGAAATGGTTTGATATTAACAAATTATCATTAAATCTGGAGAAAACCAAGTTTATGTTGTTTGGAAACTGCAAAAGCAAAACTAATGTACATATCCTAATAGATAACATGACAGTA
>JARVJO010000394.1:8953442-8963531 GCA_031762555.1 Cynodonichthys magdalenae | reverse complement strand
GAAATTGATTTATTATTATTTGTTAAATTTGTTAATTGTTTGAAATTGTCTGAAATAAATTTCATTCATTCATTCATACTTCAAGATACTAATATAGCAGTTAACCTGAAAATATAATGTCACATTTTTAAGTTGCTGGAAGCAAAGCAGAGAGCCCAAAGACAGATTAGAGCAGGAAGGAGAGAAGACAAAGTGAGTATACGTTTTCAGGTCGTCACAGAGCACTCAGCATCAATTTCTGCTTTGTTATCTGCTCCCACAGAAACGTGAACAGACAGTAAGTTGCACTGAAAGCAGAATCAGAGAGGCGAGGTGTAGAGAAAGAATTGGGGAATAAAAGTAGATAATGATGTAGTGTTACAGAGGAGAAAAGCAGAAGAGCAAGAAAAGGTGATAAGTAAAAGAAGACGGCTGAAACGAGCTGTCAGAGGCTTTTGCTTCTTATTCACAGCTGCTGTCGTGCAGCTAAGAAAATCATTTCACACTATGTTCTACTTCTGATAAAGCTGGTTTAAAAAAATCCCCAAAGAGCTGAGTTGCCGGGGCACACTGCTGAGATGGATGGCTGTTTAAAGGTTAGGGAACATTTGTGTAGGTGGCCAGCAGTGATTTGACTCTCTGAGTCACCACCTGCTGATCAAGAAGCTTATCCTCACCTAAAGAAAATACTTTTTCTTTTTGTTGTAGGCTCTAAAGGTGGAAAAAGGCTGTGGCATTTCAGCTGTTATGCTTTTTTTAGCAGGCTTAGAGTTGTATTTTAACAGAATCTTCTGCTCAGTGTAGAGCCAAACCTAAGCTACAGGTTATTTGAAAAAAGACTACAGAACAGTTATGACCTCCATTTTGAGAGCAAAAAGTCATTTATACTGGGATGAATGACAAAGTGATGAGCTGATAGTCTGTAAAATGGTTTTTAGTCAGCTTTGGCAGGAGGATGGGAGAAGCCCTTTCAATTTAAAGGATGAAAGGATGAAACAAAAATGACCATTGGTCACATTTCACTCAATAAATGTCTTTAAACACTGAAAAAAATAAGAATTTTATATTATGATATTATTGCATATTATAAATGCAATTTACTTCTTCTCAATCCCAGCATGTCTTCAGAGGAGGAGGTTCAGTCTGGGGGCTTTAGGGTGGCTCCGTATATAATTGGGGCATGGGTTGTTGAGGTTTAGTTAAAATGTTCCACGGCAGCAGGGCTCTAGGGGTGAACAACACCCACCCAGAGTGTCTCAAGGCTCTGGTTGTTGCTGGGATGTTGTGGACATGGAGAACAGTGCCACTAGAAGGCAGTGGTGGATCATCAGAATCACTAGCGTACATTTTAGTACATTTTTCTTATTTATTATTATTATTATTATTATTATTATTATTATTATTATTATTATTATTATTATGGACTATCTGTTATCTTAATTTCATAACTTTTCTTCTGGTTATGCAGCTTCTTGTAGCTTTTACTTTTATAGAGCTTTTATCCAATCATAGAATGGCAGATTGGGGTAGTGGTTCTTTTCAAAAAGGGAGACTGGGGCGTGATGATTTCAGGAAATAGGAAATAAAAACACTCCTCCATCTTTGAGGTAAGGTCTAATCGTGGGACAAGTGACAGATAATGAATGGATGGATGGATGGATAGATGGATGGATGGATGGATGGATATCGAGTTAATCTGTTGCCAGCTCATCACAGTTTTAACATGGAATGTATCCTGTTTCTCATCACTCAAATTTGTACTTTCTTCATTTGTTTTTATTCAACTGACTCTCCTCTCCAGGGCTACCTGTCTGAAGGTTTGGTAACAAAATGGTATCGTTCCCCCCGTCTGCTCCTTTCCCCCAATAATTACACCAAGGCAATAGACATGTGGGCAGCTGGCTGCATATTAGCTGAGATGCTCACCGGACGGATGCTGTTTGCAGGTACTTTTCCTGTCTTGTTTAATCTTAATGAAACCACTCTGGGTTTACTTTACTGATGAGGAAAAAAGTAATATGTTGGAACAGATGTATAAATACACAGTTGAATGAATTTGTAATTTCTTAATGTACAGTACTTTCAGATTAAAACTGCCTTAGAAATTGCATCATAGATGAGTTATTTTTTCCCCATGTCCTCCACCAAAGACACTTCATTATCTTCTTGCAGTCTACTTCATAGCCTGACCAGAATAATAATGATGATTGAGAGATACTCTCTTGTCTGAAGGAAATGTAGTTCATCTGACAAACTGACTTTGACTTCCTCTCCCCATCACAAACTCAGAGGATGCATCTTCTCCCTGATGAGACTTTTGCACATCAGGTGTTGAAGTGTGTTTTTCTCACCTTTCACTTGACAAAAAAAAGGATACAACTCACTCTATTTTTTGTTGTTTAGCAGAGGGACTTAGAGCCAAGCTACACTGCTTGCTCATTCCTCAGAGTACGCAAAGTGTGGATACAGCACCACCTGCTGTTGCCTTCAAAACATTTCCAATGGAAACTCACACGAGTGGAAAAAATGCTGCTGTTCATCAGGTGGAAACTTCCACAATCTGTGCATGTGACAAACATATTTACTCTCTTTTAGCAGAAAGAAATAACAGAAACTCTGTGAATTTTTATTTTTGGTGGTGAACATGACAGCATCAAATTTTTTGCAGTTTTTGTGTTTGTAGCAAAATCCTCATGCTGGGGTTCAAACTTGTAAGATTGAAACTGTGAGGGGGCACGTTTGATAGTTTGAGAGGGATAACTCAATTTATGAATGTGTTTTAGGATGATATAAGCAGAATAGAACAGTGGACTTGAGAAAACTCCAGGTTGTCTGGACTTTGTTAACAGACTTGACAGCATAAACCTTCCAGTAATACTTGTGTTTTGTATTTTCCTTTTGATTGTGTAACCAATCCTTTGTCTCCTCTTGTCTGGTCTCTGATTGGCTGCTTGTTTCTCCCAGGAGCTCATGAGCTGGAGCAGATGCAGCTGATTCTCGACACGGTGCCTGTGCTGAGGGAGGAAGACAGGCAGGATCTGCTGCAGGTGATACCGCCGCTGCAAGCCGCATGTCTGGAGCTTATTACCAGATGTTGTGAAAGAAAGAAATAAAAAAATATGACAAATGTGTACAGAAAATAATCTTTTTTCATTGCTTTTTTTTGCTAAACACTAATATAACAGCAGTGTTTAATATGCTTCTTTAGGTGATGCCTTCATATGTCAGCAATGGATGGAAAGTCAAGAAACCGTTTTCTGAGCTACTGCCTGAATTGGATGCTTTGGGTGAGTGGAAGGACTTGAGTGCTAGTGTGAAAACAAACAGAAACATGAAAAAGTGATAAAAAAAAAAATAAAAGTGTTGCCGATGAAAAAGCCGATGAAAAAGTCAGATGCAGAGTTTTCAAAAAGGAGGAATGTACAGTATTTCTAAAAAAAGACCAAACACTGAGACTGAGATTTTTTTTTTCTTCTTCATCCCAGCTGTAGACTTTCTGGAGCAAATTTTGACCTTTAACCCCATGGATCGTCTGACAGCTGAAGAGGCCCTGTCCCACCTTTTCCTTCAGAAGTACTCCTGCCCCGAGGACGAGCCCACCTCATCACATCCCTTCCGCATTGAGGACGAGTTGGACAGCCTCGTCCCGGAGCAGAGCCTGAGCAGCAGCAACAGTCAGACCTCCAGCTTTTGCTGGGAAAGGTACAGATTCAAATGTTTGCGTGCATTTGCAGCCTGCATGTCTTTGCCTTGGCTTGCAAACTACTTTATGCTGTATTCTACCATTACTGAATAAAATCTCAAGTGATTTTTTTTTTTACACTTCGAGATTTTCATTATTCTACTGTAAACGGGCAATTTTTGCTATTTTGTCTTTATTTTTGCAGGTATGATAACAGTTTATCAACAAATATGTGCTGGCAACATTCATGGGGGAAGTGTCGCTGCATACCCCAAGGTCAAAATCTGTCCGACCTGGGAGACAACACAGATAATGAAGAAGTCCAGCGGGACCCCCGGGCCAATTCCAGCTCACTGGCAGAAGAGGCTCAGGTTGGATTGGATCTGTCACTTGGCCCTTTCTTGACTGGTTTTGTTACTTTCATTATCCACATTACCACTGTAAAAACTATGGTTAGGTTTTTGAGATGCAACCACTGGATTAGATGCAATAGGTGCTGCAGCAATAAAAAATATTAAGAAGATTTTATTTTACTATAAAGGAAACTTAATTAAACACTTTGTAATAAAAGTTGTGAACCTATACAGCAGGACTATTCAACTAAATTGCACCAGGGACCACAGTTAATGCAGGCCAACAGCTCAGGGGCCAAACATCCAGCAATTAAAGTCATTATGTAAATAAACCAAGTAATAAAAAGATCTGTTACCTTTGAAATAGTTTATTTTGCTGCATTTAATCATGAATAAAACATACAGAACCCTATTTAATAAAAGTAGTGATAGTAAAACAATATCAAAACCAAAAAGAACACATTCTGCCTCTCAACACAAATATTATTTTGAGACCTCTGACTTGGCAAATTTTTAAACCAATTTTATTTTCACCTTCATAGTTTTACCTTCAACTGCTTGTAGTTTTAACTGTCTTGGATGGCCATAGAAATGTTTTTTTTTACCAATTTCTAGCCAAAATTCTGACATTTCTGTAGATACCACACATGTCTATGTCTAACTAAAACTAGTAGTTAAAGTAGAAACCTGGTGGTTTGGGCTTAAGAGATAATTAAGATTCAGACAACTTTATTTATCCCCAAGGGGAATTCAGTTCAGCAGTTTCCAGGTGCACGCAGATTCACACTTACACAAATGCTTATATATAAAAAACATACAAAAATTATAGCCCATTGTTCAACAGCAAATCAACAGAGCTGCAAAATTTAAATTTAACCACTCTGTGGGGAAGCATCAGGAATAACTCAGGGCAGTGCACAGAATGAACCAATTGGAGCGCCGAACTTTGCTCACTTGCAGGCCAGATGTGGCCCGTGGGCCACCAGTTGAATAGCCCTGCTACAGAGCAAGGGCTTTAGAAACAAACTTGAATCAATCATATGCAATCAAACAAATGGCATGCAGTTATTCAGTTTAGCATCTAGCTAAACTTTCTTTAACTTTTGTCTTAAACAGGTTGACCCCCGGAAATATTCCCACAGCAGTTCAGCTGAGCGTTTCCTGGAGAACTCCCACTCCTCTCTGGAACGGGTTTGTGGTTTGGCGTACGGGGAGCTCGACTGTGGCCGTTCCTGCGATTACAAAGTTGGCTCTCCTTCTTATCTGGATAAAATCGCCTGGAGGGAAGGAAAGCCTCAACACTACTCAGAGCCCAAGCTGATTTTGGATCTGTCTCACTGGAAGCAAAACAGTAGCCTCCCTGTGCCTGTAGAGCCCATCGGTGGCAGCATGGAGGACCTGGGGGAGATGAAGGAGGAGGGAGCAGAAGAGGAAGAAAAGGAGGAAACGGGGGATTTGTTCCAGGAAATCTCTCACTGGGTGGAGACCACTCAGTCTCGTCTGCACTTGGCCAGTCCCAGCCCTTCAATGGAGGAATCCTCACCCTCCTGCTACACCTCCTCACCCCCTCTCCCACTCTCGCCTACTGACCACCCGACTCTGGTCTTTCACCTCAAGGAAGTTGTGCGGCAGCCGTCAGCTGAATATGAACAGGGCAGACTGAGCTCCCTTCCTCCTTTCACATCTTCCACTCACACCCTTCCCTCCTTATTCCCTTCATCTCCCACAGCTCCTTTTTCTCCTCAAACAGCGTCACCCCCATCTACACCCCTCGTGGGACTCCCAGAATCTCAACCTCTGTCCTCGACTTCCTCCTCAGTCAACACAGACTCCACGGAGTCTTTGCCAGTAAAGCAAAAAGAGCGCTTGTTTGATCTGGATGTGTTTATATCCCGAGCACTAAAACTGTGTAGGCAGAATAAGGAGAAGGTACATGGGAAAAAAGAAAAAGATGGGATGTGGGCGGAAGAAAGCAAAACGCCCAACATTAAGGTACCTGGACTTGCAGAGCACAGGACTCCACCAACTTCACAGACCCCCAACTCATAATGTTTTACAGGTCCAGCACACATTCTGGAAGCACTTCCAACAGCTTACTGGTAGATGTATAAACATTTGACAATAGCAGCTTTTCTCTCTGACAGCAAAAACATGCCATAAGCTGTGAGAAACCTTCATCTAAACAAGCAATTATTAAGCTTTGCTGTGAGATGATCTCAGCTATTTAAAGGCCAAAAATCTAAATGTTCCAGCTCACTACAGCAAATTGAATCTACCGGAATGAATCAAGGGATCGATTAGACGAGACTTCCTGTGTTACACAATCACCTGAGGTCACTGCTGCCAACAGCTTGAAAAGTGCACCCTAAAGTTGGCTTTTCCTGTACAAGATTAGATTCCTTAATATAATCTAAATGTCTGACAGTCTTCCAGTGGTGACAAAAACACTGCTTATGACACTTTTTTTTCTCCAAGCAGTTTTGAATGTAATAACTGAAAATTAATCAAACTGGTAAAAATCCAAGATTTTGTATTTGTTGCTGCTTTAACACTACCACATTGACATACTAAATTTAATGAGTTTAAATTTGTAAAAGAAAAAGTTTTCTTTAATTTAATTTCTAATATATATCAGTGTATTGTGTTTTTCTCGTGTCTGAATACCAGAACATGTTCCTTTTTGTTGTATAATTAACTTGTAATTGTTTGAATGTTCTGTGGTGGTAATTTATTCATATTATTATGAAAGCTTGGCTCTGTTTTTGATCAGTAGTTTTGATTTTTTTTTTTTTTTGCTTTATATGACAAACAATGCTAAATATGAAAAATTGCACAGTTTTCTAGACATTAACTCACTTGTTTGACTGGACTTTTGCTCACCTAAATGTGTTACAGAAAGCTTTATGACCAATAATAGCAGTCTTGTTTAGAAGAAAGTTGGTTCTTATTAACAAACTTTGCACAAGAATAATTATACTAAAAGGTTTTTGGTGATGCTGTGTATTCACACCAAATGGGTAGCTCAAACTTTTTGGAGTGGAAATGATTATGAACAAAAAGTGTGTTACCTGTTGTGGATAGTTGAACAACCTTGGTTTGGAGAAATAGTATTTAATTTTGACCAAATTAGTGAAAAAACAACTACAAAATGCAAAGTAGACTGCCATCTTTAAAAAACAATGCCAGTTTTTAAAATGCCACAGATGTTCATGCAAAAACTATTTATAAACCTTGAAACTATCCTTAATACTCCATTACATGGTTATTAACCACACACTGTACATCTCAATGGAAATTCTGAACCTGGACCATCCACTTTGATTTTTGCTTTGCTTGAACTAGCCTAGTTAAAATTTATTTTAATTTCTTCAAACAGATTATTCAAGGATATCTACAACAGGTGAGATTTTAAATGTTAATAACCTTTTCACAAATCTCCACTTGGAAATATGTTTAAATAAAATTTTTAAATGCTAGTTTTTCTCATAGTGCTACAGTGGTAGTTGCATTTATTGTTTTGGTTTTTAGAATCTCTCAACCAACTTTAATGACATTAGATTTGTAGTTTAAGGTCTTAACAGTTGACAAATGTAAATTTTTGCCACATACAACAGTCTTTAAAACATGTGCATCTGATATCTGTTTCAGTTGTGGAACTTAAATGCTTATAGTGAGCTAATAAAACAATAAACGACACTGCCAGTAAAACTTTAAAATAACAATATAGACCATTTTACAGTCAGCAGTTAAAACACTTTAAAAACTATAATTGACATAAAATTTGCAGTTTTATGTGCACTGTAGCCTCCAGACAGCTAAAGTTCAAAGCATATAAATATAAATTCCTAATGATACAGCAAAATCAAGTGTTAATTTTCACACTGAAGCACATGAAATATCATAAGCACATTCATAACTAAGATTTCTTCACTATAACTGAAAGGTGGCAAATCATTTTTGCCAAGAGTGTACCTCTTTGGAACCTGGATGTATTGCAGAAAAAAAAGTACAAACACTTTTTTATACAGAAAATTTGGTCAAGTTGCAAAGATTGAGATGCACAGTTTTCTTTGCAGCAATAACCTCAATAGCTTACTAAGTGAACCAAACATATTGTAAACTAAGTGGCAACTGGGCTGAAGTCCATTACCCTAATTCTGTTAAATAATGCTGAAAATGTGCCTCAGTACACCTTAATGCTTCCAGCTGGCTGAATGTAAAATATGTCCTCTTTTATGTAAGCTATGCATTTTGCCTAAATATTGTTTTTATGATGTAATTCTTTGTGAACTTGACTTATCTGGCTTCTTTTTTTACCTGTAGCCTACTTGTGCTTCAAGGTGACAGCTTTCTATTAAAAAAAACTGTCTGTGGTATTTTTTATTGTCAGTATTGATCAGTTTTGTTGGGAATTTAATAAAATAATTTAAAATAATTCTTTCTTTCTTTCTTTCTTTCTTTCTTTCTTTCTTTCTTTCTTTCTTTCTTTCTTTCTATTACCACTGACAGGCCTCTTACAAAAACTTTTGCGCATGTTGCAGTCTTTAAGGTAACCGATATGGAAATCTCGGCTTGTGATTGGTCGAGAGGTCAACTTCTTCTTCAGCTTTTCCTGACCACTATCACTTGTTTTTGACGGCTGCAGCTGCTATCCAAGAGCAGTGCAAATATATGACATACTTACACCGCGGACATTTAAAATAAAAGAAAATGTGCTGAATAAATAGTGAGCTGCCCAACAGAAGACACAACAACAGCACTGTCGCATTTTAAAAGAAGGTAAACCGAATCGGTCCTTTCTAAATACTTCCCGTTCTGGGAGCAGCAGTAGCTTTATTGACAGCACGAAGCAAATCCGTCGGGGATAAACCTGGCTCGTATGGGGTTAGTTTTACCGTTACTAAATTGACAGTAAATGTGGTCTTTTCGTTCGCTGACACGAAATGAAACCTATCAGTCAAATAACGGAAATGTTCAACTAGCGCGAGAGTCATTAGCTCATCTACACCTGTGTTAGCTGCCTTTTTCCTTCTGTATTTTTTATTTTTTTTGTAGCTTAAAACTATGAGTCAAATTAGTGTACTGTTTTAGCCAATTCAACTCTGGTTTTTATTGCTGCTTTATCTGCATAAACGTAGATACTTTGTGTGTCAGTTACTATCTTCAGTATTCGGGAGGAAATGGTTGTGAAAATAGTGATGGTAGTTAATATTTAATTTATCAGGCAATTAAATTGCTTTGACAGCATTACAACTATGTGTGAACAAAGGGTTTATGATTTCAGTTGTGGTTATTGCTATAGAACATTGAACATTGACTTCTAAGACAGCTTACATGAAATGATTGTTAGATTTTTGAACTGGAGAAACTAAATAGTGTCAGGAAGTGACAGTCAACATCAGTCATTGAAACAAGCTTACAGCTGTACAGTAAAAGATACACATTTAAACATCTATGCCTATAAATTACTGTTTTGTGGTTGCGTAAAGTGTGCAGAAGAGTACAGTTCCCTTGTCTTACTGTAATGATTCATTTTCATTGCTGCTGGGTGTATTCTTGCAACAATGTCATGCCTGCATAAGCACTAAACCTATTTCGCAAGGCAAATTATGCTTGTTCAGGGCGCATATAAGTGTGATCGTTCTGTCACAATCGCACAATCAGATTTGATTCGTTTAGTACTTCAACTCAGCTGCAGTTAGTTTTAGAGACTTTACAATTATTTAAAGTTGGATCTTAAGCCTTAACATGACAGGAAACGTTCCCTTTAATTGGTCTATAGACATTCAGCTCTACATAATGATATTGGGCAGCAGACCACTGGTCACATGAGTGACATCACTCCTTCAGTGATGGAACTATTTAGGCCCACCAAATGCAGAGAAAAGCTGCAGGCTGCTGTAGGTGGTTCCTTTTGCATTGTCTACATGTGTGACTGATACTCAGTGTTACAGCCTAATGTCACGTTAAGCTGTGACAGTGGTCTGAAATCATATAATGAAAGATTGCTACTACTTTGTATTTTAGGTATAATTAGTAAAAATAACAAACTTCTCACTGACTCTAATAATATAT
>JARVJO010000394.1:8911720-8922580 GCA_031762555.1 Cynodonichthys magdalenae | reverse complement strand
ACAGCTAAGATACTGCGCAGAACCCTCAAGCTCCCAGGCCTCTGGTAGAGGACCCGAGCTCAGAGAGAGACCACCCGTGGAAGGTGAGAAGGGAATTTTTTATTTTTATAAAGAGGTATTATATTAGGTTTTGCCTAATAAAGCTATAAATACTATTTAGGTTTAAAACCAAAAAAACATCAGGTGATATGGTTTTAATGATGCTTGTTCTTACTTAGAGTTAAGTTTCCTGTCATCTCTTTGTAGAGCTAATTGAAAAGTTGCTGGAACTATGTAAATTAAGGATCTTCCAGTTTGTTCTAAAAGAAAGTTTTTTGAAATGGGATGTCTTTTTTTCCATAGTACTGTCAGTCACCTTTTCAGAATGTTTTATTTTCTAATGGACCAGCAGGGGGCAAAAGAGCTCCGTGAGAATATGAATAACCAACTGTTCTCACACGCCTCTTTCTTTGGTTTTGAAAGTGCTCATTAAACTAAACTTGATTATCATATTTTCACATGAAAAAGTCAAGTTAACAGTTTTAGCAGGCGAGGATATAAGTTAACAGATGAGCTGCATCTGATGACTTTAGCCTGCTTTTTATTCATTCGTTGTCCTTTCTCACTTTCTGTTACTGCTTTTTAAAATCAAGCTCTTTAAATGGTTTTATGGAGTGTTTATAGTGAGTTCGAAAGTGTGGTGATGTTTGACCACAGGGTGTCAGCGGTTGTCTGAGTATGATGCACTACATAGAACTTGGTGGGGATAGTGTCAGAACTACAAAGGAAATCAAGCAGCTGCATTTTTCATTTGACAGCTTACGCTTCATTTGAGCTTTTCTATTTGGTTTTAATATTTTAGGTGGAGGCTAGGGTGGGATTCCAACAAGAAAACTATCTACTGTGAGATGCATGCTAAAGGATTTATATATGTGTATCCTTTTTGTAATTTATGTTGAAACGCAAGGTTCTAAATTTATGCATTTGATGGTTTCTAGCCTGATTTTGTCTTCTTTAAAATCATCAAACCTTTCCTTATTTATACTTGTATACAGTAAGCACAAAATGACAAAGTTTGTAAAGTTTTCA
This sequence comes from Cynodonichthys magdalenae, assembly GCA_031762555.1. Taxonomy (NCBI): domain Eukaryota; kingdom Metazoa; phylum Chordata; class Actinopteri; order Cyprinodontiformes; family Rivulidae; genus Cynodonichthys; species Cynodonichthys magdalenae. Next base: position 8,921,512 of record JARVJO010000394.1, on the reverse strand, counting down.
GGTTACAAAAACAAAGAAAAAAGTTTTCAGGATAAAATTATATTGTGCACAAAAGAGAGCTTAAGTTTTTGATACATTTGTATGGATGTTTTATGCTGTTTTATGCATTTATAAAGTATTGCAATAAAGACTCACATGCATTAAAATGGCAGTGTTACTACTTTATAATGCATTTGTTAAAATGTAAAATTATCAACTAAATCAATCTTTATAGATCAACAAATAGACACATTATTTACAGTATCCCCAGGCTAGTACTAGTAAAAAGTTTACATGAATAATGCTCACTGTTTGCCTCTCTTTTTTCATTTGACTGTGGCTAACTTATAATAATGCTCAATTTTGTAGAACAATGTAGTCAGGAAGATGTGGGCCTTTATCTAACGCACAAAGCTGTCAGGTCAACAAGTTATTCTCTGACGTAGGTTGCAGGGAGGCGAGCTACAAAGGGTCACAATCCATTGTTGTGGTGCAAAACGGAAGCGGCTGATTAACACTGGCCCACACCTACACGGGCTTAGCAGCTGCCCACTCAGCTGATGTACCATACTGTGCATTGGAAGAAGAACTTCTTATTGATTAATTATTTTTCAGCCTAAATGAACACATCTGTTCCGTGTTCACTGAGCATGAATTCATAGAAGACTTCACTAAAGGATGATAGTCTGACTGAACCGTGAAGACTAAAAAGAGAAAGTGATAATAAACTGGGCATGCACATTAGGAGCTGGATATGTTTTCATGCTGAAAAAGGTTTACTTTTTAATGGGACATATGTTGCAGAAAGTCAAAATTATTGTCAAATAGAAAATAAGACATAGATAATATATGAAACTAATCTTAAACTGTCAATTAACTGTTGCCTCCATCCATCCATCCATCCATCCATCCATTTATCCATCTGCTGTTTGTTCCAGAGTCGGATCGTGGGGGCAGCAGCTTGAGCAGTGAGGCCCTGATAGATCTATCTTTTCCAACTCTTCTTGGAGGATTTCAAGGTGTTTTCAGGCACAGCTAAGGTCATACCCGGAAATTCCTCCAAAGAGATCCTAGGGGAGACCCTGGACATGTCTAACATCTTCATCCAAGTTGGACATGCCCAAAAAATATCCTTATAGAGAGAAATCCATGGGTATCCTTATCAGATACCTGACCCACCAAAACTGTCTCTTGATGAGGAGGAGTAGCAGCTCTACTCCAAGTCTCTCCCAGATAATTGAACTTCTCACCCCAAGGGATTCACTGAATTGTACCTTATAGTGGTGGATGAGTTTGTGGACCTGAATGATTCTAGGAACTATGCTGCTGGAGGCAACTGCCCCTGGTAGGGTCTCCCACGGCAGCTTGTTTCTAGGTGATGACCCAGACAAGCACTCATGTAGACAGAAAACAGCAGGGAGCTCAATGTCCCTCACCCAGATGTGGGGCACCAGGACACTACCCTTGTGCCAGGCCTGGAGGAGGGGCTTACCACAGAGCGTCTAGTGACTGGGCCTCTGCCCACAGGGCTTAGTCAGCTCACTCTGAATGAGTTATGGATTTGCCTTACTGTGGGCCCACCACCTGCAGGAGGGGCCGTATAAGTTGGGTATATGCTACAGGCTGCAACTAAAGCCAGGAGCCTTGGAGCGCTGACCCTGGATTACCAAAGCTGGATCTTGAGACATTGGAATTAAGAAATTCAACAAAAACAAATGAATAAAACAGCTAGATTAGAGTTTAAATAGTTAAGAAAAAACTATTGAGTATGTTCTGCATGCTTCTTATTAAGCTACAAAGTTCACAGGGTACATTTCATGAACAGCTGGGGACATTACCTCACCATAAAGTTTTGCACAACCACCAGGTGGCAATATGTGACAGCTGCAGGTTGCTCATGACTCAGCTTCACATTATCCACCTTCTCCATGTTATCAAAGCCCCTCCTCAGGCTGCCAGAGTGAACCCAGAGTGCATGTTATTGTTGATTATTCCCGGGTGGATCAGGGGAAAACTCCATGTGCACTCACACAACTGTGTGTTTTTTTCATCCAGTCTGGTGTTTAGGCTCAGATAAACATTGTGCAGCTGCAGAGCAGCCTCTTCAGCATCAACAAACCTTCCTGAAGGACTTTGCTATTTTGAAGTTTGGATTATTTATCTGAAGTATATACAAGATGATGTGTTTCAAAGAAGACAATTTCCTCGAAATTCTGAAAAGGTTATTTCACAAATCTGTATTCATACTATTCTATGAAATGAAGTAAAAATAAACTGATATAAGCAGTTTGAAAGGAAAGTCAGCTGCAGAGTTTTAAGGTTGACGAGGCTGATTTGTTAGATGTGGATTTCTCTAAATACCCAACAGCTGCCCCAACAAATTACCAGTTTTTTTTTAATACTAATTATAAGAATGGAGTGGGTCAGTTTTTGCAAGACATTATTTTAAACTTATATTTTAACTGAAAACACATCTGAATAAAAAAAACTGTCACCTTGTTTAAATATTATAATTTTTTAGATCTATACTTTATATTATGCTACAAGATGATGTATAAATGAACTCAGAGAAAAACAAAATGAAGCACAAACATCATGTTTTTTTATCCCTATTGTTTACTTATTTGTGGGCATAAACAAAGCGACCCTGAATAACACAAAGTTTCAACCTTTTTAAGATCCTTTTTCTCATCCTTGTCCTGTTTTTTTTCTAAAGTGGGTTTGTGTATGAACAAAAAAGGGAAATTGTGAATTTCTAAAAAGATGAATTTGTCTAATTCTAAATGCACCCATTCAGACTCTGAAGAGGGTTTTTTTTCTTTGGATGTCAAGTGTGCATTAGTAACTGTGGGTATATACACAGAGACTATTAGTGTCACAGCTGCCGTGGAAGTGTCATTTTGTCTGATTCTAAGGGGAAAAAAGATTCTGAAGTACTTTAAAGAGTCCATCTTTACAATTGAATGTTAGCGGAATGGAGAGAGTATCAAATCCAGGCCTTCTGAGGACAAACTCACTGTTCCTAGCAGAGATAAATATACCTCACCTGAGACAGACAAACCACAAATAAAGTGAGCAGACAGTTTGTGTATGCTGTTTGGTCCTAAAAGGTTTTATATGACGGTGTTGTGCATGTGTCACACTTTATTACAATTCTGTCTTCAAAAATATTGTTCTCTTTAGAATCTACTTCTGTATAGTCTGTTTTTGCCCTTTTATGCTACTTTTAGGTACTAGATTGTTTGCTAGCTTCTAGTCCACCTTTTGCTACTTTGAAATAATTTTTAACTTTCATTTTGCTATAGGGTTTGTGCTACTTTCTGGCAATTATTTGCTACTTAGCTTAGTTTTGCTACTTTTATCTAATCTTTTGTTACTTTTATTTTAAAGTTAGCATTTTTCTAAATTTGCTATTTGCCTAGCCTAGCCTAGGCTGTCCCTCACCACATGTAGCCTCAAGACAGTAGCTTGATTATAATAATGTCTCTTGCTCTTAACTGTTTCACTTTTATTATTTATTTCAGGTCTGTAGACCATAGACAATTTGAGGACACAGAAATTGTATTCCCGCTAAGTACTGATCCATATAATATGATAGAATGATTGAGAGAGGTTTCATTAAACCTGCTCTCATGCAGCACACATCATCAGTTTAATTTAGCTGCTGGGAGCTGATACACGAGTTTCTTCAATCTGTGGGGCTTCTGTTATGTCACCTCAGCTGATAGGAAGCTTAGGGAGTTTGAGACATGCACCAGCCAGGAGTCTGGGAATTAGCTCTAACTGGACCCCTACTGAGCCCATCAGGGTCCATTTTTTTCACTGGACTGCTTTATGTAACTCATGTGATACATGTGCAAGGACACAATTATGTTTCAAATTTTAATTTAATTTTATTTATATAGCTCCAGCTTAAAAAAATATCCCAGCTCAGGCCACTTAACATATTCATGGATTCCAGCCGAGTAAGAAATTAGTGACTGTGGGAAACAAAACCTCCTTTTTAACAGGAGGACTCTTACAAAACTGGACTCAAGTATTGCTGAAAGAGAAAATGACAACAAAATAAAGAGAATACTAGGTGTTATGATAATTTATTATCTCACCTGTTGTACAGACTCAGTTTGAATAGTAGGAAATAAATATTAGTTCAGACCACACTGACTGACAAGCAAACATCTTTGAGCAGGACCAAGACCAGGGCAGATTCCTGCTGCTCTAATGTCAAGAATTCCATAGCGGTTCAAGCAAACGTCTTATAAACTATTATACTGCTGTCAGATTTGAATTACAGTTATTCCAGCAGAAATATTGTGACATTTTTGGTTATGTTTATAGCTGCATTGTACAGAAAACTAGCAGCAGCAGCTAGCTGTGTGCCACTATTTGCAAATAATATGTTTTTTGTGGTTACTTGGTCAGAGCTAAACTATATTTCTCCAAACTGAGATCATTAAAAAAGCTATCTACAGCAGGTATGATACTCATAGCTTATAGTGTTTCTACACAACCCTGATTCAAAGGATCTGAACTGCTGTTTTAATAGCATTTCAATAAAACGCTTCAAATGTGAGAAAGTAGAGAAATAAGGACTGATTGTACTTGTACCACAGCTAAGCTTTAACTGTGAGTTTTATTGAAAAGAAAGGTCTTGAGAGGAAACGCTGTCTGCCTCCAAAACTCAGACTGAGATTCGATTTAACAGAACCTGACAGCCGAGAGCTCTGCCTCCCCATCCCCATCTCGAAACTCTAGAAAAAAGAAACTGTGCTGTGTATAACATCAACTGAAGACTGAGCAGTTAAGAGCTTAATACACAATAAATAGAAACCGCAGCTCTTTCAAAGCCCTCTGTTTATCAGTTTGAAGTCAGCATGTCTGCCAAAACTTTACACTCTAAAAACCTGGCAGGTTAACCTGTGATCTGGTCCTTCTTGTAAATATTTGCAGCATTTCATGGCAGCGCAGCAGTGAGTGGGCAAATCATTTCCTCTCTCTCTGTACTCAGACGTAGTATCTTTCTGTGTAGGCGTTTGTATATATATATTTATATATGTATAAAATCAGAACCTGCGTCACACTGTGCACTCACGTTTCACGTAAGATTACTTCATTGAATGGCTCAGGCTTTTTTTTTTTTTTTTCTCAGCAGCACCTGCGGAAATGACTATATTTGTGAAGACGACACTGTAGTGAAGACGTTAATATTTCCAACAGCAGGCAAAATTTAAAACGTGCTTATATTCCCTCAGAAAGGGAGAACAAAAAAGACACAAGGTGTAAATTCCACTACCAACAAATCAAATCCTGCTTCTTTTCCTCCATCAACGCCCCACTTGATTGGAGTCTTTTATTCTCTTCTGTGAACATGTAGGTGTGCTGCTAAGTGACAGTTCAGACATGCATTCATGTGGCAGTGATGGTGAAGGTCTTCAGCAGTTTGGGGAGGATGCTGAGCTCTCCAGAGCCCCCTTTGATTCCAGTCTTGTGAAGAATATGCAAAGTGATGAGCAATGCACCAAATGTGAAGGAAAGAGGAAACAGCTGTGTTGTCATGGATAAGAGGCTCCTCGTGACGAGACATGTGGGTGATTCGGTCTCCATGGCAACCGAAGATTCTACCACAAGAACAATTTGTGAAACGGATGAGAACAGAAGAGGATGTAGATGTGAAAACTTGTAAAGTTTTTTTTCCCTCTGTTATACTTTTGAGTAGATAATTCTTTTAAATGTACTTCCTATGCTTACAAAGGTATTTTCACAAAGGGTTGCACTCAGACACCTACACTATGTCTTCAAATGCTACAAAAATTGGAGTTAATTCAGAAGTTATACTGAGAAAAATTAGACAAATGGATTTTAAGCAAGGACACTTGCATTTGTGATTAAGAGAGGAAACTATTTTAAATATGACTTCCTGTAAAATAATTTGACTTTAAAGACAGCTGAATGAAACCAGTTTAGTTTCAGATGTTTGACAAATACAGATGGATTTTTAAAAATGCAAAATATGAGGGGATGTGATCTGCAAAAAAAATGTACAGATGTATATTGTTTAAAAGAGGAAATTTGTTTATGTTTGTAGGTTGAATTGCTTATTAAAACTGTTAATTTTGGTTGTAAAAATAAAAGCATCAAAAGTTGGTTTATTCTCCCTTAGAGCCTTGAGAAAATCCTTTACAGTCTCTAAAAACTGCGCCGTTTGAGACATTTGAACATTTGATTCAGTTTTGTCCTAAAGAAACCTGGAATCTCAAAAGTTTCAAACCTTTTCTGCACAGTGACTTGTTCAGTTCTTGTTCAGTATCCTCATTTCTCTCCCACGTAGGAGGTCTGAGATACAACGGCGGCCCAGTTGTATTCACAGGTTTTCTGTCTGGAAGCAAAAAAGAACAAATTCACAACTTAATTCCTCAGTGAATATGAACAGTGCCTCATTATTTTTTCTTTATTGTTTCACTCAGATCCTTGATAGAAACTATTGCTGCTGCAGATATCTGAGCATTAAAAAAAGTATAAATTTCCCTCATTTTAAAAGGTGCTTCAGATAGTATTTTGTAATTGGCAGAACAACAAAAAGGATTATTATCTAACTTTTTGTCTCAGCAACTTTGTATTCTTTGAACTTCATTGCCTTTTTTCCAAGCAGCAAATCACTGATAATATTCAAGAATCTTATCTTTGAAGTTTTGCACACTGACTGAAATGTGTGACCAGAGAGGGTTTTAAACCTGCGTCTATCACACCTCTATATTTGCAGGCATTATCAGCAGAGTGTAGGTGGATCAACTGGAAAAGGAAAAAAAGCAAACGGAACTCTCTGGTGGAGCAGCATTTAGTTTACCATTACGTAAGAGCTCTTTTTTTTTTCCAAGCTGTGGAACTTGTGCTACCTGGCCAACATATTTCTATTGTTCAAAAACTTTCTTCCTCCTCTCCATCACTGAAGCAACTCTGGAATAAAAAAAAAACCCAACTATGTAGGCTTCAAACATTTTTTCAGTTTCGGTTCGTGTCTCATAATTTGTTTCTAGTTGGGGAAATAAAATATGTGCCGAAGAGGAAAGACAGGCTTCTCATTCACAAAAAAGATACAAAATAGATTCAAGTCTGATTGTTAAACGACAAACGGACTAAATATAGTCCTCGTGTGACATCCTGAAAACAAAGCCACGTCTGTAAACGTCCATCCGCCGAGCTATTCTGATCAGTTTGGAAACGTGAGAATGCTCAGGGATAAGGTCTCGTTGGCAAAGTGCCTAAAGTCTTTGTCACACAGTTTGTAGTGACAGGAAGCTAAGAAAAGCCATGTGATTTTTTTCTGTCAGTTTTGGTAACTTTTTTAAAGTAAGTTATATGAGTTATGAAACAGAGCAGACTGAATTCATGTTACTACCCAGAGCTATAAAAAGTTTGAATTCTTTGTGACTGTTTATGGTTAATTTGAGACTTTTAAATTAAAATCATCCTATGGTGAGAAATAACATCAATATTGCTCAGGGTGCATGTTGTGAACAACTCTCAGCTACTACCACACCTAATTTTGTTTCATTGTCAGTAAATTTGACTGATTTAAAGACATTTTTTGCCTTGGTTGAGTAGCTGAGGTGTCCATCTTTGACTCTAAAGTACATTCAGTGATTACTTTCTGGAAGTTTAATTAAAATTCATCCAGTGGTACAGACAGGCATAAAACATTATAATTGGGGTTTAACTTTCAGCAGTGGGTGGTGAAAGTGTTTTTTACGTTTCTGCAATAGAAACATACACATATGGATTTGAAAATAAGGCAGAGCAGGTGTTTCAGTGTGTTCTGTGAGGTAATAACGGGACGTGCTCGGCTCACCTCTCCTCTTTTTGATTCACAAGCACCTCTCCCCCTCTGACCTGGGTGGTGGCCGACTTTCACAGCATTGTTCCAGGCCTCCCTTACTCGGCCATTTTGTTTCCTGTGCAGAACAGGAAGTCCTGCTTGCAGTTGTTCCCAGGACTGTGAACTAAAGAGCTTTTACAGCCACGAAACACGCACGCACACACGCGCACACACACAAAACACATCCTCTTCCTTTGTGCTTCCCCTCAGCCTGAGTCCAGGATGCCCCTCTCAGATGTGAAGATGACCCCCAGGGTTGTTAGGAAGAGGCCAAACTTTTCTTGTGAAGACAAAACCGGGGCTTTTTACGTAAGTTATACGTGGGCAAGATCTCGCTGAAGGGATATTGCACCACTCAGGAAACTTTGCACAAATCTAAACACACAGTAAACTTTATCTCAGCAAAGTACTTGAAACACAGAATAACCTGCTTCAGTCAGATTCACTTATTTTTTTTCTTTATTTTGGTTTGGTTGCACCGACTACAAATTCATGTACCATATTCTCTAAATCCCTGCAAGTTTACAGTGAAGCGTGAAGAATCACACAATGAGCAAATGACCTTCTCTTTACAGAGAGGCTGATAAACTCGCATGAAGTGGAAAAGATTCGTGCTGATGTCGGGGCATAAATGCTCGAATAAAAACACATTTTATCTGAAGGTGTTTCTGTTTCTCTGCAGTGATTCAGATGAAGAGCCCTCCCACTTGAACTGTGTGGCATGAAGTCAACAACAAAAGTGTGTGATGAGATGAGGTACAGTATACTGTAAGATGACCATCTGATGCCAAACACAGCTCCCCTGTCTCAAAGATCAAAAATGGAAGAAATAATAATTATAATAAAATGTAATTTGTGTAGCACTTCTAACATGTGTTTAACACAATAATAATAATAAGGAATTCAAGTGGCCCAACACATTTTGTGATAGAGCTTTCAACTAAGATTATCTCATAATGAGAAGGGGCGGAGTTAGAGCCAGTTTGGCCTGAAAATAATGTTGTGCGCAATCACATGCAGGCCTCACTGCAATATTGTAAAATCTTTCATGATCTCCTAACACTTAAATGTGTTGAGGATGATATGGGAGGCTTGTAGGATGATTTTTGAGGATCTCAATTACCAGGAGGCTGACTACATTGAAAGTAACGTGTGCAATGAGAACCTGAATCAGGCGCAGTAAACCAGTCCAATCAGTTTTGAATGTTTTTTGCAGACATATACAGTTTATTACATCGCAGCGCTGCGGCGCATCCTGACCAAACCCTGCCTAAAATATCAAAAATGGGACAAAATGGTCCTGAATCAAGTCTTCTTATAATGTTTATAGGAAAGCGGATCACAGGATATGATGTCATAGTAAACAAGGCAGTTCCAAAAACAAACTCTAAAACCAGGGGCGGATCTACAGGGGGGCAAGGGGGGGCAACTGCCCCCCTGTTGTAGAGCTTTGCCCCCCCAGCAACCCCCTACTTTTATGTTTCTGAAATATTTGTAATTACTAACTATTTGTTAGTCTAAAAGCCTATTACAGCCTTCAAAATACATATTTATTTACCAAAAACATATAATTGTAAATATAATCTGAGGCCCCTAAAAAACGTAGTTATGGCCCTGCATCAAACACCGCCTGCCGCTCCGCAGACAGAACATGCATCACATTGACGAGCCAGCCTGTCTGCTGCAGAGTGGAGTCACTGAGCTTCAAACTTTTTGCAGTTAAAGTAAGTTTCTCTGGCTGATGTTTACAACAGTAAAGTTAAGTTAATTGCAAGTTAAGTTGCAATGAATGGAATATCTGCTAAAGTGTCCGACGTTCACGGTGTAATGACGACCATGACTTAGCATTAGCTTATTTCCATGGTTAGTTTTGCTTACAGTAAGCACGGTAACAGTTAATGAAAAGTTTAGATATAAAAATAAGGTTTGGGTTTGCTTTT
>JARVJO010000394.1:8896954-8911114 GCA_031762555.1 Cynodonichthys magdalenae | reverse complement strand
GAAGGTGTGTCCAAACTTTTGGTCTGTACAGTATATAACAAAATATAACTAAATGTTGTCTTTGTTTCTTAGAATTGAAAAATCACAATAAATAGTTTTAAAGTTTTTTTAGGGATGTTTTGTTGACTCCATTTAAATTTAGGAAATTTCTTACGTACAGTACATCAGTGAAGTGATCCAGCATTGCCATCTTGCCTAGAACTTTAGCCCCCCCTTTGCCCCCCCATGGAAAATTTTCTAGATCCGCCACTGACTAAAACTAATTAGAGACTTGTTGATTCTATTTCTGTTTAAATGATTGCAATCGATAAAGTGTAAATTATGTGTATCTGAAATGATAAAAATATTTCACAACTTTATATGTTTCGAGAGGAAAACACTTAAAGTACATGTGAGAGGCAGGGTTTTCAAATCATCGGACTCACTGAGCCAAATGGTTGCAGGACTGATTTTGCATGCAGCGTTTTGAACCAGAAGATAGTGGAGAAAAAGCTCCTTTTTTAAAATGTTTTTTTCAGCTACCATGAATGAAATCCACATTATTAAAATAACTATAACGCCGCATTGCTCACCTTCCTGCACGTCACAAGCGACTGAGGACTCATCTGTGATTCCATCAGGTGGGAGGAAGGGATCCCCTCTGGACTCACTGATTAAACACACCCTCTTTACCTGTGGGTGATTCAGTCAGGAGTCCATCTAATCTGATGTGTGTGATGAGAAGGAAAAATCGAAAGGAAATCTAGGAAATAAATAATACATAAGACCTACTTCACTGTCCCATTCAGATATTCTGCAGGAGTTTAGTGACATGTTTAGTCACACATAAAGTTAAAAATGTAGGAAACACTGTTCTCTTTCCTGCTTTGACTATTTTACATATAAAGTATATAAATGGTAATGTGATTATTTGTGGAAACTGATAATTGCTATGCGGGGTGGGAGTACTTTTTTTTTAACTTGATTCCCCTGTTACGCTCTGCCCACATCAATTTTCTTCAAAAACTGACAAAAATACAATCAGCCAATTAAATATGAACTATCACGACAGGAAAAAGAAACCTTTTTCTTCACACCACCCCAAGATGAAATAAATAAATAGCAAAGAACATGGTGGTTTAGTACATTCTTTTTCCAAATCAGCCAGCCCTCTCTGGCAAGATTAAATGAAGAGCAAAACCAGTGACTAATATGCTCTCTACTTTTTTTATATTTTCCAAGTAAGTACGTGCTTTGAAATATTTAATAATTTTATAACATGAGCTCAGAAAAGTCCCATTACAAAGAAACGTAAGGCATTTTTTGAGATTGCTGACTCGAAGAATGCAAACAAATCTCTTACATTCTGGAATAAATTAGACTTCCTGTCCTCATCCTTTGTTTCACCCAGAGGAGAAGATGGTTTCCTCCTAAAAATCCTCCATATGTTTCCTTTAAAGAAGGATGCCCCTCACACCTTCTTTCTAAGGGTTGCACCCTTTCCTTTCTTTAGACCTTTTAGCCCCTTCAAGTTCAGCAGTAAAGTCCGGATTGGGTGTGAAGTCTTCGTACAGTAAGCCTTGATCCCGTCTAGATGAGGTGTACAAAGGGGCATGTCCTGAATGTTCATTAGGGGTGTGAGCTTGTGCATTTTTTAATGGAGTGCAGGGGTTACTTTATGTGCACTGCTTTGAAGATTAATGTAAAAAGGTAAAAAGAGTGATAACTCATATTATCTGAAGTGGGGTTTTCTGAAAATGTTATGAACACTTAATATCTTACCTGTTGCAGATAGCTCAATATGTGACCTCAGTTTAGAGCAGGGGTGTCAAACTCCAGTCCACGAATCCCACTATCCTGCATGTTTTGGAGGTTTTCCTGCTCAATCACACCTGATTTTGATGGCTGTGTGATTAGACTTCTGCACAATTTGAAGAGGTAATTAACTTCTACCATGGTTAGTGACTGCATAGTACGTTAATTAAAAAAAGAAGAACGTTGCGCACTATGAACAGTAAAGTGTTTTGACTATTATGCAATCTACCCTGGCCTTGTAAACACACACTGACAGTATCAGATTATAATCACAAAATGTTCAGTATTGTGCAGTATGTACCCATTTGGAGTATGTAGTTACTAATAATATCAGAGAAATTCACACAGAGTCATGTCAACACAGCCTCTCTGTTGGCTCTGCAGACTTCAGCAGCTCGTAAAGATTGTTTCTTTCAATAAAGCTAAATACCTTGATTTAGATTTATTATTCAGTGGATCCACGGATGTCCTGAAAGACACGTTTTAAATACAGGTAACATACAGGGTAAAAAAAGTCCCGGATGAGGACGTCATTGAGAACAATCTATAGGACCTCATCATATGCAAAAAGCAGAGAGCTTGTCAATCTTTTTCTCCTGAATGAGGAAGTTGAAAAAAAGGATCTATAGGAAACTTCTTAACCTTTCCCTAAAACCCCAAACATCTGAACTCTCCCTTTAAAGAAGCTAATTTGGTCAAAATCTCTGTGTCGTCATCAGATAAAAACTTTAGCGGGTATTTTAATTTATTTTTTGCCAAATTCTTTGCACAATATTTATAGTTATGTCATTGATAAACAAATTTCCTGATTTTAAAAGTAAACAGTTTTAATAAAGGGAATAATTTACACAATTTACAATGAGAACAATATGGGGTAGTTTTCTTTAGAATGGTTTTAAAGAAAGGTTAGTCGGATGGCCCTCATGGTTGCAATAGCAGCTGCTGGGAATGGGGGGCACCACCTACCCACACGGGCCATCTATATCTGCAGTTTCAGTGTGACTCACCGAGTTAAAAGGAATGACTCTCTGACTAAGGTGAGAGAGGAGGAGGAGAAGCGTGAAATTTTGCTCGGATCAAGCAAAGCGAGAAGAGGATATTATGTTTCTGTAGACCGAGGAAGCTTGGTGAATCATCGCTGGGATTCCATGAGCAGAGAAAGCTTCCCCCTTCACAGCTCGAGAGGAAGCCTCACCCACAGGTGAATGGGTGAGAGCCAAGGAACTTCCTCCTTTCACCTTTCACAGCAGAGACAAATTGGGGTTGATCCGGGGAAACGCCATCAGAATGCTTATTTCTTACAAATCACCTCAAGGCTCTTTGTTAGACATGTACAAAGTGAAAGCTGGGAGCTTTGTCAGCTCGTTTTAACGCATAATGAACACCGGTGCCTTCCGGCTCTTACTGCTTTCAGGAAAGAAAAATTGTCATTTCAATTCTTGTCGTTGCTCAAAAGCTACAAGACCACATTTCTCACATGTTTTAAACATTGCTACAGATTCTGTCATATTTTTATGCTGATGTCTTTCACACTTGCGTGCCAGGGCTTTTACGCAACTACGCGTGTGAATGTGAAACCGTTGCACACCTGTGAGTGTAAAATGCTGAAATTGGCAAAACCCTCTCATGTCATTAGCAGCCCTAGATGAATAGCCAAAAGAACTGAACAAAAAAAAGAAGATATTTAAGAGCACACTTCAAAACATTAGTGTCATGAGAATTTAGCAGGAAACAACTAAATGGAGCAAGACTGGATCTATTCATTATCATCAGTAGTGTTGCAGATAGGGATGTGTCAACTACATTTCCGTTGTGGCTAAAAATACTTTTCTGCTCTTTGAGAATGTCGTCAGGTGTTACAGGTTTGCCCAGCTATGATTCATAACCTTTTGTATAAACAAAAGTTGTTAGAGCTAAATTGTCTATTTTTTAAATAAATGATGACAAGGGTTGTTTTTTTACTTTTTAAGTACAAAAGAGAGAGACAAAATGAAGCACCTTGGAAGCGAAAACAAGACAATAAATAAGTGAGTAAACCAGAGAACACCTGGGAAGAGAATCAGGTGTGGACGGGAGGGGCTGGGGAAGAACACAAAGATAAACACTAAAACTAGACAAACCACAAGCAGGGACAAACACGGATCCTCACAGAGCCAAATCATTAAAATGACATTATGTGGAATATCATACATTTAGTGCTTAAAGTATGTGTTGTGAATGGCTCTCAGCTATTGCCAGACCAATTCTTAGCTCAAAAGAAAAGCTGCAAAAACCTTTTTTTGTGTTGGCCAATGTCAAATAGATCTGGCAGCTGTCTTGATTTATTCTAAAAGCTTACCAGTTGTAGATGTATTGATCTTTTGTTGGCATTGAGAACTTATTAGTCCCAACTGCTACAGATTTTAGGTCTTAGGTTTCTACAAGTTTCAATAAAATCTATCCAGTGATTCACCAGATATTTTGGTAACAGAAGGCCAAGTATAGCTTTACAAATCCAATTCCAACACCAGAGGCCCAGTGTCACAACAAATATATGCGAAAGTTCAGTTTCACACTGCTAGGATAGTTTTCTGTGTCACCACAGTTTAGTGAGCATCTGATGCAATCAGGCACAATTACTGTTTCCAGGAAGAGTCTGTTTGACAACACTGAACGAGGCAGGGCATGGTCAGCTATGAATATTTGGTGTTGTTAGAGAAACTGTAGGAAGCTAACTATATTTAGGTCACATCAAATGCCATCAGATTAGCTATCAGTTTCATGTTGCCAAACAGATTGGTTTGAGATGTAATTAGCAGGTCTCCAAGCAATACTTAGACTAGGCTCGGACAAAGGAGAGTGCTCCAATACAAATTCAGAGTTTTCTGTTTCATCTATGTTACATGCAGGGCAAATGGAGGATCAAATTCATGTTTTGGGAACATTTTGCAACAAGAAACTGAAGAACCACAGACACAGACTGTTGTAACGAGTAAAGAAATGTACATAAATAAAATAACAAATCACCATGTTATGAGTACCAGATATCTTTCCTGGAGTGTTCGTCAGGTACATTATAATTGTTTGTTATCCCACCCATACTGACAATATGACAAATCTGACCCTTACATCAGATGTTGTCATGGTGATGATGACTTAATATAAAGTCAGTTTTGTGTTTTATCATCTTGTAAAATACAGGAAACCTGAACTAGATTGTCTCATTAGCTGTAAGATAGTTGGATTTTAGTCTGGACAAATGTTTTCTATTCTTATATTTCCACAGAGTCAGTGGTGCTCACATGTCAAGAATAATAATCCCAGGTGAAAGACGTAATGGGAACCACTGTTGTTTATGAAAAAAACAAATTTTTTTTCCTCTGGCTGCTGTTTACAAGTCTTTGGTGGAGGTCATCTGTGAGCACAGAAACAATAGATGAGGTAAGTTTTACAGGGGCAAATGTTTTCTAGGTTTGATTTGAATTCAGAGGAAGTGAACTGGACCAAAAGGAAAAGGGGGTGGGTGTGGGGCTGCAGTCCCTCACTGTGTGCAGCTGGTAAAGCAAAACAATAATGTGAAGCAAACAGTAAAAGGACAACTGTAACCAGTCCCTCAGGAAAGCTCCCTGTGGTACCTTCAGGACAACATAACATGTGATTAAACTCAGCCATCAAATAAATCCGTCACGATGTCAGGAATCGCAAATTTCAGCTGCTGAAACAGCAAAGCGGTACATTTTCACCCTCACCTTTGCTTTACTTCATCCAAAATATGACAAAGAATCATAATAAAAACCAAACATATACATCATTCACCAGTAGTTGAAGAAATTAAAGATATCAGGATTTTGTAATCTAGCTTTATAGTACAGCAACCAGTTCTGAGCTTTCTTAAAGCCCTGTCACACTGACATTTTAGATAACTCATCCCAACTTATGAAATTTTTAAAGACATCTATGTTGAAGATGAAATTGAAAACTAGAAGCTTCTTTTAGGTGTGTACGTGATGTAATTGTAACAAATTGATCAAACATACAACTTTTATTAGCAATTTAGACATAAAAATGTTTCATAAGTTGTCTACTGTGACAGGGCCTTCAGAGGGGTATTTGACTATTGAATATTTAAGCAGAGCTAACGTTCCTTGACCAAAATAGTGTTTTTTACTTTTACTGTCTATATCTGCAAACATGTTTGTTTGTCCGTCAAATAGCAAAATATCTCATGAATTGGGCAAATTCTAGTAAAACACAACAAATGTAGCAATGAGTTGTACATCTAAAACTCATTAACATTAAATGACCAACAGAGCTAATCTGCTTTAGCCAACAACACTTAACGTAATGCAGTCTATTTTACAGACGTTAAGTTAAAGTTGATGTGGTAGTAGAGTCTTCCTCAACATATTCTCTGAGCGCAGTTACATCCCTCAAGATCTCACAATGCTGCATGAGATCATCAAAGTTTGACCAAAATGAATAAAATTCCATCCCTTCTCATCCTAAAGTACTTTTAGTCTAACAATGTGGCATTAAAAGGTGGAAAATATTTTAAAAAATCCTTTGGCTTTAAGATTTTTAGTAAACCTGTTGTTTTTTTTTTCCTGAAATTTTATGTCTTCGCAGTTTCTGGAAAAAATAAACTAAACTACTTACTGTTTTATTATAATTTTATGATTTGCAGGTTGCATAAAAACAAGTATGTGCATATACTAAGTAACGAATGCTGCTCTGTGGCTACAGACTCTTAAATAAATAAAACACCACACTTTCTGCAGTTCACACAGCTTCAGTCTTTGTTGCATTTTCTGGTGTAAAAGTCAGTGAAATAATTAATATGAACAGTCACACCATCCTTATGGGTCTTTCCAGGTAAATCAGTGATGCTGGTTGGCACCTCCAGCTGTACGTTTCACATTTTAGTGAAATCACCAGCAGCTGAAGTCGGCCTCATTAACAGTCATTGTTCTCGTTATTATCCCTCAGGATCCCGTCAGGCTTCTGGTGTGCTCTGAGTCATTGGCGATAAGCATGGAAAAGAGAAAATTGGAGGTGGGGTGGATGAGGATGGGGGGTGTTTCTGTGTTGCAGCCAGTACACAGGAGAGGTTATTGCTTGCCTTATTTTTATTCTCTACATGCTCCCGTAATCTATGGTCTTACTCACGGATTGCAATTTTTGTCTTTGTTTCCACTTTTAATTTGTTCACATATCTTTTCCCTAACATGCATAAAATGAGTTTCTCTGACAACAAAAGGAGTGTTTGAAGCCTAAGCAGATTTCCTAAAAACCATTGCAACTTGCATTATTTATTCAGAAGATTCCTATTAGTTTGCTGAGTTTAACACATGCTGTAGTAAGTTTAGCAAACAAAAGTTTATTCATTTGTTAAAAATAATGCCTGAATGGTTAAATATACCAAGCTTTCAATAGATTTTTACAAAATGAAAATATTCCAAGATGTGATATAATTTGATCAGACTGCAAACCCATTTGTCTCGTCACCAAGCTAGTTTGTAAATATTTGCCTCCTCCAGTTTCTCTCATAGCCTGCTTTGCTGTGACCTTCTTCCCATCGTGTTTGCTCACGTACTCAAGAAAAAAAAGCCTTCTTTTTAACCTCAAGCCATCATCCGGCTCCTGGCTCTGTTTACCGAGCTACACGTGTCCTCATTAAAATGAGCAGTACAGCTGGTTAGACAACTCACAGAGGCTTGTTGTCCTGAACTCTGCGGTTAGTGGAGAAAAGGCCGCCATCCTCAGAAAACCCCTTCTCCTCTGCAGAGTTACCGACTTGTCATTTGCTGTATTGTTTGCAAGCAAAGAAAAACCTGCAGGAATGTTTCACTTCCTGACAGTTGCACTAAAGATGCCACTTCAACTGGACAAACTGCATCTGATTTTTACCTACAAAGAAAAGGTCAGTCTCCATGCTGTATGTACATGTGAAAGTGCTCTGCAGACAGCTGTGAACAGAACATTGAAATCAAAGGAAAAAGAACAAAACAAATGACCTTTTGGAGACAAAGTTTAGCCTGAAAAAAAAGAGCAGCATAGTCTCTTCAAGCTCTTTGAGAACCCTGGGAGCTTAACTGGATGTAATTATATGTTAGTCCTTCAGGATGAGAGGACAGAGCCGACTATAAGAGTAAGGGAGTTCAGGCTGCGGGCACAGTGTCTATGTAAAATACTCAAGTAGAAGTTTGGGGTCAAGATTCACTTAAAGCAATTACAAAATACTGAAGAACACTCCTTTTAAAGGAGTGAAGTAAATGTTTCATTGCTTCTTCTTGACCCCAGAGAAGCTGAAGTTCAAGCTATGTATTAACCATGAACACTCTTGTTTGAAGGGGGGGGTTATGCAAAATTGACTTTTTTGAGCTTTATATCACCAAAAAAATACACAGAGTGTTGCATTAATTTATTCATGCATGTTTGAGAAATCCTTTAATTTCCTGTGGTAGCCATGTGGAGCTGCAGAAATGCCTGCTGGTACAAAGCACCACCTATTTGGCCAAAAGCATTGTTTGTTTGAAATTGTGCTGAAGTGGGAGTGTCAGAAAGAGTAGGGCACCACCAAACTAATCTGTCTTGTTTGAGTGACAGAAAAAACACAGTAAAAAAGATCATAGCTGTGTGCGCTCGCGTGTGTCTGTGTGTGTGTTTGTAGAGTGCATCTGCGTTGTGTTTTGGGCATGTGTGCTTTTTTTTGTACGTCAACCAAATGTGTTAAGTAATGGCCACATGGGGTAAGGATGGTTAGTGTTGCTTGGTAGAAGGACATGATGATTCTTGACAAAGTGTCTGTGTGAGTCTGTGTGTATGTCGCTGTGGGGACTAAGGCTGCAGCAGAGATGACAGCGACTGCCAGCATCTCTGTCTGAAATTTACCCTCAGCGTGAATTGAGGCGTTATATGTGTTTGCACTGGCACCATTTTGTCATTTTCTACTTTAAAATGGATAAAATAGCATTGAATATTTCATCTATCAAGTTCACAGGATTCATCACCCCAATTAACTAGCTGGTAAAGACAATTAAAAGTCTTCCTTATTAGAATGGCAGCTCATGTATATTATGTTGTTACTGTAATATTTGCCAAGTTTATTTTGATCTGAGTGTTGAAATGCTGCAGTGCAGACAGTGACTCATCGAGGCAGGGGAAGCTTTGGTTGACAGAGCTGAACTTAAGAATAAAAGTATCCTCAATACATCATCTGTGCATGTCACCATGGATACCACAACAGGATTATGGTTACTCTGAGCAAAAACACTTTGATGTGACGTGAAAGCTCATTATTAAGTTTTTTGTCGACCCCTGAGAAGTGTTTATAGGTGATGTTCAGATCTTTAAACACATATTTTATAAACATTATAAATGTATTCTTTCAAGATAGCAAAAAAGCCATGCATAAGTTCTTTCTGGAGCCAGTGTCTGGTCATCACAACAATTTCTTATAAAGCAATGAAGATTTAGATTAACAAGTCTTGGACAAAAAATGTCTAAAAATGTCGCCCGCACAGATAAAAATAAATGATCAGAAAAAGTCGGCCTTCACAGGAAATTGCCTTCAGTCAATTCTGATTCAACTCATTTGAAACACTGTGCAACGTACTCAGTAAAGATGTGCTGCATTTGTTCGGCTCCTCGGAGCCCGGCTTTTGCTCTTTGCTGCCGCTTGCAGCTAAATTTACCATTTGTTTTATCAGGGACTATTCTGATCCAACAAAAGCTAAGGGCTCAGCCAAAGCAGTCTCACATTACCAGTCTGACATTCATGGTAGTATGCCAGCACCAGGAAAATGGTCTCATTTACAGGTTTAGTGTCGCTATGGATGTGACGAGCAAGACTTGTTTGTATTTCTTCAGATCAGACAACTGAAAAGGATGGTGCTAAGTGCAGAACAAGTTTCCACCAGTTTCTGAGTGCACTGTGAAGGTGAAGGAAACTCAACTCACAGACACCTTCACTTTCGGTTTTGGGTAACCTTACATCTTGTTAAACCTCTGGCAGTTTAGCTTCTACCTTTGACCCTTTCATGCTGTTCGTTGGACCTGAGCAGATGGAATATCAAATTAAAAAACTGGATAAATGAGGGTGTTCTAAAACTTTTACCGGTAATGTATATTCAGCTTCTACTCAATATTACACCAAACAGGGCCAGAAAAAATTCATATACTTTTTCATCCCTTTGAGAATCTTTCTTTTGGACAAACATTGTATTAACAGAAAACTTATTACACTGTTGACAAATGATGTGGTGCCTTGGATTGTTGCTGTAAACATAAATTTTGTTACAAAGTATTAGCTAAAATTCAAGGTATTTTTGTTGTTTAGGTAAACCCAATAAACTGTCTTGGCTGTTTTATTATGTGCTGTTATAACTATAATTTTAACTTCACAGGGTTCAGTGTTACCAAAAACAGAAAAAAAACTGATTAAAAGGTATTTTATTTTGGAGGAGCCAAGAAGAAATGGCTGGGAGTATCTGCAGAAAGGAGCATGTGCAGTGATTTTTGAGGATTTTCAGGTAACGGGGAACCCTGTGAAGCTAAAAGTTGGATTTATATTAGGAGGAAAGTAAAGCATTAATAATCAGAAACAATAAAGAATAAGTGAGAAAGTGCTGAAGAGTTGGATTACTAGAATTGTCTATAAAATCATATTATGTGGCAAAATATATGTTGACACTGTAGAATGTTAAAAAACCAAGTAGAGCTACACTTTTTTTATGCTGCCACAACAAATTATCTTCTTTTCTTATAAAAAGAAGATGTTTGCTCTTAGTCAGGTGGATTGTTCTGTGGAATGAAAGCAAAAGAATTATTACAATCTATATTCTCTAGTTATATTTTGTTTGTGAAGATGATTCTCCTCTAATCCAAAAGGCTGCTTCAGTTTTTATTCATCTGCTCAGAGGCTCATTCTGGTGGTTCAGAAATAAATTTTAATATGTTTTTAGGAAACAATCCTTTTTTGTTTTGCAGAACAAAATACAATATTTGTTAAAATTCAGTTTTTGAAGAGTTATTATTAGATTATATAAGATGGGTGGGTCTGATATTTCTAATTGTTTAACCACAGCTTCAGATACTCAAATCATACAGAGCTGAACTTTTAAGTTTTTTTATTGTTATTATGTATATCAAGCATTTGAATAAAATTGTGTGAGTTTATAATAATATGACAATTTCAGCAAATAAAAATTTAGTTTTCCATTTATTTCTTATTATGCTCAATATATACAGTTTTAGATACTGCATAATTTCACCCAGACTATTGTAGGGGATTGATTTGGACATTATGCCATTTTCTGATGCAACATGGGCTTGAACCCAGATCCTCAGGATTACCGGACCTCAGCACTAATAACTGAGCCTAATGTGGCCCAACAATTAGGTAGATACATTTTTAATCTAATTATTGTCATTTAATTTTCTTTGTGGTATTTGAGTATATTTTTCCTGAGTTTGCCCAGCTGTAATTTAATATCACCTCCCCTCATTTAGCTTTTGATCCTTAAATATTCTGATCTAATTGGAGCTCCTTCTGCTCATAAAAACACACCTGGCATGCAGCACTGAGCAGAGCACTTTTAAATGTTTAGCTGAGAATATGAGCTTCTTTAGGCCAGAGGCCTCCTCTCAGATGATGCAGCCATGACCTTTAAACTGATTAGCTCGTTTCATGTAAGAATAAACTTGCAAAGTCATTCTTCTGATTGTGCAACTAACATCAGTGTTTTGATCATCCAGGGGTTTTTTTAGGCATGGAATTACTGAAGATGAAACCCTTGTAATTCAAGCGTGCCTGCGGTGAAGAAAAATTTGAATTTCAAAGCTTCGGCTGGACCTTGGGAAAACTCACAACACAGATCATAAGGAAGTGAAAGTGTTTTTTTTACTGTTTCTTTTTTACAGCGTCCCTTTGGTGCTGTACAATGTGTCACAGCAGTGTAGCCTGAAGCCAAAGGATGAACCTGAAAAAAAAGGCCAAGGAGTGAAAATGTGAGTCAGAGCCAATGGCAGAAATCCACTCATTTTTGTTTCAGTGTTAAAAAATTGTTTTTTCTTTTAGTGGACATTCATGAATAGCATACAAATATCTTATTCTTTTAAAAAATAACCTTTTAAATCATTGCTGAGTTAGAAACAGGGTTTATAGGGCAATGGCAATGAAAGGGTGAGATGACATCAGTGTTTGTATTCAGCTGCTTTGCTCTGCCCCTCTCTCATTGCTTCACCCTCACATATTACACTTAGGGTAATGTGATCCTTAAAATAAATCTGTTTACATGGCATATATTGCTTATTTAATTAGGGGGAAAAATGCACCTTCTTTTTAAAACAGCTGCTCGTGATTTTACTTGTATATGAAATGCTGGTTGTGATGTCATTCTGTAAGGCAATCAAAAACAAAAACCCTTCGACATAAGTTGTCCTTCTGAAGCATTGCCTGTCATTATGTTAGCTCTGAAAATGTCTTTTACGTCACCGCTGAAGTTGAGATATACATAGATTTTGTAACTCTATGCTTCTTATATAACTCCTGTCCTCACCCTTGCCTGGCATTTTATCTCCAATCTTATCTGTGATTCATGCTTCACTTTCATGAACCCCCACATTTTAGCAGTTTGTTTCAACAATCACTCTCTCTTTTTTTTTTTTTGAAGGATTTCAATTCGCACACAATCAGGGCTCCTCTCTGTGTTTTTGTCTTTTTCCCCTCTCACCACGGCCTCTTGTTCTTATCTCTCCACCCGCTTCATCGCTCTTCCTCCACTATCTCCATTTCTCTGCACCTCCTGTTCACATTAGTATTCTGTTCAGTCCCGGCTTGTCTCTGAAGGTAGTCGGCGGCTGTCTGCTCCTCTGGTTTGAAGCCACTGGAGTGATGGAAGCCCCGCATGGCAGGATGTTTTATTATTCAGATTCTATGTCACGCAGCATTACATGAAAACACAACCAAATATGTGCCCATCTTTCAGTCCTCCCCCCCTGGCTCGTGTGATGGTTAAGTAGTGCTAGTGCACTTCAGGCTGCCCCAGAGTGCAGTCTGAGCTGACAGATTTCATTAAAGCTGTAATGCAGCCTGTCTCGCCTGTCCCGCTAAGTCCTTCAGAACGGCCCAGACCCGAGACGTCACGACACAGCAGAGCGCCCAACACAACGTTCAGCAGCAAGGCACGATGCAGCATGACAATGCAAAAATAAAAAAGCACACAAAAAAGAAACAAAAAGGGGGAAAATGAACCACAAAGCCTCTTGATATCTACTCTAAAATAGTCGATAATAACAGCTTTGATGAGTGTTATAATAAATGTCTCGCACCAGTCTGCATTTTACTGTGATCTCACTTGAATAAACCTCTGCAAACACCTAATTGCATTTATTTCTTCTTAATACCTGCTGTTTCTTAGTAACCCAGGTGGCACTGGTGGGATTGGAATGATCAGTCAAGCAGAATATGATGTTTCTTACTTCCGACTCAACAAAATGTGTGTTTCAGCTTCTGCCTGAGATGCATTATTACGTCAGTGCAGCTGCATTCACCTCTATGTTTCAACTTAACTTTTCCTTAGTTACCAGTTAGTTTGTCAGCTTTGATACATTCTGTTTTTAAACAATTTGGATCATTTTGTTTGCAAGAAGCAGTTTTAGAGCAGTAGTTAAAACTTTTAAAATTGGGTTATGTGGAAAGAGTTTAAACCCTTACTTAGCTACTTAAAAGACTTCACTCTGGAGAAAAAGAGCTTGAATCTGACTAGATTGATGAGCTAACAGCCAATCCAAGCAGGACCAATACCAATGTGGATAGCAGCTTTTTTTAAACAACTCTAATCTAAAATATTCCATAATGATTCATGCACACAGTTTTTTATGGAACATAATTAATTTCACTTTACACATTTTTATAGAATTTTATGGCTTGTCCAATAGCACCAGCTAACTGTAACACTTTCTGTGCAGACTGAGGCACTTCCAGCAGAAATATCATGTTTGTGACAAAATAATCATATAATGTGAAATTAAATTACATGTAAGAGTTTATGAACCTATATGATTTTAAAAAACAATCTGGAGTAGTTTTAGGACAAGCCAGTTTGGTCCTTGCCCAGCTCATCAATTCTTTGAAAATTATAATTTATATCTCTAAAATGAAGTTATCTAAAACAGGTAAGATGTTATTTTTTATTTGCTTTTCACAGAACTCTATTTAAAAAAAAATCCAAACTCTAATCATTATAGGTCAAACATTAAGCCTATGGTATTTGAGTCCACACATTAGGTCTATAACTCAAAAAAAAAATCAAAATTTTTGCGTTGGATTTACTTAAATATATTATGTCAACAGGTTCTACTCAACTGAATTAAGTAAATCTAAAG
>JARVJO010000394.1:8868182-8896673 GCA_031762555.1 Cynodonichthys magdalenae | reverse complement strand
TTTACTTAATTCAGTTGAGTAGAACCTGTTGACATAATATATTTAAGTAAATCCAAAGGAAACATTTTGAAAATCTTAGTTGGGTCTCTGGGAGGTAATGAAATCTGAAGTATATTGAAGTTGTAGATGTCATGATGATAATATGTTTTGCTTTGCTCATTGAGAGGTTATGATAGACAAACCTGAAAACATTCAAAGATTTTCTTTGACTACTGTAGTCATGTATTTAAATCGTTGCGTTTTGTTCTGTAGCCCATCCTTTAAACAACATTTTCAGCTCTTCTTTGAGCAGCTGCAGGACGTGAACAAGCTGAGGCTCAGCGTAGCAATAATACTGTGAGGTTGCTGCTCGGGGATTCGAGGTGACATGGCTGCAGCTACGTACTCGTATTGTGTTCCTGCATGCGGGTTGCTTCTGTCTGCTGATATCTGCTGGACTATCTTTTGTGCTCGGATGAGTCAGAGAACTGTGTCGTATGCGGAGGCTTTTTTCCAGCACAAGGAGGAGCTCTCGGAAGTCCGAAAACACAGCACACAGTCTGAATATTACTGCTTCCTTTTAAATTAAAATTTTATTCCATTTTCTTATGTCTCTGGACTCTGTGAAACAGAAATGCGGGGCAGCACAATTGTTTGCACAGCTGTCACGCTGCAAGAGAATTTTAAGAGACAGGACTTTCTGTGTGGGAATAATAATAATCTTTCAACTGAATCACATAAAAATGTATATCTTAAAACTTTTAAACAGAAGAACACATAAGAAATCATAACATTTGATAATTAATGTTCTTGAAAGAAACTGCTTTTCATGCCAGCGTTTTAGACTTGAAATGCATGTTAAAAATGACTCTCAGTCACTACCATGCCAAATTTTAGCTCAGTGTTTGTAAAATTAGCCGAGTTATGTTCATTTTTGTGTTATTTAAGTTGATTAGCTGTGACAGCCATCTTATATTGGGTCGACTCCAGACGTCAATCAGTTAAGGTCTTTTAGCAAAACATCAGTAACATTAATCTCTTTGTTGGTGAGAAATCACCAACAAAGAGATTAATGTTACTGATAGTTAGGTTTAGGAAAACACATCAATCTTTTTCCTTATTCTGTTACATGTAGAAGTGTTTTGCCTATACCTGTCGTGCAAATGTTCAAAGCAGACCCCCCTCCTCTTACACAGATGAAGCCATCGGAGCAGCAGGGTTTCAAATGCAGGGATTATAATAATATAGGTCAGGGTCTTCTGTCTGAACAGCTTCTCCCGCCTCAGTACCGATGAAGGCGATTGACATTGAAGAGTGAAAAAATGTTTTCTGCTTTTAGCGATTTCTTCTCTTAAGTAAATGCTGTTCTGTATGCCAGTGGGACAATAGGTCAACAGTGCACAGCTTTTGTTGGTGTGAATGTTGATTCTGAGTGTTTGAGCTTGAGGCAGAAAAGAAACTGCAGCTTAACTGCAGAATATATTCTCTTAAATGTCCTTTAATGGATGCTTATCACCCGCCACCTTTCATGTCAAAGCTTTAAATGGACTTGTATTATTTAGTTCTTAGTGGTACAGAGAAATGCTTCTCCAGAAGAAGTTTTTCTTTAAATTATTATTAATTTCCATTACTATGAATCAAGACTTGAGGGTTTTATTTACACAACTCCAAACATGTTTTCACTGGACCCAAAATCTTGCATAAAATATATCCAATATATCTCACTTGTTTCACAATCCAACCATGCCAAAACAGAAACTTTATTAATCTAAATAAAACAGTCATTTTTCTCACAGCTCCAAGGTTTCAACTGACATAAATTAGATTGATTGTTTTTATTCTCATGTACAATCCTTTGTATGGTTTTAAGTAAAAATGACTAAGATGAGCACCAATTTGTTCATAACAGATGAATTAATTCATTGGATGAATGTGCAACAAGTAAAAACAAAATCTGTGTTTAAAATTCTTTCAAAACATGTTGAAATCTGTTTTGTCTGTTGGAAAAATATTTCAATTACCACTGGAGGGATTTGAATAAAACGTTCAGGTAAGAATCTTTAAATTTACATCTAATTTATGAGTCAATTTTACAGATATCATACTAAAGTGAGTGCAAAAACATCTGATGCTGTCCTCTACAAAACGTGTTGCTGATTTAAATCTGGAGCAAGACCAGATGGTGAAAACAGTGCAGTCAATGGTCATTGAGAAAATCGATGAATAAACAAGTTAATGCATAAGTCTTTGTCCACACTCAGAGGCCATTATCAGACCAAGCACATCACTTCTTCTTTTCTTTAGCCAACATCCTCTCCTGCCCTCACAAATCAATACAACAAAGTAAACTTCATTGCTTTCTCACTCAGGATTATTATTCGTTCTCTGTGTTAATTGCTTTGTTACAGAGTTCAAGCGGTGCATCTCTGAAAGGCTGCTTTCCATTTTTACTCAACCAGAAACGTCCCTCTTGGATACAAGATCACTTCTTCTTCCAGGTAGTCTGAAAGTGAGCCGCAGACAAAAGGAACACCCACGTCACTGGCAGAATTATACCAGCTCCTTCCATTCACTGTATGACCTCAACTGTTTCTTTTTCGGGGAGTATATTAATTTGGCAGGGCACTTCACAACCAAAGCACATCTCAAGGAGGAGACCTTTTCAGACTTTTTCTAGCTGAGCACAAAACCTGACAACATAATCTCAAGCTGTGGCCCACTGAGAGTCCTGTAAAACATGACACAAATCTCACTGTCCTCTGCATGAAGTCTTTGGCTTCTATAACCTATTAGGCATGCTGAACAGGACTGTGAAGGTTCCCATGGTTTAAATCTTACTAAGGAAGCAGGTAATACATATTTAATCCTAGTGAAGCTGCAGTAAATGGAGTAAAAACTAACATGTAAAAGCTAATACAACCTAATCCTAATTCTTACTTTACTGTGAATGAATGAGTTGGAGTAAATGAATGAACAAACTGTAGCAATCCTTACCAGTGTCAACAGTTAAGCCCACTTGAGTGACATTATGTTTGGAACAACTCTCAGCTACTTCCACACAAAATTTTAGCACAATATATGTAAAGTTCAGTAAATTGTAACCTTTATTTTGTTTTCTATGTTCAGTTGGGTGCAACAATCATCTTTAATTGAACTGGCTCCACAAGTTAATCAGTTGCAGATGCACATCTATTGATTATTTCCTGAAAGTTTGAATAAAATCTGTGCAGAATTTCACGAGGTATGTTGGTAACAGACCTAGCTAACTCCAAAATTAAACATCAAAGACGTACAAATTATTAAAGCTCAAAATGTGTTGCGGATCAGTTTCAGTTACTACCAGAATGTATCATTACACAGGGTTACAAAAAAATTTTTTTTGAAAATAGTTTATCTTTTGACAATTGATTTATTTGAAACATCCACTACTGAATCCAAAAATAATATATCTTTCTTTTAATCAAGTCATGTTGTTATGCTAAGTTTATTTTTTGTCTAAATGAATGAATTATGGATATGTAGAATAAAAAATGCAACGTTCAAAATGGTATGTCTGAATAAATGCAGGAATCCACTGGATTTACTCTCAAAAGCTTTATTCTTGTCTCTGACTCCAATCAGTTTTAGCAGTACACACACAGGCCTCAGTTTAAAACCTTGAGATAACCCAAACCAAAACAGCCCAGTCTGTCCAGACTGGATCTGAACAGATACTCTGCAAAAACTACTAAAAATATCAACATTATAACCTCTTTAGTCTCTTCCTGGTTACAACCCCTGAAGGTGGTACCTTTTACGTCAGACGTAGAACGTAACTAACTTTTGTTTATACTGACAGAAAGAACACATTGATAACACACAGACCAACTCTGTCTGTTTTAAACTTACTGCTGCAATGAACAGAAAGCGTAAAATTTTAAACTGTATCAAACATTCAGTTAATCAATTACAAAATTTTCTTCAGATAATTACATTTTTTGACATTATCGGTTGATTTTTACTAATATTTCTCATCCAAATGAGGTTTTTAAGATCCTCTTCTTGCCCTTTGTCCACTGACGCAGACATGCAGTGCATGTTTTGCATGTCATGTGCAGCACCAAGCTTTGTCCTGATCTCCAAGTTTCATACCAAAATAAGCATGGTCAGCACCTTTTATAAAACTTGTGACTGGATTCCTGTTAGGCACAAGGGTGAATTCACCACAGATGGAACAGTATACGTCAGGTTTATTTTTCCAAGATCTTCTGGTTGAAGCCATTTTGTTTTTATGCAATATAGATGCTTTTCACTTTACTCTTACTAAAATGCTGACCTGAAGCGAATTAAGTAAATGACGATTCACAATTGATGACATCACTCATTAACTTGCAGTCTGAATAAGTAATTTCATTTCTAGAATGTGAAATTAAATAAAATTGAAATGAAATGAATGCATGTAAACAGAACCAAGATTTTCCTATGGCTCAAAAAGTTGACCTGATGGAGCAAAACGGATGTGATTTTTGTATTCAGCCACCGCTGGACTGGCCATCGGGCATAGCGGGCACTTGCCCGGTGGGCCGGTGGTGATTTTGGGCTGGGCCACTTTTTTTTCTCTCTCTCTTCTTTCTAGTTATGATGCTTATGGGTACACACTGCTGGTAGATCAAGATCCGCCCATTAGCACCCCCCCCCCCCCCCCCCGGGGCCACGGCTGTCAATCAATCAATCACACACAGGAGAAAGGAGAACATGTGGCAAAACATGAAAAGTAGGCGCCAACAAAAGAATGCTTATGAACGTTGTTTAGTGGTTGTAATATGCACTCATGCTGGTTATCCTAATGCGCAGCAGCGAGGTCCACAGGACGCGCGCTGCCTCCACTATGTTCAAAAAATAAATATAAAAACTGAGTGCAAAAAAATGAACTTTATTCATGCATGTGATGAAAACTATGTTGAATAAGCAAAAAGGCGGCAAAACAAAGACCAGGAAATGGGTGAGGTCAGTGAAAGGTGATTCTCAAAAGGAAATTTGACAAACGCTTTTTTCTGTTATTTCTAAAGAAAAAGGGAACAAATCATGAAGCAACACTGGAAAAGTAATTCACACAAGAAATCCACAGCTCATCAAGCCTGTCAATCTATGGATTCAGGTTTTCAGGATCTGGTCACTCTGGTCAGATTAAAATCAAGTTTTGTTGTAGTTTATCTATCTTGTGCTTTTAATCAGTAGTTAGGCTGTTTAAACAATTTTGTGATAGTGCTTCAATAACTATATTTTGTTAATTTAGTTAGTCAAATAGTCTTTATTAGCTGAATAATTATATAAATGATTGATATAAGTGCACTGCAGTACTTTTTTACTTAGAAACAGCTACAGCTCAACAGAGCTAAAATGCTGGTCAGTCCAGCCCTGACCCTCACTAAGCGTTTGCGTTTACCAGGTCTGTCTGGCAGCCTCCACTGGACCTACCTCACCACCAGGCGGTGATCAGTTAAGATCTCTGTCCCTCTCTTCCCCCAAGTGTCCAAGACATAGGGGCCGCAGGTCAGACGGCATGATTACAAAATCCATCATCAACCTTTGGCCTAACTTTGCAAGGTACCAAGTACACTTATGTATCCTACGCTCATGGTGTCCATATGGACCCCCCA
Source organism: Cynodonichthys magdalenae (assembly GCA_031762555.1). Taxonomy (NCBI): domain Eukaryota; kingdom Metazoa; phylum Chordata; class Actinopteri; order Cyprinodontiformes; family Rivulidae; genus Cynodonichthys; species Cynodonichthys magdalenae. Next base: position 8,891,055 of record JARVJO010000394.1, on the reverse strand, counting down.
TGCGTAGCACAGAAGTCCAATAATAACACCATTTGGGTTCAGATCAGGGAGGCAGTTCCTCCAGATCACTCCTCTCAAGATAACTCCAGATGATGCTGTTCCATTGATCAAGGGTTGTGAATCACTCTAAGTCTGACCCCCACTTCCTGAGGCCTGTTTGCCATGGGAAACCCTACCAGGATCTAACGCCCCAGAAAACATAGACCCTAGGATCACTACTACTCAAACCCCTTCACCACGTTAAGGTGGCGATTCTGTGGAGGGGACACACACACACTCACACACACACATTAAAAAATAAAATGTTTCTATATACAAAAGAACATATAAAAATCCACACACACAATAAAGTTTTTTTAAAGGAATGAATGAATGAATGAATGAATGAATGAATGAATGAATGAATGAATAAATAAATAAATAAATACATAAATAAATAAATAAAGGAGTTTAAAAGATAGAATGTCCTTCAAGTGGCACGTAAAGATACTACACAAAAAGTTTGCTTTCATTGTGACTCTTCCTACTACCTGGTATGTGAGACATGTCCGGACAGCTTCTGTAACTGCAGATCCAAACCTGAGGCTCAGGCCAGACCAGCGACTTGTTTGTGCTACGACACAGTGCTAAATGTAGAGCTGTGCGCGTGTTAGCAGCAGAAGAAAAACAACCTCCTGATGTGTTGGAACAGGTCTTACGGAGCATTAAACACCATCTAAGTGAACCAACAGCCAAGATTTACGTTGGGCTAATTTTACGCTGTCATGTCAACAGAAACCTTTTTTCTCAGAGTCAATTTTTTTTTATTCCAACAACTGAATAAAATCTGTTTATGATGGGATGAATCCAGTCAGTTTTTATAATAAATATAAACAATTTAACACTTGATTAACCCCATGGAACATGTATGTCTGTACATGTATGAGATTCAGGGCTCATAACTTTTTTTTGAAAGCAAATCATTTTTTTTCTGTCATTCTTCACATTTTGTTAATGATCTTTAAGGTGTCACTGGAATGGGGTTCAATGGAATGGTTGTAAACAATAAATATCTTACCTGCTCTAGATAGCTCTTTGAACAGCCCGCACCAGAACTGCTTTAGTGAGTTGCTGTGGGTATTTGCAAATTTTGGGGGTGTAGCTGCTGGCTCAGAAGGAATAGGAAAGGGAAGGTTGGTGCCCCCCGTCACCAGCTGAAGCATCCTCGGTCACACCAATAGATTGCCTCCTAGTTTTATTTCCTCTGGTCAATAAAACAAGAAAAGGGCTATGAAAAGGCTTTTACAATTTCTCATGAACTTGCAAATATTCATAACCTTCTTTGTAAATAACCATAGTGTTAAATTGACGATCATTAAAATAGCATACGCATGAACCACTTTGAAACCTTTTAGACTGAAAATTGCACTGAAATGTTAATAATTTGATCTAAACTATAGTTTTATGTAAAAAGGCAAAGTGTTAAAACTTGTTGAAAACAAAACAAGGATTAAAATTTTTGAACAGATTTCTCAAAATTACCCTATCTGAGAGGGAAAATATTATGTCAACAAGTGTTTTAAAAGCGAACAGAGCAAAATTTCCCACAGAGGTCATTTGAACCAGCTTTAAGAGTTAGGATTTTAATTATCAATCAGTTCAGGCCATTTGTTTGGGGGCTGGGCTGAACAGTATATTCATTACATGTTCCTTTTAAAAGTCTGAAACCCCCTCAAGTAGCAGCAGTATGGTGCTTCTCCAGTTTCAGTTCAACACAGAGGAACTTTAAAGAACGTAATTTTGCGCAAACCCCCTTTGACCCCTTATTAACGTCACAGCTTTAAGAAAAAAAACAACTTTTTTTTTTCATCTGACTAAAAGCTGCCCTGCACCTGTCGAGGAAAGCAGAGACAATGTAGTAAAAACAAGCTCATCCATCAACTCCTCTGAGCCCTTCCCATCTCTCTCATGCAGATCCCTGTTTCCTGTTGTGCAGGAAGTGAAGCTAAATCCACCCCACCCTCCCTATGGAGGCTAAACACAGTGGGACAGAGAGATGGAGAGCGGGGGAGCTGAGCGAATGAGTTGTTTATAAACAACACAAACTGATGATGAAAAGAGGAATTATTGCCAAAAATGAAGTATTTTATAAATCAAGTAGATGAAAGCACCAGAGGCTGCACATGTCCATTGTAAGAGGCCAGCAACGCTTCATTAACTCGGGAAACAGTCTGGCAGGAAAAGAGCTGTTGGGTTTAATATAGGGGGAGCAGGAAGCCATGTGCTTAGACAGCCATCTCTTTCCTGCTGGAAGGAAAGGTGTGATCTCTGCTGCACGCACCGATCTGCAGCTGCAGGCCTCTTTAGGTACAAAATTAAAACTGAGCCGAGCAAGTGAAGTTATTACTTTACATGAAAACATGCACTTTGAGCTATTTTTAATTGCATGAAACAACATGGAAACTTATCATGTGTCATTCGTGTTCTAAGTTGTGTTTTTTAATGACAAAAAGGTTTTAAAACATGAAAACAGAAACTTTCTGAACATTATGAACAGAAGTCTGTGAAAGGGAAAAAAATACTGTTTTTGTCTACAAGGGGTCAGTTTTAACGCACAGATTTTATTGACATCTTCAGAATTCATTAGGTGTACAAGTTTAATCAGGCTTTAGAGTCAACCCTGCCTGTTTGCAAAATATCTCTGGGCTGATGTGACTAAAACTTTAAGTAATCATTGGATGTGCATCAACTTAATAACTATGAAGGCCAATCCAATTCAAGATGGCCACCATAGCTTGACTTTAACATTTTGTCAAATTCACAAAACCTGAGCTTAAGTTTGACCAGCGGTGTCAAAAGTCTTAACATTCCTTACTCAAATAGAAGTAGATACTAGGGGTTAAAAAGACTTTTGTCAAAACTAAAGTATCTACTCAAACATTTTACTCAAGTAAAAGTGTAAAAATACAGGTTTTAAAACAACCTTATATAGAAATGAAAAATTAATGTAAAAAAAAGCCATTAAGGACCAAATCTTGGGCCGCACCACAGAGGTCTACAGTGCACAACCCCACCTCCCAAAATATATTTTTTTTTCTAAAGGCCATAATGACTGAATGTTATATTAAAATGTTAATTTTGATAAATTTGAGATGGACTAGGCTTCTTGTTTCATGCATATAAATCTCTGTCATAGTCATCTTCATACATACGTCTGACATGTTCTGATGGAGTGTGACGTCGTTTGCCTCATGTTCAAGTGTGATGAATCGTACAAACCTATAGGGTGTCGGAATGGTATATATTTATACCATTCATCCAACCACAGTTTAATCCACTCTATCCAGGAGATGATGGCAAGCCAAAATATTCCTTACATTTTCCAAATGTAATAACTAGAAAGTACAGATAATTAGTAGTAGAAGTGAAAAGTCAGCTAAAAATATTTACTCCAATTATGTACAGATAACTAAAATTTCTACATAAAGTAATAAAGTATTTGTACTTTGTAAGTTTGTGGAATAACAGTGGATAATAGAAATTGTAGAACATATCAGCTTACTGCTGTCCAGTTCCCATCTCATGCCTAAGCCATCAAAATGTTTCAGCGTAAATACCAATGGGGGGAGAAAGAGAAAAAAAAGCTGTGGATGCTGTAAAGAAGTGCTCCCACAGCTGAAAAATGAGCTGTCCTTTCTGCTGACGTCTATCAGAACACCACACATGCTGCTCAGAGCTGCACAGTCTGTGAACATTTTACCTCTGGAAGTCCAGGAGAGAAAAGAAAACACTTCCTACTCCTGTGTGACCTAAATCAAAAAGTCTCATTAGAAGACTTTATCGACGTTCAACTTGCAGTGAAGATTTGTCAACCAAATGACAGCTTCTTTGTCATTTGGTTGTATTTACCTACGAGCCTCGGGCTTCTCAAACTGCCGTTTCACAGCTCAGGTATTGTACAACTTTGAGGAATCACAGCATTGCTTAATTTACCACCAGTGCAGCTGAGGTTGCTTTTTTATTTTCTTATCTTTATATTTATTATGTTGTTTTTTTCACTCCAACCAGAGTAACAAATACAAAGATACAGACTGCCAAATAAATGGAGCTTGCTGTTTTCCACCGCTCTCTGACAGTTGATTACTAATAGACTGAAACTAAAGGTCCCTCTGTGAAGCTGCTCCATCTCTTAATCATCATTCTGGTGCTTTACAACCAGAACAGACAACCCCTTTTTTCTGCAGTTCTTTTCATGTCTTTTTAAAACCGCAACTTTAGTGCAATGCTGAAGAAAGGCTCAACTCATCGTGACCTGATGTGTCATACATGTGTTTTAAAATTTCAGGACTGGAGTAAAGCGATGTAGCGTTTAAGAACAGATACATATAGTTCTGAATCGTAAATAAATAAAAAAATGGCAGTGAGTTTGAGAAAAGTCAGTAATCCCCGTTAAATGAATGAGGTTAAATTTCTCCTTTATGTTTTCTGGACAAACTTCCACATACCGTTTGCTATTTTAATACTTATCAAACAACAAAATATTCAGTTCAATTCAACAAATTGGGAATATTGTGCTATAACTTTTGTTTTTGGAAACTTTTATTTTTTTATTCCCCCAATAACAATCCTTCAGAAAATTGGTGCTCTGAAATGTATTTCAGCAAATTTGATCTATTTTGGTCTGCCTGCACCTTTTACCTTTTTCTACTTTAACTAATTAGTGTTTTAGCTCTGGTTTTGCTTTATTTAACTTTTTTAAGCTAAGCTTTTAGCAATAGATTTGCTAATCTTAGATTTTAGCTGCCATTGTAGTAATCTAATCTTTTAGCTCAATTTTTACCAACGTAAAGTTTAGTGGGGCTCTGCAAATTTTAGCTTTTAGCTAGCCTTTGTTCTAATTTAAGGTTTCAGCTACTGTTTTTCTAATTTTAACTTTTGTTTATGCTTTGTTTATCTTACATTTTAGCCATGGTTTTGCTAATTTAAGGTTTCAGCAACTATTTTGCTACTTTTAGCTTTTGTTTATGCTTTATCTTAGATTTTAGCTATGGTTTTTCATTTTTAAGGTTTCAGCTACTGTTTAGCTAATTTTTAGCTTTTGTGTATGGTATGCTTATTTGCTAATTTACGGTTTCAGCTACCAATTTGCTAATTTTAGTTTTTGTCTATGGTTTGATTATCTTAGATTGTATCTATGGTTTTGGTAATTTCAGCTTTTTAAACATTATTTTGTCCATTTTACTTTCTGTTTTGCTTAGTTTCAGCTTCTTCAACTGTAATTACCAAAGTTTTAAAGTCACGTGTCACACGTCACATGTCTCATGTCTAGCCAGCATGTAAGAAGGGGAGACTTCATTTCTGTTGAGTAACAAAGAGGAATAATGTATGATCTCATTTAGTCTTCTTCCCGTCAGTTGGTGTTTAAACGTGACCTGATCTTTGGTTGATAAGTCATTACATCATCTCTAAGAAGCAGCAGACAAGATTCACTGTTCTGAGGGTTTTTATCATACATCAGAGTTTCAGAGGACAGCAGACGAGAGCTGACTTCATATGAAGAAATGCAGAGATTAAAAAAATCAGGAACAAAAATAACATCCCTTAAAAAAAGCTTCATGTTCCGACTTTTAGTTTTGTTTCATTGTTTTTAGCTCAGATCGTTTTATTTTATTAAAGATTCTTAACAACTATCATCTTACCTGCTTGGGATGTAGCTCTTTGAACAACCTCAGTTTAGAGAACAAGAGATTCAAAGTGGTTCATGCGAACTCAAATTTACAAAGCTCTAAATTGTCATCACTTTAGCATTTCATTTATTCACTTCAAAATCTATGGTTATTTGTGTAACTAACAGCAGCAGCAAGCTGTAGCACTTTTGGCAAGAATATTAGTATATTTCTGCTGGAATAACAGTGTAATTTAAAACAGCAAACTCACATGTTTCATAATCATTTTTTGTTTGTTTTAAAATCTACAACAGGTAAGATGTTAATTGTTCATAACCTTTCCATACTTCATATTTTTTAAGGGTAATGTGGAATGGAGATGCCTTGCTGACAAAATGCAAATAGATCATGGATTTTTTTGTCCTTGTCTCAAAGGAAAAAAAAAAAAGAAATATGTCAGAGGTACTTTAGATATCATCACTCTGAGGTTTTGGACAATAAATCTTCATGCAGAGAAAGAAACTGAAAAAAGCTTCTCCTTCAAAGAGCTTTCACAGCCGATTGCAGATAAAATACAGGGACACGACCAAATAAGACCTCTTCCTCATTTTTGTGTGGGAGGTTTCAAGGTGTTCAAGCATGCCTGGACAGGTTCACACTGTTGCAAAAGGCTTACTTATTGATTTATTTTTCCTGTTTCTTTTCAGGAGACCATATTTGCTTTTGAAGGGTAGTCAAGGACAATGTTTGCCACAGCTCTTATCACATAATTGGACTGTGAGAGCTGGCATTGTTCCTGCAAAGTGCTGAATGAACTGAAATTCATTCCCAGATTGTTTTCTTTTTTTTTTTAGATCTTTTCATTCCTTTTCACACCACAGAATGAATGTTAAATAAAACTGATAGCTTATTAGCCTCATCATTTGTTTGTAATTGTGTCAGATGAAACAATAATCTCCAACCTTTCTTGCATCATAGACCAGTTTTTCATTTTACTAACTATAACCATCTTTTTTTTATTTAGAAATTTTATGACAATCATGATTAGGATATTTAATGAGGTTATTCAAAACATAAAATTATTGCGCAATGTTGTTTTCTATTAAATATTACTGTATTATGAAATCCCAACAAATCAATATAATCTCAATATAAGTTCCAAACTAGAGCAACATGACAAAAACAAAAACATCTAAATTATACGTACTGCACGAGCAATAAACCCGATCATAACAATCATTACATTGGGAAATGTCCTTAACAGGGGTAAGAAAAATTAAAGCTGAGGGAAAGCCCACCCACAGGCAGAAAAACACAGAACCTCTATTGTATCAAGTGGGAGATTTCAACCCACTGACCTGCTGTGCAGCAGCGAGCCTCACAATGATACTTTTAAAAAGTGTTAGTCAGAACACATTTGGGCCTGCAGGTGGGCTTTTAATTGACGCACACTCAGATGTGCAGACACAGGCGTACAATTACTTTCATCATGTTACCCTGATGAGGGGGTGAGTAAAGCTGTTTGTCTGTGCGGCTGTTCTCGGTCGATGGAGTCACACGCAGGGGAAGTCAGTGCCTCGTAAAAATAAATAATAAGTGTGCTTCTTGGCTTTAGAAAGCCAAGTTATCAGTCTGTGTATGGATGTTAAAATATACTGAGATGATCTAAAACACAGGGTAGTAAAGGCATTTTCAGAAATAAGATCAAAATCTTCTTGTACATATGTACACTGATAATAAACTTAGTATTTATTTAAGAAAATACGATCAAACAAACAAAAACTGATCATTAATTATCAATGGGTAGGTCGACTTCTTCTTCTACTCATGCTGAACTGGAGGTAAAAAAGTGCCTCAGTAATAGTGCCTCTTGTGGTATAAAGTCGTATTACACAAGTATGTAGCCAGTCAGGTACAGCTTTTTGTTGTTGTTTTAGGAGTTGAGCAAAGTATAAGATCCAGTTTTAAATCTAAAAATCTCACTGGAGCATTCACCCAGAATTCCAGCTCAGAAAACCCTGATGTTAAAATCCAATATGGCTGCCCTGCACGTAAAACCAAGTTATAACCCCAAAATAAACATTTTGTATTTGTATCTTATTGACACAATCACACACATCCTGTATATATTAGTTAATTATCTGCTTTGACACACCTGGTTTGAATAAATTAATGATTACCAGGCTTTTGCAGAACTTGAAGATCACAACATGCAGGATAGTGGCCCTCGAGGACCAGGACTGGGCTCCACAGCTCTAGCATATTTTAATGTTAAGTCATCATAGTGTTATTTAAAAAAAAAAAGTCTTCTAGAGATTTAAGCCTCCTCCTCCTCCTCTCAGGCCTAAACTCATGTGGCTTATTGTTCTCATTTTCTCCACTGAACCAAACAGAGGATATCCAGTCCTGTGTTCCTGCTCACTTCTCCCTAAAAGAATACAAACAGTGACAACAGCTATTGTCTCTGCTTGGTTAACAGTAAACGGCATGACAGTTCATCAGCACTTATTCCGTCACACTTGGCTAAAGTTGAGGGGTTTGTTCAAAGGCGCGTGTACCTCAGGGGCTGTCACTGTTTACCAGTCCTGCGTCAATCACTCCGAATTATTTTCTGAAGCCCGGCAGCAGCTGCATCCTATTATTTCAGCACTTTGTGGGACGATAATTAAACTGCTTCAACAAGCCATGACAAAAATGAATGTTTTAAATATTCTTTCTTTCAATGAAAGACTTTTATGATAACACAAGAATTATTTTTTTCTCTAAAATACCTAACGTAATTTCTTGTCCATCCTACAATAAAAGGGTCCAAACAATTCTCATGCATAAGAGGATAATGTTTGGAAAACAAAATATATCTTGGTAGGTTTTATCTGGGTGGATACTTCCTGGGTATCAGCGAGATAACACTAAAGAGAGTTTAAAACGAGTGCAAAATGAGCCTGCCGTGATAACGCAAATGAGGCTCTACAAAAATCTAACAAACAAACAAAAAAAAAAGACATAACAAGACCCCCAAAAATACCTGCTTGTTTCATTTGTGTCCTGAATAAAACCTGAGAGAAGGAGAATTTCTCACTTGTTTTGTGAAAGAATAAAAATCCAAATTGAGTAAGTGTGAAAGCAACACGTGGTGACTAACAGAGAGCTGCTAAATGAAATGCATCTGGATGTTTACGTGCGCTAAAGATGAGAATATTAGTTGCCATGGAGACGGTATTGTCTCCCACTCAAGAGGCAAGTGGAGAATGCCGATCTATTATCGTGGCTGGACCATTGATTGGCTCATTGATGGAGGGGGGGGGCGTCAAACACTACCTTCGACAATCTGATGTCAAAGCATCCCTCTTTAACCTGACATTTTCTCCATGTCTTTGTCTCTCTGGATGATTAAGCACAAACTGACGGCTTTTTTTCCCCGTTCTTTTCATTTATTTTATGAATGAGATCTCCAAGACACAGAATGAGGGCAGGAGTAAAGCTGACAGATGTGAGTGCAGCAAAAAAAAAAAAGTATTTGTTTCTCATTCAAGCTAGTTTATTGGAAGAAATCTCAGCTTCACATGAGGTGCATTTTTAACTTGCTTTGATTTGATAACGTGTGAATAAACTGTACTTTGCTTTGTGTGACTGTGAGGTTACGCCACGTGTGTTCAGTAGAACACATAAAAGTCACATAACTACACTTTTTTTTATCGCCCTCTCTTTGAACGATTTCCATGGTGTGGTGGAAAATAGCTGCACTTTACAGAGGCAAAGTCTAGAAGTTGGTTGTAAGGATTCATTTACCCCCTCCATTTGGCACCACAGTCCATTTGTCCACTTCTTTTCAGTGCATGCTGGGAGAAAGACAGCTTTTGTACTTTTAACATTTACCAGATAAAAGTACTTGAAAGTGGGATTAGTAATGTGGTCACAATTTTTTAGTCTTAGGACTTAGAAACCCAAGCAAAAGCAATGAACAAATCTGTTAAAAGGCAGAGTTGCATAATAACAAAGTACATTTACTTTGTTACAATACTTAAGTAATTTTTTTGAGGCTCTGCAATTTTATCAAGTATTTTTTATTGTAACTTTTACAAGAACATTAAAAAGGAAAATTTTTGTTTTGTTACATTTAACATATAAAAATGCTACTTTACTTTAAAATTGAACCCCTTGTTACAGGCAACAAATTTAAATATGACCAGAATTCTTCATGCAAGGAGTTTATGCACTCTAAAAAATAGTATTGAATTTAGTTAAGCAAGTTTTGTCAACTGCTTCCACTGAACCAGTTGAACAACTTAATATGTAAATTGCTTTAAATTTACTTAACTCGGTTTTCATTTCTTAGAATGTGTGTAAATTTACTTATAATTTTACTCTTTTTTATTACTGGGAGCAGTTTTATGATCTTTACTTAAGTACTTTTTTTTATTTGTCAGTGAAATTCATTTTTATTAGTCATTTTCTGGTAAGATATTTTTACTATTAGCTTTTTTTCTGACAAGTGTAGAAAATGCACAGCTGAATCAAGTTATCTTGAATCAAATCAAATCTAGAAACAGAAAAGAAAAATATTTAATAAAAATCTAAATTATGTGCAATTTTCTCAGCATATTTGTAGCTAACAGTGCCAATTGTTCACACATTACCAACATAAAGCCAGAGGATCACATTAACATTGAACTTGTGCAACACAGCCCCACCTGTGTGTGCATGTGTGTGTACTCTGTGTGAGTGTGTGCTGTGGAGAGTTTGCTGTGCCTTTCTATCTCTTTGTGAATCACAGGACTGAAATGTTGCTTGATGCTTCGGGGTTTTCCTCCCTCCGGAAGGCACGGCTGTGTTCAAACACTGGCCACACTTCACAGATCCCTCCGAAGTGCTCAGCACGTTAAACGAAACCCACAAACTTCGACTCAACCAGCCTTTGATCCATGCCCTCAGTAGCTGTGTGACAGAATTAAAGCCAGCATGTTTTCTCTTCATTGTTCAAGCTTTATCTTCTTTAACAGTTTGACTTTTTTAAGTTGATGCAGTTATTTGTAATAATATATTTAGTTAGTTTCCAGCTGAATATGTTATGGAAGACTTGTTTTAGACAAACTTTCCTAACACTGGGGTAATCTTTTGAATAAATAACATGGGAGTGAATCATCTACAAAATCCACTGTAACATTTAGACAAGTTGAAACTTTACAAAGAAGAATTCAAGCTTGAGAAAGAGAATCTCAGAAAACCACAGGACAACACCCTTCTGTTCAGTGGTATGGGTGGAATTTATCCTTTCTGCAATAATTGATGTTCTGTAAAACGTTGTCAGCAGAGGATAAAAGGCATTTATACAAGTTTTGAAGCTTTTAGGATTTTTATCCAACTTTATGAACAGTTTGTAGAATTTTATGTCATTTGTGACATTTACATTTGATTGTTGGGACAAAGAATTTATAATACAAATGTTGTAAATTTTATATTTGTTACCTTAATGAAGCTTAAATCAAATGTTGCAACAATCAATTTCTTCAAGTTTGGTCTGTGTGGGAGTGTCTTATAGCTTCTTAGGAACTTCAACCAGAAATTGAAATCGTACTGGGTCTGAACAAGTTTAATGTTTACCACTGTCAGATTCATTTTGTCTGACATGGAAAAACTGATGTGTGTTCCTCAGACCAGTCCAAACCCCCAAAAACTATATATATATATAAAAAAGCCTTTTCTGCAAAAATGCCAGATAAAGGCTGACCGCTGAATGACAAATAAATGAATGAGATTTGCTGAAAAGTTGAAATTGAGTTTTTAAAGCTAAATGAAGCTAAAACAAAGAGCTAAAGCAAAGGTCTAGCAAAAAGTGGCAAAAATTTAGCTAAAAGCAATAAAATGTTAGCTACTCGCAAAGGAAAGGGTTATAAAAATGTAGCAAAAAGTTAGCTTTAAATGTTTTGCTAGAAGTCAAAAAGATCAAAATATTAGCTAAAAGCATTAAAAGACAAGCTAAAAACTAAATGTAGCCTTTGGGTGTTTAAAAGCTAAAGTATCTAAAGGCTAGCAAAAAAATAACAGAACTGTAGCTAAAAGTAACTAAAGGCCAGCTCAAAGCTAAATTAGCAGAACCATAGTTAAAAATTAGAATGAGAAAACAAAAGAAGTGCAGATTTCAAAGAAGGCACTTTTTTTACAAGAATGGTGCGTTCCAGTTGTCCTCGGAGGTCGAAGTTTCGAGCTTCCGAGTTCTTTTTTGCAACTGGAACGCCCCCTGAAGTTGTAGTTTCGAGTCGAGAGGTCGGCGCAACCAGACCTTAGCCGAGCAGCCCGAGCTAGCGTTACGTCATCATTTCAACATGGCTGCTGCGCGCATGTAACTCTTCACTTTTACGTTTTTAGCAGTTCTGTGTTGTTTATTTTACATTAAGTCAGACGTACTTGTAGTGCTTCATAGTGATTATTAAAATATAGGTTTTAACACTGTTTATACACTCAAAATACCTTGTAGATCGCTATTATTGTAAGTGTTATTGTTACAGAGCAAAAAAATAGAAACACTTTTTCCAACGTTTGAAACTGGAACGCTTTCAGCTCGGAACTGACGTCGGTCCGGCTTCATAACTTTGAGTTCCGATACAACTGGAATGCAGCAGAAGAGATCATCATCATCATCATTAGATATTAAGATAAGGTTTAGAGAGTTACCAAATATTTTAAACAAATTATTTGCACAAGCTGGTGCAGAAAGTTACTTTCTTTCTGTCATTCTAACACCAGATTTAAAATGACAAATTGATGTTCTTTTCAAAGCTTTGTGTTTCAACGTGTGAAGAGATTACACTGAAACGAAGAGCTGCAGGACTGAACTGGTCTGGATAAAGTGGAGAAGTAAAACATGAGCCCAAAATCAATCATGTGATGTTTTTTTTTTTCTTAGAGATCTGCAACTCATTTCCCTCTTTTTTTTTCAAGGAAATCACATTTTCTCTACAGACATCACTGTAGAGTCTGCTGGTCAGAAAGAACGTAAGAAAAAGCCGTTAATAGAATCAGAACAAGAAGTATCACTTAAAGATCAGCTTGTGATGCTCATCCACTGCATGTGACAGCATCTGAGGCCGTCATACAGCAAAGTGACGTAAGCAGTCTGCAGCAGTTCATCTGGGTCCAGCTCATCTGTCTAATATGTGAATAAAGAGGGGAAAAAACTGTAATTATGCAGTAATTGGATCCATTCAATAAAACACGAAGCCAAAGCATTTATAAAATGACAGCTTAATTAAAGAACCGGACAGGTGGACACGAGGGAGACGGAGTGAGTTAGAGAACAGGAATGAGTACGATGCTGCTGATGAAGAGAACATTGCTCATGTGAAACGTGAATAAAAAGAAACTCAGGAAGGTATTTATGTTAATTTGGCACCTGTGTTCTAAACACCAACATTTCAAAATGCACAGGAAGGAAACACAAGCTGTGATTAATATAGTCTTGGATGTTTTGTTTTTGTGGAGGTGTTTGGTTTTAATCTGCCATTTTTTTTTCTTTCTTTATGCGTTGGACTGGCACAAGCCTTTGATCCAAAAATGAAGCAAAAACTGTTTTTTCAATCTAACCCGCTTCTATTTTTAGGCACAAAAAAGAATCTTTTCATGGAGCTGATTGTAGGAAATTGCAGGAAGGGAGTGTGAACGTCACATGAAGTGGCCGCCGCTTCTTGCATGATGACTCATTATTACGCTGAACACCTGCAGGGAAACAAAATATGACATTCTCATTTGAACACATTCGAAGGAGCACATTTTCTTTCATTTTAAATAAAAGCTATGTTGGTCTTGGGAAATATGAAGGTATTAGTGGTGTGCACTTTTCATTTCTCTAAAGTCTACTGTAGGAGCTAAAAATGGGCAAAACTGCTCTTATCCAAACTCTCTCCATGGTACATCTGTTTTTGTCCAACAAGTAGGAGGAAGAGTGCTGACATTTGATATGCAAAGGCCTTGTAATCCCTCAAGTGCATCCCAGTGTGTGTTTGTGTGTGTATGTGTGAATATCAAAGCTTGTTTTTTCTTGCAGCATATGCCTACAATGACTTTTAAAACAAACTGACTCATTGTTTTGCCGATGGAGAACTTTCAGATATTAAGGGCTGCTTATAATTTCTTTATGCATCGCTTCAAAGGAGCCAGACTTAAGTGGTGTTCATCAATAGTTCTTCAGGCTTCTTGAAGGTATTTCGTAGGGATTTGTTCTGTCATTTTTTTAGGGCTAGTATGTGTGACAGCACAATTCAAACTGAAATGTGTGGAGTTTGTAGCTTTAAAACTGCAGTGAGTCATTCTGTTTTTGTGAACTGAAACATCTCCCTCTTCTCCCTCCTGAGGGTCATTAGGTCCACATTACGGTGCAAACTGGTGTGAAACTGAGCAGGGGCGCCTGATACCACATCCCCAACGAGCATCATGAACATGGCGCACAAAACCATTACTATGCACCTGACCCACACAAACACACACACACACTAGAGTGACCAGATGTTCCGACTGTCCTGCTTTCACTCTTGTCCCATATAGCGTCACCACACAGTCACATTTACAGAAAAAGCGCCAGGCCAGTCGCCAAACAAAAGTAAACTAACCAATTCATTTTTCCACATACTTGCACCCACCCCCACAGACACACTCAAATGAATGTACAGGACTTTTTGATACAAACGACCATTTCTTCTTTTACATTTGAACAATTTTGGAATTAATAAAAGGAAGAAAAAAGTGAAATAATTACAGAAAAATATTTTTTTTCTCGAAGGAATACCTCAAGGTAAACACAATGTGTCCGGCTGTAAAGGAGCCACTGAAACTGAGAAAGCTCCTTGACTATGTAGCAAAACAACAAAAAAAATAATTTTTAAATAGCATTTTTTAGAACCTGAGAGTGCCATAGCTGAAAACTTGACCCACAGTTGTATGTCAAGTTATCTTTTGAACTGTGTTAAATTTGGTATTTTTAAAAGATTTTGGTTGGAAAATGGGAACAAACTGTGTCTTTGTTTCAGGTTGCTAATAAAAGTCAAGACTTTAAAGATTTTCCTTTTTTGTGTGTGTGTGAAATTAGCTGTTATGTGCAAATAACTGGTTCAGACCTTGAGCTTAGGAGCCACTTTCTGTGTGAATGACTCATAGGTCATTGGCTTAACAAAACAAATGCACTTCTCTGTAAATAGTAAAAAAAAATCTTAAATCAAAAGAAAACCTTTGAAAAACTGACAAATTGCCCAAGCAACAGTTGATTTATAAAACATGGGTGTCTAATCCTGGCCTTCAAGGGCCTGCATGTTTTCATCTTGCATGTTTTTCTTGTCTCCAACACACCTGATTAATTGACTGAATCATCTCTTCATGTTCTGCAGAAGACTCTTAATCACACATTCATTCAAATCAAGTGTGTTGGAGCAGAGAAACATCTGAAGCATGCAGGATAGCAGCCCTAGAGAACCAGAATCATACTACCCCTCTTTTATAAAATCCCAAGAAAGTTGGCCTTCTTGGAAGCAAATTACAAAATGTCGGGATGACTCAAGACTTTTCCTCTGTATTATAGGTACCCCCCTGTGCACTATGGCTCATTCCAGGACTAAGCTTTCCTGCACCAACAAGACTTCTCCGGCTGCTAACATTACATTTCAGAGCAACACTTCTGAGTGGGCGAGATACTGGAGTTTAGCAAAGTTTTGAGCATTTCTTGTCCCAAGTTGTCCCGTCACATAAAACCTCAGGTGCACTCCCAATCTTGTTGAACTCCACAGTGGTTTACAATTTGTTTGTTTCTGTTAACACGTGCAGGAAAAAAAGAGAACAAACAGACTCCCATGAGACCTCTAAAGCTCAGGAACAAACATTTGCTGACTCCTGATGTGACCTGAATTTTTGCACGTGCATGGGAGCTGAATGTATAAAGGTTTATCCACAAAACCAAAAATAAAGAGCCACTTTTCCATTTCCCTGCGTTTTGTAAAAGGTATTATATCCAGTGCATCCATGCAAGAACGAAGCAGCACTTCTGTTCAAATATTAGAACTAGAAGGTAAAAAAGAAAGTCCTTGAAGGCTAGAGAACTTCCTGTCAGTTAAAAAACATCCATTCCAGGGGCCATTACTGTCAAAGCATACGCAATCAGACCTGGAGGTGTTGTCATGAATAATTCCTGATTCTTCCTCTTGTAGGATGCTTCCTGTCCTGTATCTGTCTGTGTGGGAGTGTTTGTGCACGGGATATTCATTATTGAACACCGAAGAGCGCAGAAATTTCGAGTGAATGTCTAAAAAAGGGATGACTCAAAAACATCGACTTCGCATTCATTGTTGCGTAACCTTGCAAAGGTGTAGAGGTGTTCAACGAGGCGGCTGAATCAAACACTCGTGCCGAGGACAAAAGAGATGCTCGTCGTCGAAAGCCAACAAGTGGCCCCGGCGGCGGTGGACTTCTCGTCGCGTCACGAGTCGAGCGAAAAGGGAGAAGCGGCGACGCTTCTCCCTTTTATGCAGGCTCCTCCATTGAGTTCCAGCTCTCATGAATTCGGTCAGCGGGTTGCTTGTTTCCATGGCGACGGCCAGTGTGAATGTGGAAGGATGTTTAAGAATGATTGTGACTTTTCCCTGAAAAAAAAAGAAAAAAAAAAAAGCAGTGATGTAATCGGTGACACAGCTTGGCCGGAGCTGTCACTGTAATTGTCTGTGTGCGTCTGGGCTTCTCTGTCTTTTCTCTCCACATTTCTGAACCACCCACCCGTCCAGCCTACATATCTGGCAATCAGTGCCCTTGTTTGTACGAGAAATAATGAGCGCCTGTGTGCAAGTGTGCGCGCATGTGTGTTTGTGACACAAGGTCAGCCGCGTCTCACAGACAGTCATCTTCCATTTACGGCTGCGGAAGAGGAAGGCTCAGCAACAGGAGCCTTGAATCGCTTCCCTGTAAACACGTCTTCCTCATCCATCCATCCATCGCTCCTGTGCACCCGTTTCCGGTCTCCATCTCAAAATAAAATACTTGCTTTTCCTTTGATGAGTGCACAAATGTTTAAGTTCCAATCAGACTCTCAGGAGATGCTTATTTTAGTTGTGAAAAGGGTGTTTTTTAAGAACACTTCCAAAAATATTCTCTTAGTACTTTGCCATTTAAAAAATAAAATATAATAAAAAATGTGTTTTTGAACAAAAGACAAGGTACAAACACTCAAAAAGAACAAATCTTCCACCTTTTTTTCTTTTTTTAGAAAACATGTTATTTATTAAATAAATAAATACTGCACTTTTCTTACACAATAAGTTATTTAAGAGATTTTGACCAAGTTGATAATGGCTCTTAAGAGGTCCTTAAAGAGTCTCTAGCATGTTTTTTTTGTTTTGTTTTTTTTGGACATTTCTAACATCTTGCACCCCTCCCTCCCTCACATCACTCCTCTGCCTCCCGGCCCTATGTGCTGTCAATAAAGAGAACGAAAATCACAGTTTTAAAAGTTAGTGTGATATTACATCTTTTCAGACAGATGCACGCTGGCGACAGATAAAACAGCCGCAGCATTTGCACATGTCGATGAGTCATCTCTCGACACTGCTGTGACACACACTGTACATCATTTACATTATCTCACAGTTGAGCTCTGGTTGACTTCAGAGCATCAGTATGTGCTGTACATAACGAAAGCTGGAGCCAGCCCAGCATTTGTCTTTACTTGCCCAACATCATCTTTTTGTTTTACCGCCCCCAAAAAAACATCTGGGGTCCTCATTCGTACCAACATACACCGTCCTACAATCGACATACAAAACAGCCCTTTTCCATCCACATTCATTGTGCTACATCTCAGCTTGTTTCAGTCTCTCTGCTGTAGAGTTTCACCTGCACCGATGCTGAGTCATAGCGGTGCAACGCGGTACGGAGTGTTAATTTATTTCACTTAAATCCAGCCTTGCAGTCTGTCCATCTTTCACAAGTTCTGTGCGTCCTTGTTCCTCTGCAGCACTGCAGTAACGCAGTGAGAAGATTTGCCAGTTTGTTTGTTTTTATTTGTGAGGTTTTTTTCTTTTGTCGTTGTTGTTGCCGTTTCTGATGAAGGTTTAGCTGCATCTCTGCAGGAGCATATTGAGGGAGTAGACCATGCGCTGACGCAGGTCAGCGGGGCAGCCGGACGTCAGCAGGGAGCTGAGTTTGAAGGTTTTGGACACCCGTTCCTCATTGATGTACGTCAGCATGTACTCATCTTTCTGGCAACACAGGATGATCTTGGTGTGATCGTGATAAAAGTTGACCTTTGGAAATAAAAAAGAAAGATGTTTTTTGTTATTTTGACTTGCTTTTTTTATTTGTTAGAGGAAAATATTGCCATGCTTTGCACCAAGACAAGATAATTCAGATCTTTGGAAGTGGGGGTTTGTGGAAGGTTATGATCAATTAATATTTTACCTGTTATAGAAAATAAAGTTTAATTCTGACTGGATTGAAGTGTCTCCTGACAGAAGTAAATGGAAACCCTCCTTAGACAATCTGAACTATATCTCATCCACTGAGCGTGCCCAGCAACGGCTCTGTCTTCTATGATGATAGGTGTGTTTACCTGGAAAGTGCCGTCGTTAAAGAGCATCATGAGGGCGCGGTCGGACTTGAGCCACTGCAGCAGGTAGAGCCTTGGCAAGTGTGCATCTGTTATAGTACCGAGGTCTCCGCCCTGAAAACACATCGGGATCAGACAGGCTGCAACTTGAAAGTTATTTTAATGCTTCAGGGAGTGGAAAGACAAACAAACCAGCACAGCAAGAAGGATGTAGTTAAACACACACACACACACACAAAGGAGGTTGGGAAACAAAAAGTTTCACTTACATCCATGAGGTTTTCCTCCATATAGTGAGAAAAGTATTTGAGCACAGTCACTTGGCCCACAAAGTGCTCAGGAACCTCGCAGGTAGGAAATACAGAGCGTTGGCCCAACTCTGCATAATAATGGATGGTTCTGAAAAGGAGAACAAACAAGGACACATTTCTTTAAAAATAATCTACATTTGACAAGCACAAATTAAAATAAAGAGCGGTTTGTGACATTTCAGCGACACTCCTGACAGAAACGTCTAATTAAATTAAATTAAAACTGGGTTCTCAGATTCTAATCAGTCTGCAGACAGATTTTTCCCAGAGTCACCCTACGTAAACAAACTCAAACAAGTCCTTTCTGTTGGATATGATGACTAATAACTATAACAGTGAGGTGTTGTGAAAGAGCAGAATAATGCATACTTTCTATCTGGCAGGAGGCTCATGTGGGTGCCGTTGTTGAAGAGGACTCCCACGGTGTGATCAGACAACTGGTAGCCAAAGCCGTACTTGTTGGAGTAGTCCACCCATTTAGTCACCCATTGAAGGTTGCTACTGCTCAGGGCCTGGGGAGTGTCGTTTGCTGCACGGTGAGATAAAAAGGAGGAGGATTAGGATACAATCACAGGGAAGATCTTGAGAAAACTTTGAGTTTACTAAGGCAACAAAAAGGTTTAAAGAGAAATGTGCTGCCTTGAGTTGTCATGTTTGCATATTTCTGTTTAGCTAATTTCTTAGAAGTACATGTCTGTTGCTTTTAAACAGCTGCATGTTTTGATTACACAACATTCACTCACCTTTGGGCATACTCTCCAAACAGCCCCTCAGCACACTAGCAACCGTTTCAGCCACGCTTCCTGTCGTGCTGTCTTCCAAACCTTCAGAAACGACAACAGAGGGAGGATTTAGGTTTAAATGTTTTGTTTTTTTTTACAATTACACAACATCAACCATGTTCCTGCACAACCACCCTGTTTAACTTACATTCACTGCTGCTGCTACAGCTGCCCAGACTCCCCCTGACAATCAGACGGATGGTGTCTTGCGTCGTCGGGGACTGACTCTCTGTTGCCAAGGCAACAGGGCTCCCGGCAGATGGCGGAAGTAGACTTCCATTCTAGAAAGGTGGGAAGGAGTGACGACAGGGTTTAGAAGCTGCGAGTTTAGATCATCTCTTCTTACTATGACTCAGTGGTCACCCACAGATTCAAAGTAGCTGGCTTAAAGGTTGAAAATAAGTGCTTCTGCCTCAGTTCTGAAACTCTGCTCGTTTAAATAAAAGTTTTGCTCCAGACTGTTTCACTGGGTTCTCCACAGCAGGGCATCGCAAATCTACACAAGCCTAATTGCTGTATGACTAATACACCTGCAGGAATACCCACACTCTGGCTGCTGTTCTGTTTTGTTTTTTTTCTCACCTCAGACGTCTTTTTACTTTGCTGTTGACTGATGACTGTTCTCTCCATGTCGTGCTGCAGTTTGTAGATCTCCTCCTCCTCCTTAGTCAACTTATCTGCGAGAAACAAAACACGGCCATTGTACCCGAAGCTGTAACAACTGATTCTAGGAAAATGCATGCAGTTGTCAATTTTGTCTTGACCTGCTGTGTATAAAATGCTCTATACTCACTCAAAGTCTCGTAGTATTTGACCTTGTCCCTTTTCCCCCCGAACAAAGCAGCAGCAGCTTTCTTGAAGAAGCTTTTAGCGGGACTGGAGACGTGGAAATCTGGCGCTGAATGGCAGCAGCTAGGCGGCAGACGCTCTGGACTGAAGCCCTGTGGAGAAGAAGGAAAAGTGGGTCAGCGTCTGCAGTGTGGTGATGGTGGGGGGAGGCAGTTAAACTCCCACACAGTGACATTTACAGGCCAGCACAGAGGAACAGACAGATAGTGGTGGTGCTCTAACCTGGGTGAAGAAGTCGTGTCTCAGAATGTGGTCCAGGTCAGGTCTGTCTTCTGGAATCTTGGCCAGCAGGCTGGCGATGAGCTGCTTCGCCTGCGGTGACAGCGAGGACGGCAGGGAGTAACGCGCCTCTCTGATGCACCTGTATGTCTCCTTCAGGTTAGTGGTTTCAAATGGGGGTCGACCCAACAGCATGGTGTACCTGCAGCAGATAGAATGTGCTGCTTTAGTCTCACAAAATCTCCTTTTAATAAGCTTCAAAGCTGATACAAGCTATCTGATGCCAACATGCATTGTAGGATATTTAACAGTAATTCATATTATCTTTTGATGTTCCCAATTGACCTACTCACATTACACAGCCCAGAGCCCAGACATCTGATTCGCAGCCGTGACCCTGCTTGTTGAGCACCTCGGGGGACAGATAGTTGGGAGTCCCGCATATCGTCTTCCTCCTGTTCCCCGCCGGCTCCAGCTTGGCAGCCAGACCGAAGTCCCCGACCTTCAGCTCCATCGTCTCGCTCACAAAAAAGTTACCTTGTGGGGAGGGGGAAGTGAAAGGGAGAGGATGAGAACTTGATAGTCAGCTCGAGATAAAAGGCTAAACACAGCACAGCTTCAACACTGAGGAAGCGACACAAAATAAAATCAGAAGGACAAATTATCGTTGATGCACATGCATCTGCAAAACGATGCAGAAGTTACAGAAATGCAAAGCTGAGTAAAGATTCCTTACCTAGTTTAAGATCTCTGTGAAGGATTTCCTGTTCATGCAGGTACTTTAGTCCAGAGACAATC
Organism: Cynodonichthys magdalenae; assembly: GCA_031762555.1. Taxonomy (NCBI): domain Eukaryota; kingdom Metazoa; phylum Chordata; class Actinopteri; order Cyprinodontiformes; family Rivulidae; genus Cynodonichthys; species Cynodonichthys magdalenae. Next base: position 8,869,877 of record JARVJO010000394.1, on the reverse strand, counting down.
TGTCTTAGGTAATAACGCACCTCTGGCTCTGTGAGCACTTTGCGAGCCTTTAAGATGTGAGCTAAAGACTGCAAAAATAACACAAGACATAAAAAAATCTTTTAGTTGCAATAAATTCGAACAAAAAGACTTTATGACCAGGTTGACTGCACAGTGCATGATTTATCTAAATCTGAAACAAGATGTGATCAGTAGCACTCACTTTTCTACTACAGTGTTCCAGCAGGATGTAGATGTTCTCCTTGTCCTCAAAGTGGTGATAAAAATGCACAATGTGTCTGTGGTGCAGGGCTTTGTGTAACTCAATCTCTCTGTCAATCTGATTAAAAATACAAATACAATTAAACGTAATTTAACACAGTCACAAATGTGAAAATAAATACAATACAACTTATTTTGTAGTGAAACTTGCACGCGCTTACCTTCTCCCTTTGATGAGGTTTGGAGACGCGCGCGTGAGGGATGATCTTAGCGGCATAAACTTTGCCGGTGGAGAGGTCCGTCATCTCATAGCATTTGGCAAAACCTCCCTGAGTGGGTGAATAACAAAAAAGGAGGGTAAATTACACGGTTAGTCTTCAGGTTGTGAGGTAAATCCAAGGAGAAAATGGGAATTTTTTTAATAATGGGTCTGCGCTACCTTTCCCAAAACTTTCCCACGGCAGTAGCACTTGCCGGTGACCGGGTCGGTGATTATCCGAGCCATCTCTGAAGGCGCACTGCGGTCGTCCGCTTTCTTCCTGCGGGGCTCGCAGGACCTCTGCGTAGCCTCACACATACTGCTGTTGTTGGACTGCTGGAGGACGCTGGTTTTATGTACTTCCATTAGGAGGGGTGGTCTAGTCCCGCACTCAGAATGAAAACTGGAGAGCGGCTCCGTGAGCCTTTATACCGCCGAACCCCTCTCCGCTCCTCCTGCCTGCCGCCCTCTCTCTGACGTCACTGTGTGAAACCAGCTCACGAGCTGTGCCAATTATCGATCAGCCCGTGAGTTCATAGACTGCTGACGACACAGACATTAAAACTGAACGTTTTAACTCCGATTCATGTTGATTTTAATACCGAATTTTTTTTCTAATATTTTTATTTTACTACAAATCCGAGAAGTTTGATCTCTTTATTAGTGAAAGTGACAATTCAACATGTCTGTTTTATTTGTTCAGTGGTTTTGGCCACAATTAAGAGGAAAAATATGATCTGTAATTTGCACCTTTTGCACCAAAGCCAGTTTACAACTCTAGCGCCCTCAGGTGGACATTTCTGACACTGATCAGTTCAGGTTACAGACCATGAATTTCACATTTCTGTTTACAGATGAGGTAGATCTATGCATGCTTTCTTGTTTAGCAGATCTATTTAACTTCAGTTGCAAGAGGGCCACAAGTAAAAAAAATTGGAGTTCTGCAGGAGTGCCGCTAAGGGGGTGTCCGAGGGGGCCATGCAGGGGCGTGGTGGCCATAGGGCCGCTCAGTTCCAAACCAAATCGGCCGGTACGTTTGTTTTTTTAAACCCATAAAACGCCGTTGAGGCTCAGCAGCAGCGCAGGCGGTGCAGCTGTGTCAGCGTCAGCCGCAAAGTCGCAGCCACCCCACCCCGCGGGCACAGCCGGTGGTACAGCTAAACATTCAATGCGATGCGAGCAGCCCGCCCCAACTTGAAAAGAGAGCGGGTAAAATGAACAAACCTGTCTAAAGG
>JARVJO010000394.1:8834697-8854138 GCA_031762555.1 Cynodonichthys magdalenae | reverse complement strand
GCACAATCACTGGATTAATGATGTTATTCAGGTAGTATGGGCTTGTCACTGTACCATTCACAAAGTGTAGGGCAGTTTTGTACCAACTGGACACACCTGCCCACACTGTAGCACCTCCACCACCAAAAGCTCATCTGGTGACAACAGTGGCTGATGCATAGTGCTCTCCTTGACGTATCCAACATCGATGGCAGCCATCATTTCTGCTCAGTGTGACTCGACTTTTAGAGAACAGCACTGAGGCCCACTGGTCCCTCGTCCAGTGTAAATGCTCCCTGGCCCATGCAGGACAATGTGCCTGGTGGTGTGGTCAGGTACCCTTCTAGGTCATCTAGCACTCAGACCACGCTGATGTAAATGGTTTCAAATGGTCTGACGTGACACTAGGGTGTCTTTCACCTCCCTTAAACGTGCCTGGAGTTCAGTGGCATTCATCATTCGGTTTCTCAGGGCATTGTTCACAATGTAGCGGTCATCAGCATGGGATGGGGCCAAAGGACGTCCTTCTACGTCTTTCTGTGACTCTTCCAGTCTCTCTGTATCTTTGTTGCAACCTGCTAATGAAACTGTGACACTCTAAGCTCAGTGGCCACTTCTGTCTGAGAACGTCCTGTTTGAAGCATCACAATGACAAGGTACTGTTGATCCATTGTTAGGTGTCATCTTGGTCTCATGATGTCAAAATGTGAACAGCATGATGAGGACGACTGTTTAAACATCAGCTCTAATTGAACAAGGACATTTGTTGGTCATTTGAGGATCAAACACCTGTTGTGAATTTTGCTGTTAAGCTTCTCGTTAGAGAACGGCAACTTGTGCAAAAAGTACTGAAACATTTAACAGTTGGACTTGTGCATTCAAAAGCTTAGAGAAAGTCACATTAAGTTCACCTGTAAAGGTTTGAATTTATTTTAGGCTCGTCCTGAAATTTCACCCAAAAGCTGAATATCCCTAACTTTTTGTGAGTAGTGTATGTGTGTTTACACAAAAATGATATTAGATTAGTGTTGCATCAATAAAAAAAGACATTATTGGTGCAGATGGTGGTACTGTAGGACTGTTTTAATCAGGCCTGTGTGCACTGTTGTCAGTCTGGTAGCAAGCTTTTACAACTGTTTCCGAAATCCCCTATCATTGCAAAAAGCAGTCCAAGTACTAAATCAAACAGTGTGTAGTTATCTGTAATTAATAAACATTTCATGTACAGTTCAGAGGAAGCAGCTGTTTAAATGCTTCATGTTATCAGCCTAATTTAGATTAATTTCCTGTCACTGTAAAAAATAAAAAACAAAAACAGGGCTTTCATGTAAAAACAGGCTCGAGCCAGATACACCTGTTATTCTTTTAAGACCTCTATGACTCTTTGACAGTACGCTGCTGTCTGTTGTCTGTCTGTGATGGCTATCTAATTAAAGCAGCCAAGTGTGTCACTGGCAACAGCAATCCCAGAGGGTTACCTGACAGCTTACTTAACAGAGGGAGCGCAAATCAATCAACTGCTGACAAACAAAGGAGCTAATTTTTCATCCTTTGCATAACTGAGTTTCTTTTTTTACTTTCTTTGTCGCCTGCTTTAATTGCACTCTTTTCCCCTTGTTTCCCATGACAAGGTTGAAGAAAAAAAAAACACACACACACAAAAAAAAAAAAACGGGTTGCCATGGTAATGTCTCCTTACAGACTGTGGCTGAATTGGGCTTGTGACGTGCTCGTTTCATGCCTGAGTCACAGACAAGTCGGAGAACTACTGTAACACTGACATCAATTATTTGGACTTCAACTGGACCAAATGACCGACGTGTGAAATGTTTTCATAACAACAAGAGGAGGAGCGTTGACATAATGCTGCCGTCTTAGTTTTCCTGTCTGCTGCCTCTTTATCTCCTGTTTTCAGCCAGTGGTGTGTTTGCTGCCCTACTTTCAAAACTGCAACTCCACAGGAAAAAAACATGTTCCTTAAATTCCTTTTCATATTGTAAGCAGCTTGCAGAGGTCAGAACAGAGCAGCACCTCACTGAGAAACTGGAAATTTAATGTAAATGTAATTTTGGCCACTACTGTTTTATGATGTACAGAATTCGAGTTAAAAGTGATACTCATTATTTTGATCAGGTTAATTGGGGGGAAAAAATCTTAAGAAAATATATTTAATGGCTTCTATCTATCTGTTTATCTAGATACAAAATAATTAATTGTTAGCTCAGTCTACTTTGTATTTCATGTCAGTTATACTGAATCAACCAGAATCATGCAAATAGCTTTATAATTCAAAATGACAGAGGTGTAGTTGTTTTAATTCCTCCATTATAAAACAGTTCAAGAGCCTTAGACGCCGGTTGAGCTGGCGATGAGGTGAAGTTGCTGCATATTTTCAATACAGAAGGAAAAATTGACCCAGTTTTCTAATGATGCATGCAGTGACTCAAATATTACATGATGTCACAAGAATGGGGATGAAATTGTCCTTGTATGACCGGTCCAAACGGTTGTGATGCTCTCTTTCTTTTTTTCTTTTTTCTACAGAATCCTCCCAAACAACAACACATAAACAATTTGTTTTTATGAATCTGAGCAACCACTGTATTTGAAATAAGATGTGTGTTTGTCTCCATCTTTGTGCAGGTCGACCCAGATAAAAACCTACTCTTGGGATAATGCTCAGGTGGTGTTAGCTGGGAATAAGTGCGATATGGAGGAAGAGAGGGTGGTCTCGGTGGATAGTGGTCGGCTGCTGGCTGAACAGTTGGGTAGGTCGTAGAACACTCAACGAATGGCATCAGCTTCACCATCATGCCGTTTTTTTTTACATAACATGCCGTCTCACATTCTCATCGCAAGGTTTTGAGTTCTTTGAGACGAGCGCCAAGGACAACATCAACGTCAAGCAGACCTTTGAACGTCTCGTCGACCTAATCTGCGACAAGATGTCCGAGAGCCTGGACACAGATCCGGCCGTCACCACGGGAGCCCCCACCACCAAACTGACAGACAGCGCCCCGCCCCTCCAACAACCGGGATGCAACTGTTAGTGACCGGCATTTGGAAGGAGCACAGGTCCTGTTAGGTGGTCGAGTGAGCAGCATCCTCACCCTGCTTGTACTGCCTTCTCTGGACTGCACTTCAAACACTCTTTAGTAGTAAAAGTCACATTGTCTCCCAAGTTTATCACCTTATATAAAGAGCAAATAACTAGGAAACAAGTCATGGCTAACGTAAAACACGTAACGTCACAGGTTATCTAGAACATAGCGAAACAATATCCTTACTCTTCAGCTAGTTAGTGTAATAATAAACTGAATATATTTGACAGGGTTTCAAATAGTTCACACTCATACTGCACAGGTAAGACCTTTAAACTTGTTAGGCATAGGATGAAAGGTAGAGTCAGTGACTGCTTTAATAAGTTGTTCAAAATGTCCTTTTACTATTTTTTTATTTTATTTTGACTCCTAAAGCTGCCAAATCTTTGATTTATAGCACTAGAAGATGTAGCGGCTTTCTTACATGTAATGGCTGTAATAATAAGCGTCTGGCTGTGACTGTACAGTAAGTGAGCGTGGATTTGCATGAGTGTTAATGTTCTGTCATAACGCCATAAAAAAGTCAACTACCTTTGGGGAAAAAAAGTGGCCTTTTAGCATCTAACACGGCCCCTGTTTAAGTCCCTCTGTCCTGCGTACTGTAGGAATGAATTGAGTCTGTACAATGTTGATGTGAGAAGTTTTTCCCCATATTTTTGCTTCTAGATGTGTCATTTACTCTAATTATACCCTAAAATCTTAAAAGCAACTCGGTCATCGTTCTCGGCCTGCAAGATGCCCCTTTGCTGTTTCACTTGAAGAGCATGCTGCCCAAAAAAAAAAAAAGTCAAGCGTATGTCCTGTTTTTTTCTAACGGTAGGCCTTTTCCCAAAGCTCTTCATCCTCAGCTCCATGCGTTAGCAAAGACACCGCAGTCCATCAAATGAAAGTGTCATGGTGTCAAAGCACAGTAACATGTGTGATAAAACTGATGTGTCCTGGCATGGAATAAACAGCCATAATTTTTTGAGCCAGCATGTTTTGTGCTGTTATAAAAATCCCTACTTAGAAAAAAATCTAAATAAATCTCAATTAGTTGCTTAGGGGAAGCTTTTCATCATGCTGACTTATTCTGCTTTCTTTAACGTTCAGTCCATGTGGTGCAAACCTTGTAGCTACTTAAAAAAAGTGTTTAACTTCATAGGGAAAACAAGTTTTGTGCCAAAACATTACATTTTTTATTAGCAATGTTAATTGTTTGTTGCATAGTTGAATTAAATCAGAAAAAAAAATGCATGACGTCAGTCCTCACCAGTGTAGAATTATGTTTTAGGACACTGTATATATCACTCTGTGTAACAGATTTAGGAGCATTTCCATAGCATTTGCTATGAGATGCAAAGGGCCAATAAGTGCAATATTTTATGAATTAAATTCTGTAAATAGTTTCTTCTGTCCTCGAGTTCAACAACTCCTATTTGTGGTATGTGAGTGCTGATTGGTCAAAATGGGTCTGCAAATGTTGCACTCTGAAAGAGGTGCTTCATTCAGAACCTGCAGGCACAGATTCTGTGACTTGACATGTGTGCGTGAGTGTGTGTGTGTGTGTGTTTATCTGCCATAATGCAGAGATAAATTACAGTTATAAAGTGTATTGTTTGTGTATACCTTTTGTACCGATGTATTTGCGTGCTGTATGCTGTTCCTGCTACCTGTTGGGTGTCGACTGACCTATTATCATGTTAACATGCAGTGTTATTGTGAAGATAGACAGGGAGATAACTTAGTCCATGCCATATGCCGTACTGTTAAAATTCACAAAAGAGAAAAAAGGGAAACATGAACTAGTTCAAAGATCCTGTGCGTTGGCACACGTATAATCCGAGTTAGCATCTGTCTGTGTATTAGTAAAACCTGTTGCCATGAATTAAATTATAATAGATCTTCAGTCAAGATTAATTTCACAGAAAAATGGCGGCAAACAGTCAATCTGGTAAAAAAAAAATCTTGTTTTAGAAAACTAAGACTTTACATATGACTGAATATATTTCTTGCAGTGCAAACAAAATAAAGAGTATGTTTTTGAGATTATAGGAAATAAATTCAAATTCTATCATTTGGTTTCTGTTTTCTGTTTGCTTGTGATAAGACATGGAAAAATCTGGTGGCTACTGACCTTTAAACAGACCTGGTGGCTCAGCAGCATGGCTCTTTTTTTTAAGGCAGTTTATGACTCTGTAATCCATCTGTAGACGAACAGCACCACCTTGTGGTGAAGGTAAAGATTTACAGATTGGATATTGTGAGAAATCATCAGTTTTTAATTTGTTATTACAGGATGAGTAAAGCTCATGCATAGATTAATCTAAAAATCAGATTGAAAGAAATACTGTTAATAGCATTTTGCTATAATTATAAATAGTCTTAAATAAAAAAAAATCAATTATTAATGTGATTTATAGAGAAAATATTTCACCCTCCCTTAGTAAAGAGGAGCTCAGACTGAGCAAACATTTTCAATTTTATCAACACTCAAATCATTTCTCTAAGAAAAAACTGAATTAACTTCAAGAAAATTGAGTGAAAGACCTGAGTGATTCATGTCTGAAACACAATCCAGGAGAGTTAGAGGTCAGACTTGAAAATAAAAAAAGGAGAATCTCCTTTCATTGCTGCCAAAAGTGCCTGATTTAGGTAAAACATTAACTGTATGCAAATACAATTTTAGACATTTTGCAATAAATCTATCTTATACACAGAAATCACTCAGGGTTCCTCTCATATATTGACAGACAGACAGACAGACAGACAGAGAGAGAGAGAGAGAGAGATGATCTAGTCCACATCTGAAAGAATGAAAACAAGTGGACAGAAGGTAGGCAAAATCAACCCATGCTTTTATTTAATCCATTGCATATAAAAACTTTTTTAATTCTTTTTACGTTTTTTAGATAAAGTTGTATGATCTACAGTGCTATCCAATAGACTGCAATTAACAAGGAATCCAATAAAATAACATTTTAATTGTCCTGTGAAACGTCCAGACAAGTTGGCATTCTAAAGACAAAACCTCCAAAAAATAGTTGTCCTGAAGACCTTTTTTTTTCTGTTGTTGGTAAAATTACAGTTTGTGTTTTCCTTTCAAACTATAAAAAATAGAACAGATAATGAGAAAAGAACCCACTATTTCCATTGGTCCAGGGCTGTTTCAGATCTACAGTATGTGTGTCAAAATAAGAGTCCTGCTTTCAGGACAATGATGCAGTCCATCCCCCCACCCCTCTTCTGTACAGAACGAAAGCCTCTCTTCTGTCCCGGCAGAAAGATGTCAGTGTTTGTTTTTTTCTATTATTAATTATTTTTTTGGATATTGCAAGTAATGCGAGTGAAAGTGTGGGCCGAGCATAGATAAGCAACACACCGTCAGTGTTTCAGCCATAATTAATGCAGCAGTGGCTGAACATGCAGATGTGTCTCAAAGCCTCTGTGCTTCGTAGGGCCACAGTCATACTACACACACGCGCACAAACACACACATATTCAGTGTTCGCAGCTCTGATCTGACCAAAACTCAGACGACACAGCCATGTTCCTCCTTTAAAGTCTACTAAAGTGTGAGCGGTTCAGACCAGGTCTCCAGCATGTACAACTCTTAGACATCCGGCTGTAGGCCACCATCACTCCTGCAGCAAATCGTTAACTTGTTGTTTAACCTGAAGCGTCCACAAACCTGCACTGACAGGCAGCGTGTTCCAACCCAGAGTCATACTGTATGTGTGACGGAGTAAGTTCTGTTTGGCTGTGACAATGAAAAGGCAACTTTTCTCCACAAGACATCAGGCCAACCAAAGCCAAAAGATTCATCAATGCAGCAAAAGGAGAACTAGAGAATAATATATATAATTATATATATAAAAAAAGAGAAGGCGAACGTAAATGATGTATTGACTTTAAGGCACAGCCCATGGGCCAAGGAACAGCTTCTTTAAAAAAAAAAATAATAAAATAAAAACAATTTGGCTTTCCCTCTTTCATTTCTGAGTAAACTCTCAGGTAAGCAACAAGTCGATGGATCATTTTTTTCTTTTTTTTTTTTTTTACACCAACTCTCCTGTGTAATAAACATTCTCTCAACAAGAGGTACGTAATACAGCCACACCATCACCAAAAGGGATGATAAGAATCAACCATTTACAGCAAACTGCATTATGATAGTAATAACATTAATAACTATATAATATGTACAGCACAATAAATATATGTTTGTAAACAGCAATAAACCAGATTTTTTATTACAGGTAAGGGCATTGGGTGAGGATGAAAAAAAATGTTGGCACAAAATAAAAGATATATTAAAACAATAACTCTTTGTTAAATAAAAAAAGCCGTGTGCAGTGTTTCAAGTTTTTTTTTTCTACTTTTTCAATTTTTTTTTACAATAGTGAACTTTTTCTAAAATACAATATATACAGAGGAAACCAAAGTATATTTGGGTTCTATAACTGGCAAGCCTGTGTTGTGGTCTACGCTACAGTGAAATCCTGACTGTACCACCTTTATATTGCAAAACAACATGTAGAAAAATAGAGCAATAAATAATAGCATTGGGTTTAAGGGATTTAAATGTCAACAAACATGGAAAACGAATGGACTTGGCAGATGTTTACACCTGTGTTTAAGAGTGAGTCGGTGCTTTGGTGAATTTAAATCACCTAAATATTAGGATGTAGTACATGACTAGATTAGTGCAATAAAGTATCTACGTGGAGAATTATCTGATTTTAATGCCATGAAGCTGATTGTCTTGTTGAAAACAAAGACAGTGAACTGAAGCGAACAATGGCATGGCTAAATAAATACAGTATTAACAAAATCATTTAAAAGTAGTTCAGCTTTTTTGGCTCTGCAGAAATTTTTTGAAAAGTTAGTATCCTACCTGTTGTAGATAGCTCTTTGAATCAGCTCAGCTTTGAAAAACAGAGTTCAACTCCGATTGGACCGATGAGCTAACAGCTAGCCTGAGCAGGGCCAGGACCAAAGTGAGGTGCGACTGTGATCATTTTTTCAACATTTAACATTAACAACATTAAAATGTCTGCCAGTTTAGAATAAAGTTATATACAAAAGATTATATGTATTTGTTTTTTGCTAGCACCACGGCAGATTTTACTAGAAGAATATTCTCCCACATGTAACACGTAACCCAAATTCAGGTGGTGGGCACAGTTCCGCTAATCTGCTAATAACGGAAATAGCTTCTCATTTAGCTGATTTCTTTTTTTGCTAACTTTGGAAATCGTTAGCGGACTATTAGTTTCCACTGAATTAGGTTCAGTTAAAAGAATCCAATTTAGAAAATACAAAAATTGACTGCATATAAATATGGTAAAGAAAGTATTTCCTATTTGTTGTTTAACTTCAAACGGTATAAAAATACAAACTTAATCAAAGAAATGCTTTGTTCTGAAAGAGTTAAAATGAGCTATAACTATGGTTCGGATTGGCCGATTTGCCACAAACGATCCCACCCACCGTCAAATTAAACCAATAGAAAACTATCAACAGGTTTGCATCAGTCCCACCAGAGATGACGATGTGTGATACGAGCTAAGTGACAGTCATCTTAGCGGATAGCATTAGCTTCCACTAATTTTTTACATGTTTAGTGTAAAGATTCTTGCTCAGCAGATTAGTGGTTAGTGAACCAAACATTTTGGTTAGCTGTGCCCACCACTGCCTAAATTGATGGTGGCATAAATGTTTAACATTTTAATATAGCAGTTGTTTTTATAAATAGAGCAATCCTATCTGGTCCTGACCAAACTCTAAATTAATCATTAGCTTGTCACTCTAGTCAGAATAAATACTATTTCTCCAAACTGAAATTGCTCAAAGAGCCATCTCCAACAGGTAAAATATTTATTGTTCATAACCCTTCCGCACAGCTACTTCAAAAGATCTGACCTATTCCCCTTTAAAGACAAGAATATCCTGCTTGTTTTCAGTCAAACAGATGAAGAAAAGGAATAGAACGTTTTCATAAGATTGTTATAAAATTACCCTAGCCATTTTTTACATCATTTTTACCTCTAAACATGTGGAGCACTAATCAAACATCTAAAAAAAAAAAAAGGTGCTTTTTTGTATTGTAACTACAAAGCATTGCATTGTCTCAGGATGTGTTCAAAAGAACTACAGGCAACAATAACAAAATTTAAGGGCTTCATCCAAGTCATTTACAACTCCATGAGACGGAAAGCAGAAGACCTTCTCGGAGAAAGCTCTCAACAAAATGACCGTTCTTTAAAAACAATAAAAATCAAACCTCATCACACAGGACTAACTGAAAGTGAATATAGTGGTATGGTAATAGTAGTATAAATGCTATTGGAGCAAGTGCAAAAGGATCTGAACTCTCAAATGATCCAGCTGTCAAGATGACTCCTCAGAACACTGAATATCACGTTTCTCCCTGTTGGTTTTCCAAAAGGTCCCTCGTCTCCTTCTCTGTTAATAAAAGAAAGCCTTGGTTTGCAAAAGTAAAATTCTAGAAAATATCTGAATCTTAAATACAGTACAAAAATTAAAGAGGTCTAGGACGGCGTCACCGCCGCTCAGGTTGAAGCTTTTTGTCAGTCGGGTTTACAAGGAAGACTTCCACATCACAAATGTGTTTCAAAAAGCTCCCGTTTGTGCTGCGGCTACCATCTCTGCAGCATACTGTCAGACTCTCAGCAGAACGGCAGCATTAACATGCTTCCTAATTCATAGTGGGGAGAATATGACCTAACCAAAAGTGGGAGATTCTCACCAATAACCGTCTCTTTAGGCGTTATCGGCACTTCATGAAACAGAAAAGACACTGTACAGAACAATCAGGCAAGGCTGAGACGAAGCAGAAAGACAAGAAAAGGATGTCGTCGATGAGCAGGACCGGAGCAGACCGGCACTACCTGTCTGCATCCTAAACTTAAGGTAGGGCAGAGGAGTCAAATGGAAAGAAAAGACACACCACTTCAGTACGAATGGGAATGAAAGAGGTTTTCCTGAGTGCAAAAAAATTTGAAGTAGTACCGATGGGCATGTCTAAATAAAGCTGAGGAGAGGAGTGGCCAAAAGGTGGAGAGCAGCGCACGCTTTGGAACCAGAAACATAGATGTATAAAAAAAATAAAACAAAGTTCACAAAACTCAAAAAAATATTCTATAAATATTAATCTGTTACTAAGAAGAGCAGTTAATCAGGTGCTGTCCGTAACTGCTATGTGTCCGGAGATTTCTGCTCTTCCTCTTCCTGCTCCTCTGCTACGTCTTCTTCTACAGCACCCGCTTGTGAGCAGGGGGTTTCCCCCTCTGCCGCCGCCGCCGCCGCCTCCACCTCCGCCTCCGCCTCCTCCTCCGCCTCCCCCTCCTCCTGCGCCTCCTCCTCCTCTTCTTCTTCTTCTTCTTCTTCATCCTCCCCCACCTGTTCGTCCAAAGGAATCTCTGTGGATTCAGAGTCCTGCGTACAGAGAGTTTTTGAGTCAGTGCAGCTGTTCTCTTCTTCCTCCTCTTCCTCCTCTTCCTCTGGCTGGCTGCCACTGTCCTTCTCAGTGTCCGACTCGCCGTCCTCCTCCAGGGTGAGCTCGAACTGGAACTTCTCCCCTCCAGGGGGTCGAGTGCCGTCCTCTGGCTCGTCCAAAGCCGGCGATGGACTTTGGGGGATAGTGCTTTGGTACCACTCTCTGTTGTCTTCCAAAGTGTCCAGGATGTCCTGGGCATCGGGATGGACCAGGTCGGCCCACGTCTCCCACAGCGGGTGGACAATATAGTCTATGAAGCCAACCTGTGGGAAGCATGAGGGAGAAGCAGGACGTTAATTTGTGTTTACTTTGTGCCGTGACATTTCTGCAGCTGCAGTCCTTACCTGGCTCTTCTCCACTGAGGCGTTGTGTTTGTCGCACATGGGGCTGATCTCCATGCCTCGTTCCCTTTCTCGGTCACCTTGGCTGAAAAATTCCTCCATGATGCGGTCGGTCCACTGTCGGTACAGCTGAAGGGGCTTGGTGGGGTTGCTCAGGTCCGCACAGTGAACCATGTTCTGGAGAACCTGAGAAAAACAAGTAGCAACAAATGTTCGGCGCTGTGAATATTTGATCCGGTTCTTTGTTCTGTGCAGCTCCACGTAAAAAAAATGACTAGGGGTGTATTGCTTGAATTGCAGAGGGACTTGTTTTAAGCGTCATCTCAGACGGCACAGCTGGGCCCGGCTCACCTGTATTCTGTCGGAGTAGTTGTCCAGAAGCAACACACCGGAGCTGGTCACCTTCTTTGTTTCCACCATTGTTTTCAGATCAGCCAGCAGGTTCATGTGTTTGGACATGTCTGTAGCTAGCACCTAAACCGAAGCACAACACACGGTTGTAAACATTCAGGGCAGTGGTACACCCATTTATAAACAGAACAACACTCAAAAGTTATTTTTTTCTACTTACGATGTCGATGACCATCTTTCGCAGTGATTGTCGCTGTTTTTTGGTCAAGTTTTGGAAGATGTCACAGTTCTCCTCTTGTAGTAGTTTAAAACCAACTGCTAAATGATGGTTCTCCAACACTGATGAGTCGTTGTACATCAAGGCTAGCTCAGAATCTGCAGGGAGGACACACTCTGTTACTTTACTTTACAAGGATTGTGGTTTTACTATTAAGACTTTGATTTGAAGCTGAAAATACATTAAATATTGAGCTTTTTTTTCGCTCTGTGAGAAAAGCCCCTAAATGTTTTCCTGTCTGGATCATTTAAAGGACCTCTGGCTGTTTGGACTGGCCATTAGGATGCATTAATGTAGGCTGGTGTGGAGCACAGCAAAAATTAGGAAAAAAAAAGGTGAATCCTTGTTTGTTGCTCTTTAGTTGACAGAAGATGGGTTGGGTGTCTCCTAACCAGGATGACTCATACTGTGTTTACTGCAGGGATTCCCTGTTTGTGCTTTTGGGAAGCACTGCACAACGTGTGTGTGAAGTGTAGGAGACTGCAGAGTGCCTTTCCTGTGCTGATTAGTAACACTCTTATGCAATGTTCACATTTGTCTGGAGAATGGGCTGCTTGAAGAGACGCCCAGTGGTCATAAACTCTGTGCTTTGCTGCAAAATCGCCAAATTAGGGCGACATCTGTGGCGCCTCAAGCTGGGCGATGGTGAGTCAGTTAAAGAGAGATAACGGGGGTTTAAATTCCTGCTCGAGGACACATTTACAAACACAACACCATTACCCCAGCAAGTCTGGGGTTTTTTTAGCTCAGTTTACCCACTTCTAACACAAACCCTAGAGAGTCTGAGTCACGCTGGTTTTAATTTTTATGATTTCTGCTCACACCTTTAGTTAAAAATGACTGGAAATTTGCTTTTTAAGTTCATAAAAGAGCATGAATGTGGAATAAAATTACTTGAAAAAGGAAGTGAAGATACAATTTAGGATGATTAACAATGTTGACAAGTAATTTTTTTTCTTATTGCTTTATGTGATTTATGTGTCTAAAGATTTACATGTGCAAAAAAAGTGTTTGATTACTGAATATTTCTACATAGGTGCAGTAAAAATGCATCTGAAATGTGCTGTGTCTAAATTCAGGGACTCTTCGTCTGAAGGCCGAATTTGCACAGCGCTGCGCAGATTCGAAGACACCTCCGATGCGACCGACAAATGCGTCCTCCGTTTTTTCCACGATTTGAGGGACAGGTCCAATGGATCCTTCTCGGCCCAACGTATCCCATAATGCATTGGGGGCCGACCGGAGATTTTTTTTTCTAATCATAATGGCAGATGACGAGAGAGAAAGGAATAAAGTTTTAAATAAAACTCTGGCGTTAATCTTGTAATGTTGTATTGTGTTGTTAATGCTTTTTTCACTTGTATAGACATGTTTTTAAATATTATTCTTGTCAGAAATCAAAAGAACTGGTGTAGCTAAATAAACGTGCACGTACGACGGGTTCCTTAGTTCTTCAAATATGTCCTTTAAGCTAAAATTGTTGTTTTGTGATATTAATAATACAAATAAGTTTGATCTGTATTTTTGTTTCAGTTTAGTGTCGTCCCTTTTGCTAGGCGACAGGACATACGCTGGGATAGGGTCGGGAATAAAGTACTTTTTTCCAGTGTTCGTTGTCTACCAAGGACCCAGCCCGCCTATACCGGGTAGGTCTGGTCCATCAAAAGACCCAGACCCTGAATTTGGACACAGCCATCATCCTAAATGTGTGATAAAAACGAACCAGCAAAGTGAATGTTTATGTTGTGAACCTGCTGCTGAGAGAAATCTGTTTGGACTCACTGGTGTTGATGAGGAACTGGTTTGAGACTCCCGGATGGTCCACGTCGTGAATCGCACTAGCAAAGATGGCAGCTAGGATCTCGAGGTCTGTGAACACGGCCTGGAGAAGGAAGAGGAAGAAGTGATGAAGCACAGGCGGGAGGAGGCCGAGCACTGATTTGGCCTCTGAGCAGGGCTTTGATTGGAAGCTGATTGTTGAAGCGCGAGCTGCGTGCGTCGGCTCGTGAACCTCACCTCCAGGGCAGGGGTGGATAGCAGCACGTGAGTCGACTGCGTGACGTCAGCAGCATGAATGTTGTTGTGGTACGCCACGTCGCTGTGATAATGGTCCTCTAAGGTCATCAGGTATGTTATAAAGGTGTCGAGTGGAATTTTAAACGTTTTTAACAAGTCCCTGTCCTGAAAATCAGATAATGCAGGGAATGTTTTTTTTAATAAAAGTTGATTTTGTCTTGAAAAAGAGTTTAAAAAGTGAGCTTTTACCTGAAATATTGTGTACATCATGACTGTCAGCGGCCGGTTCCCAGAGAATTCTGAGATTTTAAAGACGTTAAGGCCCCATTTATTCACATGTTCCAGCTCCTGCAAGATATTTAGAAACACGGTCTGAGATGAACTATTTTTTGAACCCGTCTCAGCCTCACTTAAGCCTCGTAAAAGCATATTTGTGTCTACAGAACACTCAAACACACCTTGGCCAGCTCATCCTCGGTCTCGGTTTTGACACCAAAGCGCGGGATGTTGGAGTTTGTGAGGCTCGACGAGTGCTGCAGCTTTTTCACCCCGCTGATCTGAGACATGGGTTTGTTCTTCTTCTCCTTCTCCTTCTGCGTCTGCAGGGACGGCATCTCCACTTCATGTTGCTTGTCTGCACCAAAAAAAGAGGGCACAGAACCAAAACAAATCATGCTTTTTTTTTTTTTTCTCCAAAAGTATTTCAAATAACTCCTGTGTCATCACTTACCTAGAAATGTGTTGGAGATGTACTCAGACACCTGGTTCCCTGAGCGGCTCATCTCTGAGAGGTGAGTCAGCTCCCGATTCAACATCCTCTTAAACTGAAGCAAACACATACACGCAAACATTAGATCTGGTGGTTTGTAGTACAGAACAGAGGAATTACAATTATTTGCTTTTACTGCTGGTTCTCAGAGGCACAAAATGAGTAATTAGCATTCTGATGGAGGACACTGAAAGCAAAATAAACCTTTGGGATATTAAAGTTGAAGTGTGGTAAAACAACTAATGTCTAGTCATATCACAGAAGTTGCTCCCAGGAGTCACTTTTTTATGCACACCCCACCACCACCACACACACACAGAGGGTGGGTGTAAACACTAATTTTCTTTGTCTTTTAATTTTTCTCTCCCACCCTGCTGGCCTTCTGATTTTCCTCGCCGTGCTATTCTTCCCACTCCCGCTGCCTTAACCGAAGCGACAGACCCAAATTTAGCTCTGGCCCTTTGATCTGACGAGCAAACAGATCGATGAAATCAGAGATTTTCTCGTCTGGTTGCCAAACATCAAAGTTACGAAACAAACCGCATCATCCTTCAGATGAAGTCAGTGAATTTATTTGATAAAATTACACCTAAAAAACAAATAGATCTCAATGCTGGTATTGCAAACATTTATCAGATGGTTTTTTAAATGTTTAAACAAGGCAGAAAAATCTCTAAGAGCTAATAAATGCATCACACATGCATGATCTTCAAAGCAAAGTTATATAATACAGTGTCACCAGAAAAATTAAGTCTTTTTTAGGAGTTTGACGTCACCTGCTTACAAAAAAAAAAAGAAAACTCCTCATTGCGTCACAAAAGTACAGAACAGCTCGACCATTGGGAGGACTGTTGACCTAAAAAAGGGAAAGATCTGGCATTTCTTTCTTTTTTAGTCCTAAAACCTTAAAATGACAACCAAACACCTGACAATTGTCAAAAGTTTTAAGGCAAAAATCCATTTAAAATGTGAGCGTGCTTTGCTGTCGGAGCACGGTTCAGACATATTCAGCTCTTCCCCTCACAGACACGTCAACATGGATAACAGAACCGTTACAGCATGAAGCGTTGTTTCATGGTCGACGTGTTGGAGAGGTGCTGTATTTAGCATATTTGTGTTCATATCATGCTGCATCCAAATTTTTATCTCAAAAAAAAAAAAGCTGAGAATCGAAACATCCACTCTAGAAAGTCTTATTATGCAAGTATGACCATTTAACTAAAACACAATGTTTCTTACCTTAATATACCCCCAGGAGACAGAGAGGAGATAATTTGCTTCAGGCATTTTGACAAATAAAGCAGATCCAGAAACAGAAACGGTTTCTAACCCCGTGCTGTGTTCAAGTGATGTAAAGCACTCAGTTATTTAAAAGCAAAGCAGTCCGCACTTCTCTCTAGCTAACAAACCACAACCTTAGGAGACTTCAGAGCTCAGCTCAGAGTCGATCAGAGTCCACAGCTGAAGCTCCATGTCCACGTCCTGCCAACATCCACAAAAATGTGCCGATGCCCCAGAAAGCAGAGCAGGAAAAAAAAAGAAGATTCTGGTAGAGGTACGACACAAACGTGGTTTCCAAAATAAAAAAAAAATCCAAAGGAGAGCATATTGTGCGCGTGCATAAACATATGCACACACGCACTCAGATCCAGGGACACGCCGCTGAGGCTTTGAATAAATGACGACGGAGCGGAAGCTGGTGTGTGCCAAAGCAACAGGACAGCAACATTTTTTTTCTATCAACTCCTCCCAAACAGGACTGGCTGCCTACTTCTGTGTGTATGACACACGCTCCCATGTGAAGATCACAGGCTGCCTCTCTCACCGTGTCACACAACAGCAGCAAATCAGGGCCCGGATAGGAAAGGAGTGTGAGCTCATCATCACCTCTAATTGGCTTGGATTGGAACAAACTTGAGGCGACCCACTGTTTGATTGGCCTCCGCCGAAGTCAGTGGAAAAATCTACCCCCTTCCCCGCTTCTCCTTTTAATTCCTGCAGTGCAGCAGGGTGTTATTGTGTGTCCATGTGTGTTTATACATGTTACATGCAACAAGGTGTGCGAAGGCGTTTACATGTTGGCTGGTTTAACCTTTTGTACAGCGCAAGGAGAAAAAAAAAAACAAAAAAACAGGTTACCTCATCAAACATGATACAACAGTGAAAAACTGAGGTCACCCTCTACCCCAGCATCCATGGGAGGTGAGTCACGCCAACATCACTGATGAGATGATGTAAATACACACATTATTTTTGAAAAATTCTTTTAAAAAGAATGAGCGTCACGGTTATGTGAAGTGTGCTCAGTCGGACAAAAAGAGTTGTGTCCACACACCTCGCCCGTGTTTTTTCTACTCAGCTCAAGAGGTTGTTGCTTTAGTCAAAAGAAAATAAAGCCTTTTCATTTTTTTTTTTTTCTAATGATGAGCGTTCAGTTTCTCATCAAGTAGGATGAGAACATTGAACAGAACATTCAGCTTGTTTACTTTTAATTTCTGCTCCATTTATTTATATAACCTGGTCAGCAGAAAACAAATGCCGTGTGGCATCTAGAAGTAATCAGCAAATCTCAAAAATGAGACAGTTTTACTGTATTTGTTAATTAGGTGTTGCTGCTTTGTAGTAAAAGTAAATACAACCATGATCTAAAACCTTAACGAGAAAAAATAAAATAAAATCCAAAAAGGCCAATAATAACAAAAAGCAGAAATTAAATGTGCTACAATTTAAATACATATTTTCAATAAGTATACTGTATAGTCCCTGGACCTGACTTTAAAAATAGCAAAAAGCATGAAGTTCATATAAAAATAACAGTAAATTAATTTCATTGTGTTGTATTAAACCACAGAGTCTTATAAAGACCAGAATATATTTTTATATTTGTGCCGTTGTTAAGTCAAGGGCTTTCCAGCTCAAAGTTATCACCAAGGTGAAGCTGGATCTCCTTCAAGGACAATGAAAAGGTTATTTATACTTTTATCACCTCATGTCTAGACTAGTGTAACGCTCTGTGTGTCAGTCCAAATTAATTATCTCTGCATCATACACAAACTGTTCACAGCCCATTTTTTAGGTTGTGAAAAAGAAGGACAAACACATAATTCTGGTTTAGGCATTTCTTCACTGGCTTTGTGTCTATATTTAGAATTTTATTTTCATATTCTAAGACTTTATAGTGGGATTAGCCCCATCTTCAACTGATCTTAAAGTCCACACCCCAGTAGGAGTAAAGGTCAACCGGTCAGTTTCTCTTTAGACATTCAAAGATTAAACAATAGAGGTGATCAAGGAACACCTGTAGTAGAGCTGTTGGCAAGAATTTGGTAAAACGATGCATATCATGACAGAGGGGTCATGATTTAATGCAACATATTTCAATTCTGTAAGCAAGGTGATATTGCCATCTTTTTCTTGAAGCATTTAATAAAGAAACTCAGTATAAAGAGCAAGTATTATATGAATAAAATCTAAATTCCGTTTATCTTTATGCAGTCAAAACACTAAACTACAATGAGAACTGCATTTGCATTTCACATTTCTTCTTACAACAATCCATTAAGCCATAATTAAAAATCGATGCAATGCTTTTGAGAATCAGTATCAGAAAATGAAATCACAATATTTCAGTGTATCCATACTTTCTTACATCCCAATTGTCTAGTTGATCATATAAATTAAATGACTAAACATTTGTGACTTAAGCAACATTTTAATTACACAATTTAAATTACAGTTTAAACAATTTAAACACTTCTAGGGCTGTGTCTCAATTCATGGGCTGGGTCCTCATGAGTGCGCATTTGTCGCAAACTCTCGATATCTGAAGATGAATCTGTGTATCCTCACCGGCCGAGGCTCTCGGGATTCATTGAGCGGGCAGCAAAATAAACAGAGAAACGAAGAGGGTGGAGTTTAAATTTTTTTTAATGAGTCGGCGTAGTTTGGAAATTAAACACGGACTGAAGAATTTGTTTTTAAAAGTAAGTTTAGCAACTTAGCTGTTGAAATTTATGCTGCAATAAGATGTTAAATAAATAAATGCAACTACAAGTGATACTGGAGCTAAACCCGATTTATTGATTTTTTAAAATTTATTTATTTAAGTGTAACGTTTTAACTGTGAAGTTATTCTTCCAGTAAAAAGACGTGTAAATACACTTCAACGCTTTGAGTCTGAAATGAAACTGATCACTATGGTAACGGGGAAGCACGTGGTCACGCAAACTCACGTAAAGTCGGGCGAAGGGTAGACTGTCTCATTTCACAGCAGATTTGAGCAGCCAACCCGGCCCATCAGGGCTACGTGCTCATGAGGACCCAGTCAATGAATTGAGACACAGCCTCCATATTGGTACGAAAAAAAAACCAAAAAACTATTTGAATATTTGCAAAAAGAATGTTTTTATTTTTTCCAAACCTTTGTTCCAAAAATTGAAACTATTTCAGTTTTGATATGACACCTTCACAGAGAAATATTTTAAGAGCATGACTGCAACTTGAAAATGTATTTACCTCAGAAACAATTATTTAATTTGAAAGTAGTGTCTCATTAATGACATATACAGTTTAGAGGGAGAAGCTATTCTGATAAGATATTAAAAAATCCAAACAAATAAATAAACCTATTTTAAAAAATACACATTTTTTTTTAATTCCAGAGTTTAGCTTTTAGCTGTGAAGGCTAAATCCTGATCCCAAAATGTTTTACAGCCAGTAAACCTGCTTAGAGCTGAGGTGTTTTTGCTTTTTGCTTTATGTGCACATCATGCATGTGTTGACTTTCTGCACAGATCCAGTGGTCGCATGGATTGAAAGGAGACCAAAGCTGTCGCTGCTTACTTTACACCCCCACCCCCTACAGCCCACCCGGTGCTACAGGGAGTAATTTACAGCTACAGTGAAGCAGATGAGACCCCCTTCTAACTGAGATCTTGAATCGGACTCGTAGCTAAGCGGGCCGGCACAGGCTCACCCCCCATTCACATACGCTTACAATTCATTTCCTGTCTAATGATATCTGTCTGTCCATATACACTCACCGGCCACTTTATTAGGTACACCATGCTAGTAACGGGTTGGACCCCCTTTTGCCTTCAGAACTGC
>JARVJO010000394.1:8821662-8834597 GCA_031762555.1 Cynodonichthys magdalenae | reverse complement strand
ATTGGCTGATTAGAAATTAAGTGTTAACAAGCAGTTGGACAGGTGTACCTAATAAAGTGGCCGGTGAGTGTATATAGAACTTGCAGTATATACATACACACAGATATAACTCCTGGAGACACCCCATACAACTTGCTTTCGCTGTCACCAACACAAGGACACACACAAACACACAAAGCGCTAGTTTAGTCAGGAGGTGTGAGCACAGACTATTGGGTAAAAATTGGAAAGTGTCACACCTATCTTAGCTGTGACTTGTGTGTAATTTGTTCCTCGACGGAGTGACTAAAAATACCCATTCCCTGCTGTATATAACCCTCAACACCTCCAGATCTCTTTTTGATGTTTTTTTCTCACATTTAGCATTTATTCTGGGAACAGACACCCCCACTCGTCACAATACAGACAACTGCAGTGACCGTCTTCAATGAAGACTCAGCTAACTGTGAGAAATGAGTCTTCAGCTCTATTCTTGATCTAGATCTTTAACTTAAAAGAAGAACTTTTGAGAAATGTACTCAAACATCACAGAAACTATACAAATTGGGAACTTGTTCAGAGCTTTTCGAATGACTTTTAGAAGTGGAATAAGCTAGCCTGGTAAAAACCAACCCCATGTTCATCACTTTGCTTTGTACAGAGGGTCTGGACTCCATTGAGAAGCAACTGCTTGCTGGAGGCGTGGCCTCTGTTGAAGTTTAAAACGATTGGATTGGTTGGCCACGACATATGTTTGCACCTGCGGCAGCTCCTCTGTGAAGGAGGCTAAGCTAAGAAACCGGAAATTACGTGAGCTGTAAACAACCCTACTGAGAGGAGAGAAATACGGAGCTGAACGAGACGGTTGTAAATGATGCTGCAGGCTTTGTCAGACAAATTTAATTTAATTTGGAAGCCTTATCAACACAAACTGGCTTCATTCACTTCCTTCACTGCCACTGCTAAACTACAAGCAGACACTGAGCAGAAAATCAACGTTGTTGTTCAAAACTCCTCCTTCTGTTTGCTGATTGGCTCAGGTAAAATTCTACTGAAGAAATCTTTGTCAATGGGAGAAATCCCAGACAAAGCAGTGAAGGGAAACTAGAATTGAGCGGAACTGCAGGGTCCTGATATTTAACAAAATATTACAAAAAAAAAAATAAAGGCTTTGGTTAAAAAAAAAGTTTGTCTGCCATTTCACCCCTTTGCTCTTTGGAGCGACCTCCAAAGATTTTGACCAGATTTAACTGTTCTTAAGGCAGCCAGAGGGAGACTTACACCCACACACAGGGTGAAAACCTGAGGAGGACTTAAACTGTGGATCTGTTGCCTTGAAAGAAATTTATTTAAAAATGAAAGAAATATATACAAAAAAAAAAGACATGGTTTAAAGACAAATGAGTCTTGTCTTTTAGCTACAGAGTGAATGTGCAAGATTTTGAGTGAAAATGTCTCTGACCCTCCTGCTGTCCTTGGATCAAAATGACCCCTGAGCCCTCACTTTTAAGACCAAGGACATTAAACCTGATTGGTCAAACTGACCCAAGGGCAGCAGGAGTGTTGAGTGCAAACAGACTACTCAAGTCCTTTTGTGGAAATTCAGAGAAAAAAGGTCCTCATGCAGTACATTTAGGGAACAAGATGTGCAGATGTTGCAGCAAACAAATTAAATCAAATTCTTTATTAATGGGATAAGAGTTACGCTGAGAGCTGTTAAAACCCAGTCTGCAGACTACAGTCTCAAAGTAATTGCTAAGCGCCGGAGACGTAACGTTACCTGTTATGTTTGTGTATGTATGTGAGTTGCTGGAGAGGTAGGGTGGTTGGGCCTGTGGCTGTTACCATGACAACCAGAGATAGCTCTGCTGGTGAGCAATGGTGATGCAGAACGTGTTACAATTGATCTTTTCTTCTTCTTTTTTTAATCTTGTGTTTAAATGAGGCAGATGGACGAGTGGTGGATGTGGCTGCAGTAACATCTGTCAGTCCTTTATGCATGTCCTCCCTGTGTCTCCTTTATGTCCGTCCCTCTTCATGTGACATCACAGTGTGTGACATCACTGGAGCCCAGAGCTCATCAGCATTCGGAGCGACGCAGCAGTCCCCCCTCCTCACAAGAGGCAACTGAGCATGCTCATACCTAAAGCCTAAAGTCTTTGCCTGCATGACAATGCTATCACTAAAACACATGAAAACAACACAAGCACTCCAGCGTGGGCTTAGATTAAGGCATAAAGGCACGTAACATGAACAGCTCATAGCAGCTAGCATGGATAGATAAACAATTGTCAGATCAGCAGAGAGGGCCACACAAAGAAAGGGGCAATACTTAGTTAATATTATACTGTACTACTCATAATACAATCAATTAAATCAACAGATCGTGATGTTCTGGACCTCTCTGTTCCATGCTATATTTATAAAGTTGTGCTGAACAGGAGCATTATACTGACAGAAACTCAATTTCAGCCCTCCTGAAAAACCAGACAACACAAAACCTAGAACACAGAAACATACGAAGGGGGTATAACCTTGGGGTAAGATGTCTGGAGAAGCATGTGTTTGACTGAAACCAGTGCAGTCACAAGCAAAAGCTTGACTATCAGAAGTCAATGGAATAGTAAAAGTGATGTTTTGTAGTCAACTCTAGATTATATAATGTTTACACCTCAGAGTAACTCTCAACCTGTAGAAGACACTGACAAAAGTGTAACTTTAGTTTGCGTGTACACTTAGTGTTCTGTACAATAACCAGCATTGCAATAGATTAAATCAAAGTCAAACCAAAGTCCAAACACACATCTTGAGGAGCCAAAACAAAAACAGTGAACCCTGGGAGCAGCTTCTTGCATCAATAATTGCCATGAGATGCATTTCTACAATGTGAAGGTATTTCTAAAAACTGAAAAACATTGATATTCTCACCTTGTTAGAGGCCATCTCGCTGACCGAGTGTCTCGTCTGCAGCGTCTCCAGCTGGTCCAAGCACCAGTCCAGCTCCTCCAGGGTCTCAGTAGCCAGTTTCTGGTAGGCCTCCTCTGCAGGGGCAAGACAGGAGGGCAGGGGGTCAGTAAGGGCCCGCTTCAGAGGGCTAGTGGACGGTCCAGGCCCGGGGTCTCCCACCCCACAAACAGCTAAGCTGGGATACCCCGAGTAAACACATGGGTGACTCTTCATTCTGAACAGGTGAGCCAGCTGGGATGGCCCGGGAGCAGGGCCTTCTTGTCTTGTGTGCCAACCCGCTGATCGGTCATCACAGTTCAGCTGGGTCAAAACTTGACTCCTTTAGAAATAGAAAACTCCAGTGCAGTTCTACAGTTTAAATCCTGGATTCTCCCTTTTAAGATAAAAGTCAGATAGAATCCCTCGGAGTGTGGTAGTAGGTGACACTCACCCAGTTCGGGGTCCGGTTTTTAATAACAAATAAACCTCATTAGGGAGAGGACCCACAGAGCAAAGTGAGCAACAGCAGAAAAAAAGTACTCATTCGCTGCCCCCCCCTATACACAGCACACACATCACACCCAGTGTTCTGTATAGGGTATACTCTATCTGTAATTCCAGTCATGTAGCAAGATGAACAACAGTCTGCTCAGCAGGCCCATGTCTGCCATAGGATGAATGGACGGATGGAGAGGAGACAGGGACAGAGGAAAGGATCCAGTCGGCGCCTCAGACCCAGTCGACATCCATGTGAGCGCTGTCCAGCACCGACCGAGCAAGGGTTTGTGTACAGCACCGTGTCATGGTCAAAGAACACAGAGACATCTCAAACACACACACGTCAGGAGACAAGCAGACACAAATGTAACATACATCCACACTCACACCGGACGAATAGCTAACCATAACACATCATGACTGGGTTTCCTCAGCCCTTCTCCCCGGAAAAATATCCATGGTATCCAGGAAGGAGGGTGCCTGTCAGTGCTGTGTGTGTATGTTTGTGTGTGTGTGTGCTGGATGGTATATCCTATAGATGCTAGTGAATGAGGGGGGTGGGTTGCTGTTGCTTCGGCGTCCCTGGTAGCCAAACGTGCTGCTCTCCCCAAGCTGTACCTAAAGTCTGAGAGGACTGCACTGTGGATGGGGAAGGGAGACAGTCAAAACGTGGACTGGATAAACAGGAAAGAGGAGCCCGAGCCTGAAACTCCACACTGCTGGGTGTGCAAGCACGGTAATATGTGCTCAGCATACAAATAACACCAAAACAGAGAGGTGGTCCCACAATATGGTGAGGATGGCAGAGCCTTGGCAACACAAGACCATATGAGACATTTCCTTTTTTAGTTTCGTTTGAAACTAAGTACATGTCTTAGCTAAAGTCGTCACACAAAATGTCACCTTGTCAGATGCCAATTAATATTGATGCTTTGACTAATTTGGGAAAAATTTTAAAGGTATTTGATGGGAGAGAAAAAGGTTGAGAGGTGACTTCAGTTGCAACTTAGTAACACAGAGAAACGATGGAATGAAACACAGTTGAACCTAATATGGACACATGACAACCTTGTAGAAATCATGTGCCTCCAGCATTTACCCACGACCACCTTAAATATCGTTTTTTTGGGGAAAATAATACAACTGTGCCTCATTTTGGGTGTAATTTGGAATTGCGTCATTGTACTACATGCTATGTTCATAAAAATAAACTGTTTTTAGGTCAGTGCAGGTCTTGTGTACAATCATGTCTGCTGCTGACCGCCTCAGAACCATATTTGTCATCACATATTTACAACAAACTCTACCCGCTCCACTATACTTGACACAAAGTCCCCTTTGCCTCCGACACTTTTTTTGTTTTTTCCACAGCTCATCCTTAACCCAGCTTTTTAAGTCTCTCATTTCTTGTCTTTGAGTCTCCTTTTCTCCGTCTCTCTCTCTCTCTCTCTCTCTGTCTTTCTGTCTCTCTCTCCCTCTCCCCTGTGTGGTGTCAGTGGCTCGGGTGCTACTCTTTCTGACAGCAACTGCACTGACGTCAATGACATTCTTCTCATGCTTAGTGCGACATCAGACACCGGCGCTCGGAGAGGCCACTCTGCTGCACAGACGCAGGGCTGCAGCCAAACTGCGTACCGGAACAGCTCAGCGGTGAAGTCGGACCGCGAGCGGGAAAAAAAAAGGAGAGGAGGAAGAGGAGCAGCGGCAGGGGGGGAAAAAAAGTGGATGAAAAGAAAAAACATGCATTTGTACAAAAATCATTGATAAAAATGATGTAAATGCATAGTTTACTATAAGTATAATGTATAAATGAGCATATATTTGTATATGTATACATTTATAGACAAATATCTATATATACACAGACTTTTAAAATAAGATTCTATTTGTAACTATTTTTAAATATTTGGCCATTTATTTTAATCCACAAATAGACACAGACTTTTATTATAATTTACGCAATGGAGCTAAAATAATTGGAGCTTTAATTGTTATGCTGTTTGCTCTGCTGTCTGATGTAGGATGACAATGATTAATTGAGCCTCTGTTCAAAGTGAATAATCCATTTAATTGGTCTGGTTTAAATTTCTACTTATTTGTGTGTTTTTTATTGTTTTAAGATGACTTGTTGCAGAGTCAGTAAGTTGCAGTATCAGTCAATACTCCAAAGTAATGATGTTCATGACTCACAGCTGTCACCACTTTATGGCAGGACCCATATTGGCTATGCACCAGTATGATTGTGTTCTAAATATAGCACAATGTCACCAAGTCTGCATATAAATAAGCAGGTTATGAAGCGAGAATGTGATTCCTACTTGGAATGTCTTTCTTGTTTTCATGTAGTAAATGTAAAGCTATACAATTTTTGAACTTGTGATAATAATTCTATTTATGCTTTGTCGTTTTATAATTTTACATAAATGTTTGTGATTTTGTCTGTAGAGTCATATTCATCACACCAAACAGCCCCCAGTGGAATGATTAGGTTACAGTCACAGAAACTACAGCTGAATGTCAAGAGTGATTTTGTTCAGTCTATATGTCATCATGTCCTCTACACTCATTAGGAGCTGCATGTGTGTCTGATGGTTACAGTGACAACAGTCCACACAAACCCTAACCCAGACTTAAAATTATGCAATTTATGTTCAGTTGTTTGTTTTTCATAATCTAACACTTCTATTTTAAAAAAATGGTAAATATTGGTAAGCTGAAGCGTTAATTAGTTTCTAAATTACATCATCATGTTGCCTTTGCTTTGTTTACCATCATCTCTTTACTTTTCTCCCATTATATTGGTTCTCTTTTAGTCTGTGTTCACATATACTGCATCTTAAAGCAGCCGAATTCCCTACAGAGCTGCTCCTGTTCACATATTTTACTGTTTTTGTTGCGAGGGGGCAAAATTAAATCTCAAACTTGGGACAGAATGGGTTATGAATTTTTTTTTTTAATGTGATGCTACTTATAAACCAATGCAAAGTTGGCGCTCTGCTTTAATAAATTTTTATTTAGTGTTAAAACGTAGGATCTTTGGACAAAAACTAAATCTCCTTCATTGCTATCCAATATGCCTGCAAGCTGCAATCTGTGGTCTTGCTCGAGGTCCTGCTGCTGGGCACATGAAAAACCAGGAGTGCAACTTAGCATAAGCTTTCAACTGTTAGCTTAATGCATGAGCTTTTAGTTTTTATAGTTAGGTTTAAAGTTAAATGAGAAAGAAGCTATAAAAATGAGGGGCTCCCACAAAAATAGGGGTACACAAACACAATGTGTGCATAAGGACCTTCCTCAACTGTGAGACAACCAAACTCTGTCACAATTACTGACACAGCAGCCTTCCACTCTGGGGAAAAAAAGTTCAATGTTGCAAAAATGAGCCACACTCAGTTCAAGCTCCTCAGTTAAAAACTTGATGAGTTCAATGTTCAAAGAAAACAATTTGCCCTTGAGTGTACCTATGTTTGTGATGAATACTGTATACAGTACACAACCAAATACATCATTAACATGTTTGTGCTTAATACTACAAGGTGAATGTACAAAGAAAGAAAGTCAAAGGATTTTGAAAAATAAAGTTAACTTTCCTGGTATTGTTCTTTTTTTTTTTTTTTTTTTTAAGAGTGACCTCTTATTTAAAACGATTTAGTTTTAGAAAACTTAATATTTATTGTTACTAAACTGTTCTTGTTCTGTGATTTTGTTTTTATTTATTAATCTTCTATTTCATTGAGTCTGTTTTTTGTTCCACTTTGTTATCACTGGTAAAAATTACTAACAGCACACTGGTTTGTCTTTTTGTGATTCCCTTCCTCTGTATATATCTCAGATTATTTCACCCAATGTCAGATTTGTTGTTTTCCTGACATGTTTACACTTTGTTTTGAGCCTCTGTTGAAGCCGATTAAGCTTGTTTGCATCCGGAACCTGCCTCCTTTCTGCCTGCCTGCATTTGAGGCTTTTCTACAACCACAAACTGATTCAAGGTGAAATACATACATACTACAGATGTATATTCCTGAATTGCATTGGATCTTCAAGTTTTTTGGCTAACACACCAGCATCTTTAAAAAATCTATATAGCCCCAATTTGAAGCATTAAAAAATCATGTTACTTTGAACAAAAACTTTCTACTACAGCAGCACTTTTCTTCTTGTTCTAACGGCGTTTAAATGAGGCAATAAAGATTTAAACATATGCAAGAACAACTTAACATTCTAAATGTATTTGATGTCATCTTCCATCATTTCTACATCAGTCTACACATGAACACGAATCTGCTTACAAATATCTCCACTGCAATATAAACTGACACGGTTGTTATACCAAGAACCCCGACATTTTATTTTACCAAAGTAAAATAAATACTCCTAATTCACAAACATAAAATTACAAACTGACACACACACACAAAGTACTTAAACTGTAGTACCTGTGAAGGTGGTCTTGGTGATGGGTGGTGGGTTACACATGGGTGATCTCCTGTCATGAGAAAAAACAAAGGTCCATTAAGACATTTCCCTCCAACTCACACGTATTTTTTTTATATTGGCTTCTCCCTGCATGGATGTGAAATTTTGCGGCCAGGAGGAGCTAAAGTTGTTGTAGTACCGAGTTGAAGCAGCAGAGGGCAGGAGGAGCAAGCTGCTGCGGGATGTGAATCAGTTCAAAATACTGACTGTTCCTTAGCAGAACGTCTTAGTCAAGAGGTGACTGATTGAAGGTCAGTATTCTGCATGCAATAATGTTAATATTGTTGATACAATGTGGAAGGATGCAGAAGGGTTTTAAAAAATTAACAAATGGAGCATTTTAATCACCATCTTTCAGCTATTTTATAATCCCATGAAAATGACATCCAGCATTTGTTCAGCATCTCAGGGCGGACAAAGTAACTACTGGCTCTAGAAGGAGGCTTTAACATTTGCAGCAGCTCTTATAGTTTTTGCTACGCCTCGAACAGGAACAGTTCAGAGAAGAGGTGAGAATTAGCTGCTGGATAATAGAATGTATGTGGGAACTTACTTATTTGATGTTCTGTCTTGCTGTAAGTTAGTTAATGCACCAAAGTTGTTTCGGACAGTTCTCAAGCTGGCAAGAACCTGAAGGGAACACGATTGGTTAAGATTTACTCAAGCAGCAGTCATCACTTACTCGTATTATTCAACTTTACAGCGATTTAATGAAACAGCTTACCTGTGCAAATGGCGTTACAATCATATCGTCACCATGGCTGGAAGAAACAAAGAGCGAGTAGAATTTTAAAGGCACGTCAAACATCATGTTTGATAACAGAACTCTTGAGCTAGGAGGTTCAGTGAAGAGATGGATAGGGGGGAGGGATGAGAGTCATCTCTGATGTGCTCGTTTTCAGCAACAATTTTTCCACTAAACGTGACATACGTGTGTAACAGTGCCACAGAGGCTTCAGGTTTCAGCAACACAACTGAAGGGATTGAGTTCTGAACGTGCCTCTTTGCATGTTCGGTTTGAACATGTTTGGTGAGAGACATTTTTGGCATCAAGCAAAACGTCACAGCAGGGCTGCAGTCAAACAAACAAGCTGTCTTTGCACCTGCATCAACATCTCCTACACAACCACCCTTTCTCAACTTCTTTTCTCCTCTCATATTCCCTTTCTCCTTTGTCTCATATTGAGCTGACATTTACTGGTCAAAGGAACAGGACATTACAGTTTTTTTATATATACATACACCATATATGGAGGTGGAGCTGAAACGTTTTGCTTAAAGGTACCTCGTGAGATTTCATCAGCAACTCAGAAGGTATAAGTCAGCACAGCCTAAACAAATGTAAGCAGTAAACTGTCACAACTGCTGACCTCCAAGTTATGTAAACACTGTCAACATGTTCAGGGGACAGCCTTGTGTTATTGTCACGACGCCTCTCATGTTGCTCACTTTACTTCTTGGTAACATAAAAAAAGTTGAGGTTTTCCTTTAAAGTGTGAGCTGCAAATTAAACAGGTGACATTGTCAATAATTACTTGAACAAATACCAAATACCTGGAGCTGGAGAGATAGAAAGGGAGAAGTCACTGTAACCTGGTGACATTTTGGAGTAAACGCCGAGTAGACTGGAAGTTGTCACTTGATATTACAGTTGTTAAGAGCTTCATTAAAATGTTCACTTCTGCTTTTGCTGCAGCTTTACAGAAGACTGATGTTAACACTGTCCAAATTTAACATGAAACACTAATTTTCCAAATATTACAGACATGACTGTTTACCACAAATGTCTCTTCATACTGCTGGATAGGCCCAATAATCAGTGCGACACCAAACAACCTTCTGCTAGTCAAGCACACTCCCCTCATCTCTAAACCAAGCTAAAAATATAAAAAAATCAGCAGCTGTGATGTAAATTCAGAGAAGCAGAGAAACAAACTACTGACTACATTTGGAACAGACACAAGAAGAAGTAAATGTGCCCTCACATGTCACTGGCAATGGAGGAGTTTCGGGACATGGACTTCGGGGAGAGGTCGTAGTCGCTGTCCGAGCGGTAGAGGAACGACTCTCTCCGTTGGCTGTGGACAAAGTTGGCCTGCAGGATGAGGCCTGAGCCAGGGCTGGCCATCGGATCGAGGGGGCTTCGACCTGATGACGTGCCATTGTCCACATCGAAACTGCAGGGAAAAAAGAAAAGGGTTAAACACACACAGGACTACATTTTATCAATAATTAAATCTAGTCTTGTAGGATTTCACCATTACAGTGATAGCATTTGAAGGGTAAAGTAGCACAAGTCATTGATTGTGATCAGGACATTCAAACTCGTCTACATCCAGATTTAAACAAAATGTTTGATTCAAACTCAGGAAATACCCGCTGCCCGAATAATGCTCCTGACTCACAGCCGAGCGGCGTTTCTAAACCAGTGACACCATTTCCCACTGGGATGTCATGATGAGCTCCCTCGTCTCCAAGGTGATGGTTCACCCAGGTGATGACTAATGCACATCTCCAGGGGATATCTGCCTTATCGTCCTGCCTACTATGTAATCCTATAATCTAGCCTGGGGTGGACACTAAGGTCAGTGTGGGATTCCCCCTCAGCACTTTGCACAACACACATGGGAATGACGTCCCCTTTTATCATCATCATCTTCATCACAATCCTCACTGTGGAACCAGCGACACATTTAATCCAATAAAGGCTGTGTTGTAACCAGTGATGCGTTTGCATGTGGAAGAACAGGAGACTGGGTCAGAGTGCATGTTCTGAGCTCACCACATATAAAAGGCAAAAAGAGGAGTGTTTAAGTGTGTGATGACTTTCCCACACACTTTCTTTCTTGGTTTTTAGAGAATATACCAAAAAAGGCAAACATGTCACCTCCATTATATCAGTTTTCAATGTCTGACATGCAGCAGACCACCTCTGGATGTGATGAGATTGTAAAAAGTTTACTGCTACTAGAAATAGCAACGCAAAAAGCCACAACCAAAAGCATTCAGTGAGGCAAGAGCAATCTGTGTTTCTTCAGCCAAGTCATTTTCCAAATTTCCAAATGGGGAAGTAGCAACAGAAGCTTTAACATTTTACATCAAAAAAAAAAAAAAAGTATAAACTACAGAGCTGTACACTTTTTATAAAACTTTTGTAATCAGTTTAAGAAACGTAATAAAAAAATGCAAAAATGTTGGAAAATTTGTAAAAAAAAAAAAAAAAAAAGAAAAATGCATTTTAAGAAGAACAAAGAAGAAGAACAAAAGTGACCATGTCCAAAGTCTTTAAATCAAAAAGAAATTGTTACAGTAAAATATGAATACAAAATCAACACAGTTTTTAGGTTTTTTTATATTTTATCAGAATCACAAAGTGTTTGTCGAAGTGGACCAACATCATCATCGCACAGGACATGCCATGCATATTTTCGACAACAATTAAATGCCTAAACCTACCTGATTGTAATCTTATTAAAACAGCAGGAACTACAGAGGTTTGATTAAGGATGTGGATAGAGTGGCTTTCTGCCTGAAGAAAGAACAGCTGTATTGTGTTTGCCTTCCTTTCTAGTTCTTTTATACTGGTTAAAATGACCTTAAGCAACTTTTCATTATATTCCAACAAATTACTCCAAATTTTACACAAGAAAAAACATCAGTTTTACCTTTCCTCCTTTACCAGTCACCTCCTTCCATCTATGCTTTCTTATCATGCCAAGTAACCCATCTGCTTTCTTTATTGCAGGTGTGAAGCACACACTCATAAGTGACATAAAAGTTATCATTCCTCCTCCCACCATTCAGTCTGTTCTGCAGCTGTTGTGTGTGATAAGTTTGTTTGGGTGTGTGTTTCCTATGTGCGAACCGGACCGAGACAAAAGATGACAGAGATGCAAAGGAAGTGTTGAAAGGTGACACTTGGCGTACGTCTAATAGATGATTCTTTATCACGTTCGTTCTGACGTCGTAGCCGGCTGCTCTCAGTCTCAGCTTCTAGACACGCCTCGTGAACAACACGCGATCTGCGCAGCGATTTTGGCACCAAGCGCTGACATCAGTGCAGGAATGTCTCTCTCTTTATTCCCTGGCACAGCAATAATTCATATTAACTGAGCAGACGTTAAAGAAAGGGAGGAAAGCGTCAACACCTCTATGACAATAATGAAACAAGAGATTGTTTTTGTTGAAACGATTCGAGGAATTCAGTGTTACTTTTAAGCCATGATTTACAAAAAAAAAAAAAAAACAGCTTACTCCCCCCAAAAATTAAAGATGCAGAACTGAGACATAATTAGCAAGAAAATAAATATTTACTCCAAAAACACTAAAGTGATGACGTCCATCTGTATCAGATGAACAATAATCCAATCTATTGTATTTAACTTATCCTTCCAGGGAGGAGAAGTTTGCCTGGGTGTGTGTTTCCTGTGTGTGAACAGGACTGAGACAAAGATCAGGAAGATGATAAGACAGAGACGACAAACAAAGACACGGAGAAATAAAAAAAAAAGTTTCTGTAACAAACTGATTTCAAACCGACTTTTTGTCACATGTTGATGGGATAACAGGTGAAACACAAACGGGTTTATGTCTGAAGGAGAGAAGACTCGTTAGAAAAAAAGGTTTTATTTTTATTCCTGAAAAGTTTTTCAAGTTCACTGTAACTCTGCACTGCTTCACGTCTAAAAACAGGACACACAATGTCACGACTCTGAGATAAATGAGAAGTGTCTGCCGTGACTTTATACTGTAGGACAAGCTAAAGGACACAACACAGATCTGTTCTTCTCCATCTATTCTTTGCTGTTTATAACAACCTCTGGTTCGTCTTTCTGCTTGTTTTCAACTTTTCTTCACTCAAGTAATATATACAGAGCTGTGAGAAACAGGTCAAAGCACATGTGTCCTTGAAAAGTCAACTATTTTCCTAAAAGCACTTCAGGGTTAGTATGAAAAGCTAGTACAGTGGGGAGAACAAGTATTTGATACACTGTTGATTTTTCAGGTTTTCCCACTTGCAAAGCATGTAGAAGACT
>JARVJO010000394.1:8783751-8818591 GCA_031762555.1 Cynodonichthys magdalenae | reverse complement strand
GTCATCTACAAGCTTTGCAAGTGGGAAAACCTGAAAAATCAACAGTGTATCAAATACTTGTTCTCCCCACTGTATATCCCCCAAAGACAGATTCATTAGGAAACACAAACATTATTGTATTTTGGTTTTTTTGGCCCCGTTTACATTTTCAACAAAGTTTATATAAAATTCCACTCAGAGCTTGAACTGGGCCATATTTAGAAAAAACATGCCAAAAATGTGGAGCCCCTGCGATGTTTAGAAAGTGCAGATTCATGTGGGTCTGAAAAGATCTGGATGTTGAAGCAGACAGGGGGAAGATGACACTGGTTGGATTTTTAGAAAGCTCTGAGGACACGGAGAGACATGTCAGAGCTGCATGTTGTAAGCATGAGAACATGACTTTTTGAGTTTGTATTAAGATGGGGCACTTTGGCACACAATAGACAATAAATTAGCTATCTATCTATCTATCTATCTATCTATCTATCTATCTATCTATCTATCTATCTATCTTTATTATTATTTACAAATGTACTCTTTTTAAACTGAAATGCTTTATTTGTTCCAGTGGTCAATTGAACCGTTTTCTCAGGGACTCAAAGTTTCTAAAGATTTGGCTGAGAAATAACTGGTCAAAAACAAATTATTGGCAAGTTAAAAGACTTATTACATGAACAGAAACATTTTTTTAAAAAGTGTGAAGCAGTCCTCTTCATTAATATGCTACATTCCCCATAATATCTTACTTGTAATGTCTAACCAACTCCCAGGTCTCTGACAATTACCGTTTGTGTGCAACCTTTTACTATCCAAGTGAGAAAATTATGATGGTTTTATTTGTATATAAGCCCATGAAAGTGAACCTAAAGGTCAAATCAAAGTCGTAAATTTTCTCCTATACTATAGAAACTAAAACCAATGGATTGGCTTCAGTATGCAACATGTTAACACTAATCATTCTCTATCTCTCGACACTGTTCCCACCGTCTTCTAAAGGTTTTAGGAGAAACCTTCAGATAATGTTGCACAAAACACAGGCAGAAGAAGAAATTGTGGTGAGCTCAAAGAACACAAGGCAGCCAGGGCAAGCAGATAAGTGACTGACCACTCGCTGATAACTCCAACGCTTCCCCCGTCTATCTGTACCACACGTAGACATACGCCTCATCCGTCACACATTCACAAGAAAAAGAGAACACAGGCAAACGCACCACACTCGGTCTAGTTAATATTCGCCAAGTGAAATAAAAAGCCAAATTTGACTTTGGCAATAAAAAATAAATAAATATAGAACCAACTGATGCCAATTTTCAGAATGAAAATTTTAATAAAAATCGATGGTGTTTATTTGACTGCAGCTAATTACTGTGTAGAACCCGACCAAGCAGAAAGTTTTTTTTTTTTTTTCTCTGGAGAATATAGATGCGTTTTGGTTTATTAAAACATTTGGCAAATACAAAACTTGTCTTAGTGTAAACTCAGATTGAAGAAGTCTCTTGGAGAAGAGATGAAACAAAGTGTTTCCGTGAAGAAGAAGCCATTCTGAGGACCTATTTGGCAGTTTTTTTTTTTTTAGATTTTTCTACATGGATTATTGAGATGCATCAGGACACTGACTAACTCCAACAGAAACATCTTTTTCTTTGACAAGTCCAGGAAACTCCATGGTTATGGGTCCGGCAGTTCCATTTAATCATTTACATACCTTAAGACTACTGTAGTTATTTATTTTTTTGTAAACATTTTAAACCATGGCCTTCAGCTTTTCACTACCCTTTTATTTGTGCATGTATAAGCCCTGGCTGACAAGCTTTAATGAGCGCTTGGAAAATCCTGGACACACTTTTTTCTTTTGTGCGATTTTGTTTTTATGCTTGACTTAGATTCAGTGAGACTGGTTGTGGTCTAATTGTGTTTTCCAACACATTTAGAGGATTTTCACATTATCGGCCATCTACTAGCATCTGCTTACTAAAAACATTCCAGTGGGGACATCAAACACAATTTTGTCACCGAAGCATCTGTAACTCCTTCTCTGTAACATTTAAAGTAATTACACCGATTTGGGGGAAAAGGTTGCTAATCTGATCAAAAGCAACTCCCTATGGCTCTAGAACAGCTCCTTAATGTATTTTTTTGTGTTCGTTATAGACGGGAAATCTAGGGCACTTTTCTCAAAGAGGAGAGGGGTTTGCACAATCGCACATTACTGTCAGAACACTGGGCCCGGTCCTGTTTTCTCCCTTCTTCCCTCAGGCTCTGTCAGGTACAAATGATGTGAATTTTTCACTTTAGTGTTGATGCTGCTTTAGCAGCTGCTGTCACTGCTGCATTCAGAAAAGTCAGTCAATCACAAGACGTAAAAAGGGGTCACCATGGCAATGGTGGAGTCATCTTAGTTCACAAGCTTCAAAGAAAAGCTACTTCTACAGCGATGTGCATAGGAGGTCCACTTCAAACCTATTTTTCTGTTTATCAGCTCGGCACTCCATTGAAAAAGGTCAAACCTGGAAAGTATGTTGGATAAGATCCACACGTCAGGTCTTATGAAAGGCCAGACATGTGCTCTCCAACATTTACCAGCACTCTGATACGTCCAGCTGGGAACTCACAAAAGACAGATGCATACAGAAAGTCACACATCAAACCACTTCTCCACTCTGTTTAAAGTTTTAAAGCAGGAGACAACACCCATATGATTGTTGAAAGAAGGAAAAAAGTGCCACAATGGCTGTGAAGGGCTAACAAGACTTCATAAGTATCCAATCAGTCCGATCTCTTAATAAACATTGTTCAATCGTTTGAACCATGTTTACACAGCAAACACATTTATGGATCCCCAAAATCAGCATAATCCTGCATCTGCATGGTTAGGTGGAAAGGGGTCTGTTAGAAATTCTGCATGCAAGGAGGGGGGGTTAGCCAGCTCTTACGCTCTGACCACGTCAGTGTCTCGCAAAGCTACGCACACATGGACGCACAAGGGGATTTGTGGACTCAAGTATTCATCCAACCATATGGAAACATAAGCTGTGATAACCATACAGCTTACAAGTGCACGTAATACCTAAACATTTACTAGACTTACAAAGATCATCAGTTTGATCCAAACAACTTACTTATCAAATCACACATTTTCAGTAAGAGCAGGCATCACAGATCTATGAATCCTACAAGCCCTGTGATATTTGTAATGAAAGCCAGGGACATGAATGAAAGGAGCCTTCATAAAACAGTAAATAACAGAAAAAAGGGCAGGACAGATGGAGGAGGCGGTATGCCTCGTCCAGCTGAGTATTGCTTTTGGTAGACATTCAAAAAGATGGCTCATCCAAACCTAACACTGCCAGATTCTCAGCTTTTAATGAGGGGCAAAAAAAAAAAAAAGACACATTCTGCAGTCAGCTCTTTCTGTAAAATCAGTTTTATGTAAGGCCCACTATGGGTTTTACACCACTCCTACCTTGGATACAGTAATGCGTGACACCTGCTATATTCAGAGACACCACGGCGGTGAAAGACCTCACTACAACTTCATTTCACACAAGCGTTATCTCATGCCGGGGAGGTTTTGGACTGGATTAATAAGCTGATGTAAGAATGTTGCAGGTAGGCCCAAATGGGTTCAAACACACATCCCAGGGTAACCCCTAACACTTCATGGTCAGTATGTTTATTAACACCTCAGTCTGGGGGAAAAAAATGTATTAATCTTTAATGTTCAAGCTACAAGGCAAGGTTTCTTTCACTACAAAATGAGTACTGACAGGCAAGGACAAGCTGAAACAGAAGGGTGAAGGAAACGAAAGGGGGAGGGCATGGCAAGTCAAGCCTCTGGCGATTTTTTCTCCGTCCTTAATTTAAATGGAGCCACATGCATAAAGGAGAAAATGTAGGGCTGCACAACACAGCTCTCAATGAATGACATCTTTGCTTTTTCATAACCTTCTGTTTTGCCTGCTGACAAGACTGAGTAGAAAGCAGAATGAGGCCAAGACACCAGGGTAACGAGAGTCAGTGTCAGGTAACATACAGGGCAGATCCTCTGAACTCAGATCATCAGAATGAAACACAAAACACCCAAACTGACATTGCAAGTTTCACAGTTAATGAATTTAAGCTAGAAACAGAGTGAATCAAACCAACTGAACAAACAACAAAAAGTAAAGACTTGCGCTGCTGTGAGGCAAAGGAAGAGAGTTGTAAGGAGCAACAAACAGGCATTGGACAACAATAGAGCAGCGCACATGCAACAAAATATAAAACAAAATGCTGCCAGCAGGACAAAGTTTCTTGTGTATTCATTTACCATACTCCTTCAGTGTTCTTCAGCGAGCTGGTGGAGCGGGACCGCGGCTTAAGAATGATACTCATCGTCTGACTTTTGCTTCGACATCCACGTGAACGACATGTGTACAGTTCTAACACATGAAGCCTCACACTCTGGAAGACCACAGGCGAGTGAGCCTCTGCGAGCTGAGTAAAGGGGATCCGGTGGAAGTGTCCTTCACTCCCCCTACAAGTCCAGGTCTGCTGAGCCGCTCGAGACCAAGCTCTCCGTCTCAACAGCAGTCCACACTGCCGCTCGTCATGAAGCTCTGATGGTTGACAGTAGGTGGTTTGTTAGCCCGCTCTCCCTCTCCCTCATTCTCCCTCGCTCTCTCCTGGACTTGTCTTTCATGCCAGAGCAGCATGTGATCTCCCTCCTTCCTAATCCAGGCATGCACTCATGCTGTTATCCTTTCTTACTCTCTCTGCATTTCTGTCTCTCTCTTTCAAGTCCCTGTGTTGATTTCAATGACTGGCTGCAATGAGACCCGTTTTCTCTGCCCTATATGTGTTTCCTGTCCCTATTTTTGACAAGCATTCCAGTTTTTCAGTAACAGTACTTGACCCTCTTTCGGTCCCCTCTCTTTCCCTGAGCCGCTGCTG
Organism: Cynodonichthys magdalenae; assembly: GCA_031762555.1. NCBI lineage: Eukaryota > Metazoa > Chordata > Actinopteri > Cyprinodontiformes > Rivulidae > Cynodonichthys > Cynodonichthys magdalenae. The sequence continues at coordinate 8,813,677 of JARVJO010000394.1, read as the reverse complement.
GAGTGCGACCGTGTGGGAGGAGTTGTTTTGGTAGTAGTAGTTTTTTTAAGGGTGTGACCTGTGCCCTAAGGCAATCCTAACAATCAGCTCATTTGTCAGGGACTGGGCAGCTGCAGTAACCTAAATCCATCACCTCAGCATTCCAGTGGTGGTTGGAGAATGTGCAAAGAATGTAGAAAGAAAGTATTTAACTGGGGAAAATTAAATGAAAGAAACAATCTAATTCATTTTATTTAGCCAGCAGTGTTGGCTGACATTCACCCTGATGATAATGGTCAATGGAGACATAGTAATGCAGAATATTGGAGAAATATGTTCCACTGAACTTGTAGCACAAATAGTTAATGGTTAATAAAACCCTGCAGCATTTAGTTATTTACTCAAGAGCTTATAGTTTGAAAATATAAATTGTTTCCAATGATGTTTTCACAGAATAAAATCTGTGGTCTTTAGCCTGTCGCCTATCTGTATGTACCATGTATCTGTACTGTTGGCAAAATATTACATGAACCACAGGACCGACTTTAATGAAGCTTTGCATAAAGCTATGATTGGATGAAGATCTACAACTTGTTAACTTAAGGATTCAACCCAAATCAAAATGGAAATCACAGCTGAGCAACCTTAGCAAACACAAACATGACAACAACCCAGTTAACTGTACAGATATTGAGACAAAATTTGGTGTGGTAGTAGCTGAGGGTCATCCACACTAATCCATCTTGCATCACATAAGATTGTGCACAAAGTAAGGCCAAAGTAAGGCCAAAGAAGGCGGCGCACTACTCACTCCTTCAAGGAAGGCTAGGCATTTAAGCTGCGATTCATGCTTTTGTGCAATACATGTTTTAAAACATAACACAGCGCACACTGACAGAACCTGCGTTAGCCAACACCCATTTCCTCTGGAGATGAGCCTCCAGAAAAGGCAACAGAATGTCTGACACAATTTTGTCAGACAGCGTGCGCCCTATATTTAGCGTTTACTGCTCAAAGCCTAAAAAGCTGTGAGAAAGACCCAGAGCTCAGAAGGCTTCAACTGCTGCTTGCATGACTGGTAACAGAGCTTTGGACCCAGAAAGCACTAGGGGTGTAACAATACATCAATCTATATCAATACATCGAGTTGAATGGGTAATGATTCAGTTATATTGTGGCAAAAGGAAAATATCGATCTATATCGTCATCATATTCTTGATGTGAATCAATATCACATGCCCATCTAACAGAGTCATTGTGTTAGATGGGCATATGGTATCGCATTATATCGATCGCAGACTTGTGAATTGAATTAAATCGAAATCATAGAGACAAACTTTGTGATATCGAGAAATATTGAATTGTCATCCAAACATATCGATGTCATATTGTATCGTGATAAAGCTGGTGATTTACACCCCCAGGTAGCAGGTGCTGGAGCTGTGTGGGCCGTCAATCACTCTGTTAGTCATGTGAAAAGCTTGATAGAAATGGGCACCAATGAAATAACTTCAAAAAACACGAAAATGCTTTTTATGAGCAAAAAAAGAGGCTTTTTTTGTCCTGTTTATACATTTTCAAATAAGCATATAAATATGACAAACTCTTCCTTTTCAACTTTTTTTCAACTTTCAAACTCTTCCTTTCTTTCTTCAAACATCAAGAATTTCATGTTCAATTCTGTATTAAAGTGGAAATGAGCAAAAATGTGATTATTTCAAATGCAGACGGGTTCTGTTTACGTGCACCTTAAAAAAAAGAATCACAAAACTTGTCCTCATCAATATTGTGTCTGTCAGATGAAGAATGTTGTGAAAGAAAAAAAAAATGAATCCACACAAAAAAAGATCTGGTAAAAAATGGTCTTTCACACTGGCAGCAATCTTAATTTTGTTACAAAAATGACACCACGTGCTTTATGCATGCAGTGCAGCCTTGCATCTCCAAACACTTTTAGTGCAGCATGTTAGCCAGATTGGTGAAAGAGGTGAATCTTAAGCCTTTCACCGTGTCGTCAAGGAAACGATAGAGAAAGCTTTCTAAAGAAAACCTGAGACACCTCTCCTTTAGACTAAAACCCCAAAGTACACAAAAAAAGGTTACGTGTTTTTTTGCAACAAACTTGCAAATGTATGGAAGTGTGTGCAGATGTTTAAAGGCAGCACCAGCCTGCAGTCATATTAGAGCATCAGTTCTTATTAAAACAATGAGGCCTAATTTGACCCATGATCTACTTTTCGGATGAAAAAAAAAAAAAAAAAATCACAGACCGCTTCAAGCATCTCCAAACAAAGTCACACTTTTCAGATGCATTACTGCCATCTATAGGAAGCAGAGGTATAAAACAGATAAATGTGCTGAAATTTGCTTTAACCTGTCCTGTGAGATCAGCACCAGCTCACTTCGACCCAGAAGGGAAAGAAAATGGATAGATTGATGGATATGTTTTGCCATAAAACTGCACAGTTGATAAAATAAATATATTTTTTTATCAGAATACCATGAGCTACACAGATTTAAAAAAATACAAAGATCTGTTCTTATGAACCATGTTTTTACACTTAGTTTTTGTCACTATTTAATAGAGGAAGGCAAATAGATTCTCACTCTTTTGACTTCAAATGTTTTAATAAATGTTCTAAGAAAGCTAAAAGTTAACTGCATTATGTTAGTGGTGAAAAATACTTGTGCTACTAAGTTAAATTTAATGTGCACATTAGAAAACTCATGACTGCCACCTAGTGTTACAACAACTCCTGGTTATAAAAGCAGTTTGATGGGTTAAGCAAGCACAGCTATTGAGAAATGTATTGATTTTCTTTCTCTTATTTTCTAAATGTCCCACCTTCCACGAGCAGGTTCTCTATCTAGGCAGACAAACACGTCCATTAAACGCTGCTATAAATAGCACTTCACAAAGGAGCAGGGAGAAGAACACAGATGGCTGCTGGTGTACAGTATTGACAACCCTCCATCCATATCTGTATGTATGGAAGCAGCAGCCATTAAAGCTGCATCTTAAAGCTACAGAGAAACATATGCACACAAACGAAAGTCAGACCCATGTGCACACACGCTCCGACAGAACACACAAGAGGGAACTTGGACGTCAGATGACAGGACTAACAGGTGCTGTGAGTGACATGTTAGAGAAATGCAGAAGTAAAACGTGCATAACAAGGTCCTAAAAATTTCTGTTTGAGCTTTAATGGATAGAGAGTGCTCTGATGATTAGCTTGCCCTCTGCTCATTAGTGAACGCAGCTGACCTCAGTGTTTCACATGGTGACTTGATGGAACCTGCTTATCTGTCATGCTCTTAGTATTTTTTTTTAAAAGGACTAAAGAAGAGCTTGCCCCCCCCCCTCTCTCACAGAACACAAAGAGGTACAAAGTTACACACATACACAGAATGATACACACTTCAGGCCATCACTACAGGTTTATGAAAGCAAACAGCAGAACTACAGAGCTTCTAACGACGGCACCATCCACCGAGCAACCGCCGTTTGCTCAACACTCGGCTCCAGTTTTGTGTTGTGCAGGTGGAGCTATTTATCAGCGTGTCTTCTGATAAGAACACAGTTTGTGTACATAAATACAAGTCATACAAATTCATAAATCTAAACACATGAGCATTATGAAGACACAAAGCGATAAGAGAGAAATCTGTAAAGCTACAGTGCAGACTTTGAACAAGTCTTCCTCTTCTGATTTAATCATTTATGTCATCTCTCAACTTGTCACATACAAACAAAAGCTGCAACTAAATATAAAAAACAAAAGGCAGCTATTTCAATAATGCGTGTGATATGAAACAATTATGCAAAAAATAAGAGATTAAGAGTAAAAATAAGATTGGGTTAAGATGTATTTAGTGAAACATTTTCCCACAAATAGTTTCAAAGTCATACCCTCTCCTGCCACGAGGTTTGATGTCAATTGGCTTGTTGGTAGCGTAGGGCGAGCCGTTGGAGCAGGCGTGGCGATAGCGAGCGATCCTTTCCAAAGAAAGGTATTCTGAGTTCACCGGCAAACTCATTTTTGATGTGCAGTATTGCACATGCGTTTGTGTTCTCTAGACAGAAAGGCAGAGGGAAGAAAATGAGAGGACAGAATGAGAGGCTGGTGAAGCCACCTCAGAATGTGAGGGAGGTGTGTGACAAGAGGAGGAGAAGAGAGGGCTCATGATGGGTGTGACTTGAAATGAGGAAAAAAATGAAATATGGAGAGTGAGAAGGGGAGACACCAGGGGAGGGAGGAGCAAAGTGGGAGAGGCAGAGCAAAAAGATTCAGCTTCCCCCCCCAATACGGCCACTGGGAGTCAGTGTTGCAACAGGAAACAGCTGCAGTAGTGTAGCAGAAACACTGTAGACTCAATACAAAACAATCAGCAGACGGAGATAATCTAGACTAAATAGCAACAGTAGACACAGTGGCGATTGCAGGAAAATATAAAAAAAGGGTTATAATGGGTGCTAGAACTTGTGCAAAAAAATCTTTATTGCCTTTTCTGCATCCAAACCTTAATTAGACATCATTTTGTGATGGGGTCATTTCTTCACTTGAGATTTTTCAATGCAGGAGGAAGTAATGACATCTGTGCTTCATCACATCAAGAGGATAATGTCACAAAGAGGTATGTGGAGATAAAGGCAGTTATAATATTGGTTATTGTATTTTGTCAAAGTATAATGAATAAACACCTTATCTACAGGTAAAATATGTGAAATATAATGTTAAAGATTTTTTTTTATTGATTTTGAGCAGAAAAGCCTCAAATATTTGCTATTTTCCATGCGAGCTAGCCAAGATGTTTTTCTTTCCAGTTGGGAATTCCTTATATTTAAATATCGTTTAGTTTCCTCTTTAAAATGACATCATAATTTCTCATTAGGATAAACTAAATATAGTAGTCAGACCAAATACCAATGGGTTATCCTGATTAGGAAGACAAATCAAGATATGTCTGGAACCTCTCATGTTATCAGGACCAAAATGTAGCTTAAAAAGCAGGAATCTGAAAATGTGCTGCAGTCATTTTGAACAAATTCGATGTAATCCTCAGTTTGATGTGATGGGTCACACATGGGTAGTCTGTGAATGACTAAAAACATGTTGTTGTACTATATTAAGCTATATCGACTGCAAATAATAGCTGTTTGGGAGAATGACCTGTCATTCTTTGGGGTTAAACATGACGTTCAGTCTATAAATGAATATTAAGGTGTTGTGTTCTAAACATCCAGTAGGGGGCAGTCGACTCCACAGGGAAAACACAGGTGTAGGTGAGTAACACCACATCCAACAGCAGCACAAGCACACAGAGCGACAAATCTCTGTGGAGTTATGGCTTCTGCTCAGCTCTGACAGGAGCAGCCAGCATGTGACAACAGCTCCGGTGTGGACGGGCAGGCTGTCAAAGTCAGACAGACACTGACAGACAACCAGCTTCTTTCTACGCTGAACACAAATTCACAAACTGCAAGTTTTATTAAAAGGTACGTGCCACTACATGTAAGATACTCACAGCTCATTACACTAACAATACAGACTTGTTTTTTTTTTTAATCCCACAGACAATATTAAACACATTGTCTCTAACGTGAGCCTGCATGCCTCGCTACAGAGTTGTCTGCACGCCGTTAGTGACAGAGAGCCAGGCGACTGTCGTCACCAAGAATCCCTGAGGCTCAAAGCCGTTCAAACCAGAACAGCTGCATCTGAACACAGACATTTTCATACAAGCTGTGCAGCTCAATGCTGTCCACCCTGATGTACTGCTAATATTCAGTTGGTACATGTTGAGATTGTGTAGTTTTATTTTATTGCATAATACTACAACTCCTTTTTGTAAAAGAATCGACGCACTGGCGAAAGATATTGGTTTCTTTTCAAAATTTAGGTTCACAATTTTTACATAATTTAAAAAAAAAAAAAAAAAAAAAAAACTCCACAGGAAAACCAACTGATCCCATTGACCTTAAAAGCATTTAGAGAAAAATCTCAAAAAATAAAAGATGAATTTAAATTTGAGGAGTTAAAATTGAAATGAAAGTATACAGTTAATATGAGCTGAATGTGAAAATTCTTAAAACATTTTAACTCTAACACTTAACCACCTGTATATAAATACATAAAAAGAAGGGAAACAACTTCACTTATTGAAAAATGTTGATGAATAAAAAATGGTTAAGTAGTTCCAATCTCTGACAAAAAAATTCATTTTACCATTTCATATTTTGCTATTACATCAATAACTAGCTAATCACTAGCTAATTAAAAACATTTCAATATTATTCCAACTTTTATACAAACTTTAAGAATGTTAAAGCAGTTATTTAAAAAACATAACGTCAGTTTTAAAGATGGACTTCTGTATTTAACACCTAATGCAAAGCTTTGTCCTGAAACAAACTGAAAGTAACCATTCTCAGAGCTGATTTCTTTTTCAGAGTAGCAGTACCTCATGATTGTAATGAATTATCCGGGTAAACAAAAGGACACTGGTGTTGTAAAGTGTGGTGACAGTTAAATCACAAGCTACTGCTACAGCTCAAGGCCTTGGCAATCCCAACCTCCGCTCCCCCTCCAAGAAACCTGAATGTGATTACACTGATTGCATGTTTGTTTTCCAGTATGTAAATAACAGACGTAATGTGATTAACAGGGAACAATAAGAGCGTAATTGATATTCTGGTGGAGCTGCGTTGAGCAGCTCTGGCAGCTTTTCTGCTGCGAAAGGAGCTGTTTTTATGTGTCGGGCAACAATTCCTCAGTCAGATTCATGCCTCTTTCTTAGCCTGCCTTCACAGTCCCCTGCTAGATTCGTGTTTATCATGTGGTTGCCATGGTGACCTGGCAGAATTCAAAAGGGACAGGTAGGTCCTCACAACCAATGAGCCCTCAGTTGCTAAGGACACTGCGGCAGATAGTGCTAAGAGAGACGGAGAGTGGCAGGGTCAAGGACAGAAAGATGGAGTGAAGTTGCACAATGAGCTCGGAAATCTGAGGAGTTAAGAATTTATACATTAACCCAGAAAAAGGGACAGGGATAATGCTCAGTGTCCAGTGTGTGACCCCCACCAAAAATCAGTTATTAACGCCAGCCACTTAATACCTCACGGCAGTCATGCATGACTTACCTGAGCTCTATTTATACATCCTGCTGAGTCACAGGCTGGAGAAAAGATTTGTCTCACAGACTCAGCACAGCACAAATGAGTATAGACAGCACCCCTACTACCAAATGGAAAGTGTAGAGAAGTGTGAACGTTAAATACGAGCCCAACAAGGTCTTAGTCATGCTGCACATGTGTGTTCTGAGTGCATGCACATTGTGCTGCATATGCCGAGAATCTGTGTGCGTGAGCGAGTAAGGAGAGAAAGACTGTGTCATGATGTGTTAAAGCTGAAGTGATGCGGCGGACACAACCAATGAGGGAAGCATGTACTGTGACCAACAAGGAGAAATCTGTGTTACAGGCTACAAACCACAAGAATCACAGGCAGGTCCTCTCCAGAAACCAGTCTGACAATGTTTAAACTAATTTATCAATTAGGCTATAAAATAGTAAAATGAAAAACACTGCTTCCTCCAGGGAATAGTCTTTGCTCGTTTTATATAATCAGCTGTCAAGAACAAAAACTTTAGTGGCTGTACTGTACTGTTATAGTGAGGCGTCGCAGGACAGCTTGTGCTCAACAACCAATCTCCATGAACACAGAAGCAGATTCCACGCAGACTCTGGGATTTGTGTCCCGAGATTCAACGTACGTCTGGGACCACAAAAGAAGAAAAACAGCTCAGCTGGCTGCGGAGCTGTACCCGCTGATAATGTGTAAGCAGGAGGTGTTCAATGTGCCACTGTCACTGACATTAAACTGAAATACACCTACAAGGTCATATAGATCCCTGAGTCCAACACAAACAAAAGCTGGGCTTTGCTGGTGACATTTGGTGGCTTTATAATCTGAAAAACCGAGCCTAACCCTTTCAGAGTAACGTTTGTGCGACTCCTCTTTCAGAACTTGTAGCAAGGTGTTTTTTATAGTGTAGTTTTTACACCAACCTTTAGAAAAATCTATTTAAACTTTTGTAGATTTGACTCTAAAATGGTGTTTGGTTCTTCATGTCAGAATTGGATGTTTTTAAAACTACCGTACGTTGTGAATTTAAAAGTTTTGCTTAAAGAACACTTAGTAACCCAAACAAGTTGAGTTGAAAACAACTGGATGTCTTTTTTGATTCTTAAAGACATTTCGTTTCTCATCTGAGGAGCTTTTTAAATTCAAAACGGAAAGGTGCACAATTCTAACCATATGTGTGGGTCTGGTCCACATGTCTAGTTTTGGAGTTTCTTTTCAATACATAAAATGTGAACAAAAAAGCAGATCAGGTGTCTTTAAGTGGATTTGTGGCTCAGTTGGAAATATGGTTTAAATAGTTTTTATTCAACATAAAGGCAATTGGCCAATATCTACCTTCATGAGAAGCCAAACTTAAACGCCGATATTATCTACCTCTATAAAGGTCTGAAAATCAACCAATGTCCCCTTTTGCTCTGTGAGAGAGGGCTGTTGTCCAGTTAAAACAAGTTTGTATTGTTTCAAAGGTATTCTTCAATGTTTTAAAAAATAGGATTGGAACATTGAAGCTGTATTGTCATCTTATAACACCTGACAGTGTCAGTTGATAGAAAAAAATCTATATCGGCCGAAATCGGAATCAGCAGGTCAGGCTTTTGTAAGACTGGTGATCAGTGATCGGCCAGAAAAAAAAATATTGGTGCACCCCTAACCATATGCATGAAAGTGGAAACTGATATGAACTGAAAAAAAGCTAAATATCCAGTGGTCTGAGTCCTGAATGACAGAATCTACAACCAACACAAAGTTAGTAATTTGGTGATGCAGCTCATTTTACTACAAATTAAACATTATTACATCATTTGCAAATAACCTAACAGGTATATTTGCACAATTGTTTCATTTATTTTTTGTGCAGCAACTGGCCTTAAATAGCAGAACAAAAACATCCCCTTCCAGTTTGACTTTTATGTCACTGTGTGCCTTTAGAGTCGAATGCCAGTGGGTATACAGAGTACATACTGAGTAATTATATCACGATGCAGGGCTTGATCTCCCGTTATTTCTACACCACAAATTAAATGCTCACTAAAGGACATCACAGACATTGTTTTGGCTTGCTTTTTTGTGTGTTGTTCCTTTTTGTTACAGACACATTGATGTAGAAATAAACTGATGGATGATGGCAGGAAGACACCCGTAGAACAATTTGCTGGAGAGGCTTTTACGTATCACACACACACACACACACACACACAGCTCTAGCTCGAGTGCACCTCAAGCACATGATGAAGTTAATGGGTTTAAGTTGGCAGTGGTCCCGGTGATGTCCGAGTAATCCTTTATTAAAACCTGGATGACATCACTACACTGTCCAGCGAGTGAAAGCTGCATACATGTTTAGAAGTGTAAGGGATGCCCCGAGCAGGTAATCCAGATTAAGACGTTCTGCAGTACACACTCAGGAAACACCGGTGTCATAGTAGCCTTGTTAATTAAACTCTAGCCTCGCATGAGCTTCATTAAATACATTCATGAAAACAACTGTAACCTCAACACAGGCGAAGTAAGAGGGAAGGGTTGATAGGATAATTGTTAACCTTATTTGATGGGTCATTGAGCAGCGCAGCACAAATAATAAGGGTCAGCTTTGAAAAGCACCCCTCAAATTCAAAAATAACACTTTTCATTCGAACGCTGAGCCACGTCTGACTTTAAACTCCGCTGTTGGTTTAATTTTTGCTGTGATGTGGCTGCGGCGCGTGAAGGTTGGAATGTTTTCCAAATTTACTTCAAAGCCAAAGACAGCTGTGAATGTAGATCTGAAGAGCTTAGATGTTCAAATTAGGCTGATTTTTTTCCTCACATTTGCATTGTCAGAAAATGTGCTCTCGGTACTGGAGTGGAAAAGTGTTGAGTTATACCTCATTTCCTCATAATTTCTGCTTTTTAAAAAGGAGCCAAATGTTCCTGTAATCCTTTTTAACTGTTTTTGATTAACGGTGCTCCTGTCCTCTAAAGGTTTAAAGTATTTTGTTTTTTTTCTTTCTTTCTTTTTTTTTTGTTTGTTTTAATTATTCACCTTAATCTGACCACTGCTTGGCCTGAACTACCTGAACTGAAATAATTTGATTCAAAAATAAAGCTGCCCTCAGTGCTTTACACTTTGCTTGTCTGTTATGTGTTTATGATCACTGGTATCGAGTTTAGGAACTATTTTATGCCTGAAGGATTCATAGATCAGATACTTGACAAGCAAACAAAAAGAATTCCTCTGACATGGGTTAGAGCTCTTGCCTCTCAACGAGAAGGTTGCAGGTTCGCCTCCCAGCCTGAGGCCTTTCTGGGTGATGTTTGCGTGTCCTCCCTGTGCATGTGTGGGTTTTCTTCAGATAATCCGGTTTCCTTCCACTGACCAAAAAAAAGTGTATGTTCCTTAAATTAGTAACTAAACTGTCTCTAGGGGTGAGTGAGAGTGTGAATGGTTGATTGTGTCGTTCCTCTTTATGTGGCCCTGTGATGGACTTGATCAGGGTGACACCAGCTCCCCAAGACCCAGAAAGGACAAAAAGAGGTGGTAAAAAAAACAGGTAGATAAATGGATGGACGAATGGATGGGTATTGCATTCAGTAACTCAGTGCAACTCACTGAAAAGCTTTCAAGTCTGCTGCAGCTCAGCAAGGTTTAACTTGCTGTTTACATGGCGGCTAATGAGCTCTACACACACAGACAGCAAACACAATTATATTGTTTAGCTGGTGTGATGATGCAGCCATTGCCGTCGGACAGATGAAGACTATTTAAGGTGCTTAAAGATTACAAACACTGCACTTTATATATATTTTTTAGGTGTAACTTCCATTATATTTGCTAATTAGAAGGAACAGGTCACTGATCTGGCATCTGCATTATCAGTTCAACTATTTCAAGGGTCTCATGCCAGCATTACGCAGACAGATGTGGGAGTGTGGGGAATTAAGTAAAATAATAGAGCTGCCGCAAAATGAAGAGACAGAACAGTAGAGAGATAAATTTCTCTTAGCTCAGTGCAAAAGGTCATCCTATTAACTTCAATAATACAATTATCGAACATTTTAGAGGACAGAAAACAAAACCTCGGCGGATGAGACTAGGAAAAGAATCTCTGCTCTGGGAAAGCAAAAAAGGGGTTAAATGTAGTTCACAGGTGCCAAAAAAAGTGGATAAGTGTAGGAGTTGAGTGTTATCACAAATTGCTGTTGATTCATGTCCTGCTGAGAGTTTTATTTTTCACACCCTGCAATGTGAGAGTCTGTCTTACCGGATGGATGGGAAGAGTAACAGCTAGGGCTGCGCACGTGGGAGGATCTACTGCGGAAGCAGCAAACAAACGCATTCATAACAAAGACACTGCTCTCAAAGGAAGGTGAAATATGCAGACTAAACATGTGTTACAAGAAACTGAATTCGTAGCATTTGACAGGAAGTCTAACGAAGTGCACCGATAACATTTTATAAAAGAGAAGCACAGAAACAACCACAACAAAAGTCGAACCATTCAAGGTTTTGTGGAGTTTTCTAATCCAGCTGTGTGTTTGCCAACGCCAACTCAGAAGTCAGCTGCTTTCTTTTGCCTTCACAAGTTTCCTAGCCAGCATTAGATGGAATTATAAGCCTGCATAAGTCCTTAATATTTCCAAATCTGGTGAGGTATGTGTGTGTGTGTGAGGGGACACCCTCTAGCAGCCTAAGCCTTTCTAATCTTTTTCTATGCCTCCTCATACACACTGCCGTCATCACGGCAATCCTAATCACCACCTTCGTCAAAAGCAGTTCCCTCGTGAAACGAACGTCATCGCTGTTCCTCCCCCCGCCAATAAGAAGTAATTCTCCTCACGTTTATGGTGCTGCGTGTATTATGTCTGCAACTCAACTCCTCAAAGGGACGCCGGGCAGAACAAGAAATGAATAAATAATAAGCGGAGAAAACATAGAACTCCTCAAGATGAGAGCGAGTTTCTTGGATAAGTCAACACCTTATTGGAAATTGAAACCACCCAGCGGTTACCTGCCAACACGGAGGGTTCAAATAAACGCAGCTGCACAGAAATCTAAGCGAGACGGACCCCACCCCACCCCTCTCCTCCGCTGTCTGACAGAGAGCAGGCAGTGACGCATTAACCTTTCAGACGAAGTTTATCCTAATGAAAATCCTGAGGCTAGGCCTCTGTGTTTTTCTTGAAACACTATTTCCTTGTTCTTTCAGGAAAGAATCTGGGATCTGAATAATATGTAAAAAATAAAAAAAATCAGGTTTGGATCACACAGTGACGTACACTGGAAAGATATTTTATTACTTCTCCTTTGTTTGCCATCAGCACACTGGAATGTTAGGAAACTTTGATCCCAGACAGTTTAAACACTCATTCCTCTCCTTTGTTAATAGAAACAAATGTTATTTTATTCTCTCTTACCAGACAAATGAGTACCTAAGCACAAATAAAAAATTCTGTTGTTCACCTGCTTTTAATTTTACATGGAATTATCACATTTCGGCTTTTAATTTATAAGGTGCTTAAGAGAAGCAGCAGCAACTAACCCCCCACTGCCTTTAATATGTCTGGCTGCCACGTTGTGTTCTCATTGATCCGTCCATCTCCTTCAGTCCGTATCGCAGATAAGCACGAGATTGAATAACCAACCCGGTAGCTGCTGTGTGGACAGAGACGGCGATGGCTGAGATTGAGTTGAAATGGATATTTAGAATGAATGTGATGCCAAAGCTGCTTCGGGGCCTTTGCGATGAACTGAGATCCTTCTACTCAATACATACGTGCTCCTGTCAGATGGTTACGTAACGACTGTCATTTAGCCGCTGACACGGGTTGAAAAAAAAAAACAAAAAGAAACGAGGGGAATTGCATCTTTGAATGGAGGAAACGGGCAATACATCCAGCAGCAAGAGTTGCAGCACGCTCTCGATAAATTCCACAGCTGAAACAACAAAGGTGTTGTGATTTTTCTCCTGGTTATAACCAAATAAATACCACAAAGCACAAATGAGAACTGATGATTTTTAAATTGTTTTAAAACACCAAAACAGCCTGTAACCATTTAGTTTGAATCATTTTATTTATTTCGGTGAAAAATATAATCTAGTATGTTCAATTGTTTTTATAACTGTAATACTGCATGTATTAGGCCTCTTCTCTTCTGCTCCGCGATGATGCACCAACAACACATCCTTCATAGATTACCCACTCTGCACAAGATCTCATCTTCACGTAACACATGAAGTGTTCCTGTAAGCAAGTACAAAGGGAGGGGTGGGGGGGGGGTTGAACTGTAAATAAGTGGCGGAATAACACAAATCCAAGGGCACAGACGTGTGACAGACAAATTGGAAGATGAAGCAACTGGAAGGTTGGGGGAAGAAGAGGCAGCACCGACTGACTCACTGCTCAGACAGAAACAGACTCACGACCATTAGGTGTGAAAATTAGGTGTGAAAAGATAAACTGATCATTTAGCAGACAGATTACCTCCAACAGAAAGAAAGTGCAGAAACAGTGCGGCGTTTGTCTCAAAAATAGCACACATCAGGGAGACCGGGGACGAGTCTGTTCTGCTTCAAGTAACTTTTTATTTAATTTCACATGGTGACGACTCTGGGAAAGGCCGGGTTAATGAAAGCTTCCACTTGGTTCCTAAAAATCTCAGCCTTTGCTCACAATGCAGTTTGATAATAGATGAAATCAAAACTAGATGAATACAGCAACAGCCTTGTGAAAGGATCAGTGTCACTTGATCTGCTTTTCCCACTGTAAACATTGCACAAAGATAATAAATGGCCTAGGAATGCAAATCACCCGCTGCCTTTCACGCCAGAGTTTTAGATCATCTCGTGTTGAGAAGTGACAGAGGGGTAGTCGTTTTGGTCAGAACTTGTAAATCGTGTGCTGAGGATGACACATGGCTGCTACCATGACTAATTTTAGCTCGATATCTATAAAACCAACAGAGTTGTACCCATTTTTGTTATGTCTAACATCTATTAGCTTTAGCGTTTAACTTAAATTGGGGTAATTCCAAATGTTGGGCAGTTGTAGATGTATGTCCACATGTTTGAGCCTGGCAACAAAAGTTATTTCCAGTGGTTTAAATGTAACTAAATGTATTAAAAGTTTTTTTGTTAAAATATTACATGAAATACTCTAACATTTAGGTGGAAATGTTGTTTGTAAGTTTAGACGCAAACAGAACTAGATTTTTGTTTAATCATACAGACCTGAAGTTGTCACGTGTACATTTTGTTAAGTTCAATAAAAACACAGCTGTTCTGCTTTCGAACCCTCAAAGATCATGATCTAGACCGTTTCCCAACTCAGCAACATCTTCGCAGTTTTGTCACAATGTAATTTGTTCGTTTTGTCGTATTCTCAGTAGGCTTTGTGCAGCAAAGCACGGAAATATTATTTGTGTGTGTGTAAGTGTGTGTTGGCATCATTCAATTCATTCATTGTGAGCACCCCCTGATTCAGTCAGTTTCGTGTGACAAGATGAAGTGTGAGAACAAGCGTTGAGAGGAAAAAAGTGTTGGACTGTGTGGCCTTTTCAGGTAGAGTGAATGGGTCGCACCCTTAATAAGAAAGACAGTGTAAGTCAGCATCATCCTGCACAGCAGACCGGCACAGATTGATGCTGGAAGTGAGCAGTAGATCTGTATCCCATACCAACACACACACATGCTCACACAGTAGATGATGGTGGTTCTCTGGGACAACACTGACTGATGACTGCATCTCTGAAAATCTGACAGCAAGTCTCTGCCGTCCCCGAAAAAAGCACATTTTAGCGTCTCTGCCTCGGTTCCAACACAGTGACTTGGAGTAACAGAAAGCAATCTAAAGTTTGCCTCAGATGGACCCATCACTGCTCGAACTGATGACAATGTGCAGCTTGAAAGAAATAAAATGACAATGCTGTGTGCCACATTTCATCGACGGAATTCAGAGATGTGGGAACGAATACGTTCAAAATTTCATGTTTCAGTCATTTCCTACCCACAGACGCCACACAACGTTGCAGTGGAGGGTAACTAGTGGAAGGCTCCATGTAAAGCATTTTCAATCTTTGTTCCAAATATAGACTTGTCTTTTCCATCTCAGAGGCACTGGATCCACCTAATTGGATTATTGCAAACACTTTTCATCTCCTTTCTGGCTTGTGTTTAATGAGGTTTAGTCAATTATCTGTCTCAGTTTATTAACTGGGAGGCTGGAGGCAGCATCCAACATCTGAATAAGGTTCACATTTTTTTGGAACACATCTGAAAAGCCTCCAAACATTTATATAAAACACACCGGTTGGAAGAGATTTCGTCTATCAGAGGCTTTAACATCATTTGTCTTTTTTCCAGCCGATTTCTGTATCAACAAATGACCCTCCAAACACACCGATATTCATTTAGAATCTATTGAAAATAAAACCCATATCAAGAAGACACCAAGCAACCATCTGGTGCTTTAAATAAATTTAATTCTTATTTTAAGTTGTCAAATCTTTTTTTTTTTTTTTTTTAGATAATTCAGGGTAAAAGTTAACTCACTCTTATTTGTTGAATTTGTTTTACACAAGATTAGCTGGAAAAAACAAACTAATCAAAAAACTGAGGCTAGAATCATTATAATGAAAAAGATATACTTATTTAAACTATTTAATCTTTTAACAATCTTATATTTCCCCGACATTCAGTGATTTAATATCCACTTGTTCCAGCCTGCTTGCTAAAGTGTTTTTTTTTTATGTGTAATACACAAAGCAACACATTCTCACTTTAATAAAAAATTAACATTAACCCTTAGTATTTATTGTAGTAAAATTAGATTACTTTATTCAACACATGCATATCATGGCTTTTTTTTTCTGCTCAGTTTCTGTGTATTTGTAAAGGTTTTATATGAAGAAAGTGCTAAATAAATCAAGCTGAGTTATAATCCTGAGTGTAAAATGAACAATAACAGGTTTCTGTTGGGAGGCCCGTAGAGAGAAATTCCTCTGTAGTGATGATCTGAACCTCGTAACCTCAACTGGTTTTAACCTTCAGCAGAGTTCAGCAAATTGATTAATTTAATGTAAAGTACTTATTTAAACGCATATTGTTTGTGTATTTCTTTTAGGCCCTGTTTTCTCAGTGCTACTTGGCTTGTCTGACACAAAGAGAATGAGGATGAGGATGAGTCCATTATCAAGGTACAATGAATAATAGAAGACGCACTGAAAGCTCCTTCTTACTAGTAAACACACACACACTCACACGCACACACTCACACGGACAAACTCGATCACATGTTGCAGATTTACTGCGTAGAGAAAGGAGAAAAAAACTCCTGCCGGAGGTCTAAATGGTGTTTGACAGGCTGATCTTTCGTTTCTAGAGACTAATGCTCAAATCTGACATCCATGACAGGAATGAATAGTTGCAATTCTGTAACTAGATTTGCTACATCCATCATATTCTGCAAACGCAGCCTGTAACTGACTTTTTTGGTAGATTAGTTTTCACTTAATTAAATCAGTTCATTACAGCAACAATGCAGGACGTAGCATTATAAATGTGTTCAAAATAAGTTAAGTCCCAGGACGTTTGAGAATAGTTTCTTTGTATTCTGCTTCCTGACTGAAGGGCCAGCCCCCTCTTCAAGTCTTTGTGAGCGTATTTCAGGGGTGGATATTATAGATGTTTTCTTGTGTTCTATGACGTCTGTTTAGAGCTCCATTTGATTTTCTGCGTTTATTCTGCAGACAGCCATTCTCCTCACCACGGCTCATTGTCTCCGCTGGAAAACTTGCTAAAATGATGTTATGTCAAGTAAACTGCATTTAAATCTAAAAGATCATCTTTTACATATATTATACCGGCGAAAATAAGAAAAACAACTGTGTATAAAAAAAAAGAACAGAAAAAAGCCAAAAACTGCTGATGACTTTAAAAGCAAACTGAAGTGTGGCCCCTGTGAGCACGAGAGGCGACTCGTTACAAAGACGGGCAAAGCTCAGGATAAATAGTTCACAGCTTTGTTAGAAAGCAGCACCAGCAGCTTGTTTGACACGGGACCAAAAATCCTTTGTCAGAGCAGCGTGAAAAATCCAACCCAGTGGAACAACATTGTTGGGAATACAAACACTGTCCACGTCCCAACTGTCCTCTCGGATGACGTCACAGCTCTGAGTCCCTCCCAGTTATTGCCACAGCTGAGAGACAACAGTTTTCATTAAATATGCACCAACCTAAGCATAAATAATTCAAATCCACACAGGACAGCAGCAGAAATTGGAGTTAAAACATTTTTTTTCCCCAGCTCTTTAACAGTCATATGTTGGAGCATTACAACACCTCTGTGTGTTTTGCTCGCTATTCCTGCCTCAGAGTTCATGGATCAACTGGAGCATTTAGTTTAGGAGAAAATGACAGGAAATGTCTGGGCCCATTTAACAATAAATTTGCTTGAAAACATCTGAGCTGTGTCTGGGGAAGAAAAAAAAAAAAACGCACTAGGCTAAACTGGCCACACAGAAAAATCCTAACAAACCAATGAAACAACAAACGTGCTGATTAACTAAATTTTTTTTTATTCTGTTTGAGGCAACAGAAAGTTGTGAAAACTTGCAACTTGCATCGTACTCACCAAATCCAGGAGTGTCTTCTGAATGGAAAGTGACTGAGGTGCATCATGGACTTATCGTATGGAACATCTTGGGTATGTCCAGGCTTCATCACGAAGCTGTATCAAGGCTGACCCCCTCTTATGTGTCAACCTGTGACCCTTCGCGCCCCCTTACCTAATAACCGCAACTATACTGCCCCATGGTATCTGCAGGCCCCAGTGCAAAATATAATGTCCCATAGTACTAAAAAGTCCTTTGCTGGGTTGTGTACATTCAGAACATACAGCTTCTTGGTTCTAGGGCAGGAAAACAACAAAAAATGTTTAAGTTTATTCCTTACAAGGCATTTTTAAAAAGCAAATAAAATAGCACCATATAGTCCACTGGGTTCCAAAATGACACAAAAAAATGTCCAATAAATATGGTGACAAAAACAAAACAAAACAAAAAAAATCAGAACTAGAAGAGTGAGAAGGCCTGGTGTGAGGTTCGTTTCTGTGTCAGCCGTGCCAACAGGCAGGCGGCAGGACCAGCTGAGCTCTCCGGCCGCTGCTCTTTTTTCCGTGGGATTCTTCCTGTGAAGGTTTGGAAATTACTGTCCCACATCCACATGGTGAACCAGTTCAGGGAGTCATTCCTCTGGTAAACATTCCTTTTTCCTGAAAGCCAATGACGCCGGTCGGCGAGGCAGCGGCAGTCACAGCAGCATGACAGAGCATGTTACACACAGTCACTCACACAGGTTCGCTTTCATCCCCTTTCCGCCTCTGCCCCCCCCAACCCCCTCCTTTTTTTGTCTCCCTGATTTGGTGTGTGCCTCACTCTTCTGCCCTTTCACAATCTCCCAGGGAGGGAAATAAGAAAGAAGGAAGGGAGGGGAGAGGAAAGAAAGAAGAAAACAAAAAAAACAAACAGTAAAGTGTATCTTCAGTTTCTCCCTTGTTCTCTGTCTTGCTGCAGATCGTCTTTCTCCCCTTCCCACCCTCCTCTCTCTCCCTCCCTCCACCCAGTGGGATGTCCTGACTCCGTAATAGGTGTGCCTGTTGTACGCAGTGAGCTAAACCTATTTATCCTCTTAAGACCTCATTCAGACAAACAGGTCTGCACAAATACATTGTAAAAACAACAGCATGCTCATGTATAAACTGCATAGAACAATCAGAGCGAGGCACTGACAGTTTCATCCCCTTAAACCTCTTTTCTTGACTGATATGTGTGTGTCCTTATTATAGCCCTCTTTTGTCCTGACAACAAGTTCCCCAGCTGTTCAGTGCATTAGTTTTGTTTTTACAACTTCAAGCCTAACCCGTATGCCTTTAGGATCTGCATGCCAGCCAACAAACCGTGAAATTTCAACAAATAACACTTTTTTTTCCCCCCTCGCACGTGTGCTCGTGTAAAATATACGCAACACGATGCATGACTGACAAAAGCAAGCAGCCCTTCTATCAAAGCACGTTTGTTTCAAAGAACCTGTTAAACAGGATGCCATTTAGCTCTGTAGTGTCATGCTTTATTGTGTTTTTACACTGGCAGCTTTTGGCAAAAGCCCAGAAAGAAAGAAAAAGAGTCATTTATATGTTGGAGCTTGTGTCAGCCCACTTGTGTACGTGTGGCTTTGCGTGCGCACATCTGTTTGGGCGTGTGTGTTGTGCGACTGAAGGATGTTTGGAGGCGAGGTTGGGGTTAGCACGCTGAGGTTGTGTCTGTGTGTGTGTTTTGCATTAAAAAGCCAAAGCTCCAGTTGGCGCGGTCTGAAAAACAGGATCCAGCACCGTTTCTTGCACACATCCTGCCTCACATATACGTCAGCAACTACTCAACTCCTGCCAAAAGCCAAACCGCCTCGCAGCCTCTGCAAGGCCTGCGTCTTCGGGCTACACCCGCTGCAAGTTAAAGATGTTCAAGGAAGCAAATTGTGGGGAAAATGGAGACAGGAATTTGTCTTTTTGGGGGGGTGAAATGTGGGTACTCACAGGGGTAAATAGCAGAGCTGACAGCTCAAGAAGCCAATGAATTAGATACAAAAAATGGAAAAGCTTAAGTAAAAACGAAGAAAAAAAAAAAAGAGGATAGCTCAGATCTTCAAAAGTATATGTGGAAAGATTATAAACAGTTGTCTTCCCTGTTGTCAGTTTGGAGAAATAAAGTTTAATTCACACTGGATCAACAAGCTAATGACTAAAGCTGAGAAAGACCAAGATTGGTGCTGTCTTCAAACATTTTATTGGTTCATGCAAATGCTATTTTTATAAACCTTTACACCAATATTCATGCAAAAAGTCGGCACAGGAAGTGCTACTTCTAGCTGCTGCTGCTATTAATGTTTTCAAATGACAACAGAATTATATATAAATAAACTTTTAAAGCAAAATTTAAGGTGATGTGAAAGTTAAAACAGTTTTTGCAATCAAACGTTTTGAGAGTGGAGTTGTTTTAAAAATACACTTTTGAAATGAAATGTTTATAAGAGATAAGGCAATTTGAGGTTTGTAAAGACATAATCCAACTCCTATAACCATTCTTTAAGCTACTTCCATCTGGCAGGAAGCTGAAGGTCCCTCTCACAAAGAAGAATGGGTATAAAAAATATTTTGTTCCCTCAGTTGTGATCATTTTAAAGAGAGACTTTCTAAAAAAAGCCACATGTAGTCATGATTATTGTTGCCTCTTATTGATGCTTATGTTTGCATGTCTTATGCACTTTAGGCTGTTCCTACATTGTTCAACATTGAAGTCAATGTTTGTTGAAATAAATAATGCAACATTATTTTTCAGTTTTTATGTACTGCGCACTCCTTAGATTGGTCTTTTGCTATATTTATGTGCCAGAAGTCAAAGTCTCCAACTCTTCAAAATGCAATGGACAAAACAGCTGACCTACCTTCTCCTATCTCATGTCCTTTTTTAATTGATGTCTTTCTTAAAAAGCTATCTGACTAACATTTCCACAGAAGTCCTCTTTAAATGATCTGCAAATTCATTTAAAAGTAGCTGTTTAATATATCTACATGTAAAAAATGTGTGGACATGCTGAGTTGAAACAAAATGGGCACATAAATCCATAAGTATGTTGTTAATAACTATACATTAAAAGAGTACACACTGTATTTTCCATTCTATGCACTGTGGTATTGCATAATCTAAGACCCCACTTGGAAGGCTGTTGGCCCTTTTTCAGCTCAACACTTGAGAGATGTCATGACTTCTCAGAAACCCAAGTCAGGCTGGAAGATAGAGGAGAAAATGAGTATAAACGCAGCAATTAAAATTATAAAACAAAGTCACATAGAGCTGGGAGACCTAGAGGACTGAACTGAAAAAATACTTTCTTCACTTGAGGGACCGATAAAGAGAAGATGGAGGAGTAAAAGTGTTGCAGTGACATAACAAGGTAAGATTTATGAACAATAACGCAAATGCTGCTGTGACACAAGGACACTGAATCCTTGAAACAATATATGCCCCCACACAGACTACACATGACAAGAAATTGCAGCCATAAAGCACTGGAACAGTATTAACGTATGATCTCCTGTGACCCCGGCTTGTAGAGCACAACAATGCTTGTTTCCATTAACAAAATATCACATCATATTCGAATCAGGAGGCCTTTTCCATTACATTAGCGGTCTGTCTCTGTCTCTGGGCGTCGGGGGGTGGGGGCCGGATTACAGAGCGGAACGAGTACATATTGATTTCATGTGTACTGACATTTAGCAGAGTACTTTTCTTCATTTTTTTGCAGATCGATTGTCCTGAGAAAGCTGGTTGAACAGCCTCTGCGTTAAAAAAAACTGGTCCAGCAGAGCCCTGCAGCAGCTTTTACTCCCGCTGTTTGTAAAACTGATTTGCAACTCTTGATGTTGTAAAACCTGCAAAAAAAAAAATCTTTAATTTATTATAGAACTGTTGTGCATCAGCAAATTAGGTAATTAGTTGTAACTCTTGACTTAAATTTATCTCGGCAAACACATTTGTTGGTGGAGCGACTCAGTCGCCACATAAATCTGAAAATCCTCCATAAAGTCTTTCCAGAGTGGGAGACAAAACTGAGCCTCGTGCAATTGTTCCCTTGAGGCGGGACGGCTGTCTGTCACTCTTTGTGTTGCTGTAGAAATGCCCCGAGCCCGGTCCTCCTCCCTGCCATTCCCAGATTGTTATGCAGTGGCATTTCAGCAAAGGTTAACTCATTCCCCCTTCAAATCAGATTTTTGTAATTAGATCCCCACATCTATAATGGGGACACCGAGGCTTCAAGGGCCATTCTGTAAGATGTGAAGAATGTTCAAGTGGCGAAAAAAAGTAAGAAATCACTCACTTGTTGAGTGGAGAGGTTTTTCTGACACTTTGATTTTACAAGCCAAAGGACAGAAGGCAGGGATTTCATTTATTAGAAATATAATGATATATTAGAAAAGAGTGGGCAGTGGTACAGATAGAAGAGTGCACATATGGATTAATTTGATGAACTTTTGAGAATACTGTCTCTATCTTAAGAATATGTTACAGTCTTGAAAAAGGCTGAATCTTAAAAAAATAATTTTTTTATCCTAAGAAGGAATGGAAGCATTCATTGCCAATTTGCTCAAACCTTGATGTCATTTATAATCTTGTGGGATCATTCTAAATGGGATAGCAGTCAGATAATGTGTTTAGGATGACTCTCAGCTACTGCCACAGCAAAATTTACTGAAATATAGCAACCTTTGTGTTGGCTTCTGGTGATTGGTTGTGGTGGCGCTCTTGAGTTTGCTCAATGGAACTCCAAAAGTTAATGAGTTCTCATGAGTTGCAACACTCCAACATCCAGTGGTTCATGGGATATTTTGCTAACAGAGACACAGCTGACTCCTGTAATTAATAATAGAAGTTTAAAAACAAATCATATGTGATAAGTTAGAGCTTGAAGTGTGTCAGGAATGGTTCACTGCAAATTTTAGCTCATTATCTGAAGAAATGGTGATGATTTAACCATTTTTGCTTTCGCTAAGTCTGCTTATGTGTGGCGGCCATCTTGAATGAGGTTGACTCTTAAGCTTAATTTGTTGTAGATGTTCTTTGATGAATACTACAGACAAATAACGACACATATTATAACTTATTGTAGAGGACAATAAAAATCAAATATTGCCTCTAAAACTTGGCATTATTTTTATTAAGCAGAGTTTCTAACTAATGTCAATTGTATTGTGTTTGTGATTAAAAGTAAATAATCTGTTTGGATTTTATTTTTTGCCAAGTGTAATTGAAATTCAAGTGGAATTTTAGACACACTCAATTGCTAAAAGCACAGTGACTATGAAGCTAAAAAGGAGTTTAAATGGTGAAAACTACTTTAAGTGGCTCATAAGGCACTTTTTTGAGAGAAGGTACAGATGGGATGTATTGAAATAAAAGTGGTCCATTACCACAGGCAGTTTTCACTCCAACACCATCTGGTGAGGATGACTCCTCCCAACAGTTACACTCATCTCTTCTGTGATACATTTGTTGTCATGATACACAGTGATCATAATATTTTACTGTATTTAATAAAAGTACAGAAATCTACAGTAACCATTACTTGCACATTCATTGCTCTACATTCTCTAAATTCTTTTCAAAACAAAAGCCAGAGGTCTTTTTGTTTGTCACGCATTGTATTTTTTTTTTTTTAATAGTTTAACTCAAGCACACATTTTAAAAATAAATTCAGAAGTCATTGGAATGTCTTGGTTGACGTCAGAGCATTCACAGGCGTGTTGACACAAGTAACTTTAACACACCAGACGCTTGAGATGCTTTGTTTTGGATTTTTATTCTTGAATTAATCAAATGGGACTTTTACAGCAGCAACAAGGTGTGTTATTTCTGTATACATTTCTGAGAAGTTAAGGATTCTGGGAAGGCAGACGGCAAACACCAGAATCTGTTTCATCCTAAAGTGTTTATTTACAAAACTGAGTTTTTGATGCATATATGGTAAACAGTATAACATTAAAGCAGATAATAGACTTGCTTCCACTTCTGTTTTATTTTGTAATGGTATGCTGTAAGGTTTTTATCAGATTCTTTGAATCTAGATCGTTTTGGCTCTGGGAAACATAGCAAAACATGTTCAGTTCTCATGCAGTGAAGCATTTTGTTAAATTTTGTTCAGCCTCGTTGACTTTGTAGCAACAAATACACTGAGCAAGGTCGCGTAGTAACCCCACCTGCTCATCTACAAACTGTCAAAGACACGTGAATGCACCAGCACAGGCTAAATATGACAGCGGTTATCAAGTGTTCTGTCAATTGCCAGCATTGTGTTTTTTCGATCCGCTGCCATTAGAGCGTAAAATCTCAGTAAGAGCTTTGCACCGGGGCCATCAAATTAAGCTGAACCACTCAACCTGTAGTAGTGAGAGCGTTTGGGATGTTTGAGTCTCTGAGAGTGTATTAGTTAGAGGGTCATAAAGTTCCACTACTCACCAGTCACTTTTAGTCCACTTTAAATATAAGATTGTAATATTGTCCTAACCCATCATCACTGCTGTGCTGCTGATGTAACAAACACTGAGTCTAAGCAATACAATCATTTAGGCCTGGGCAATAATTTATTAACAATATGTATCACAATAGACATGTGATCAATAAACAATTTGTCCAATAGAATGTTGATAATTTCACTGAACTCTGATCCAGAACTGCATGGAATTCTGGGGCATGTAGGAGGAAAGGCTTTAGCCACTCGACCACTCATCGCCCAGCTAAGCAAGGCTGGTGGCATCAACTAACTCGCTCACTCTTTGGTAAGCTAGCAACAACCTGCTGAGTAACATGAGCAGAAGCAGGTTCACGTTTCACCACCGTGCCTCACAACTGCTTCAAAATAAAACAGAATGACGTGGAGTGAAAGAAGAAAATGAGTGCAACAGCTCAAGAGGAAATTGTAGATGAAAAAGGAAAGGTCACGCCACCAGTTTGGTTGTATTAACCCAGCTGTTTTTCTCCTGGTCTTTATTTCAAATAGGCTGAACACAAAATTAACTGATAATTAGACTGATATGAAACGTTTACATCGTGATGCATTTTTCAGACTTAAGACCACAGCTATAAAATCATTTCATTTTTTCTTTTACATAGACTGAAAAAATGACTGAGTTGAAATTATTACTATTTTTGCTAAATTTACTGTCCAATAGAAAATATTAGAGCAGCCAATAATGTCATAGAACAGACTTTTCTATAGGTAGAGATAAGTGAGGCTTGAGTCTTTCAAAAAAGACCTGAACCATTTTTTTAAATATACAAATTAAGGGCATATTTTTACAGTGGTCACAATTTTATTGTAGTTTTATATTTTGAGGAATGTGAGTCAGTCTTGTTAGTTTTGGATCAAGATGTCCCAAGTAGATGTCCTCGGCATGTCTTCTGTTCCTAACCAGCACACCTGTGGTCATGTATCACTCACCTTTTCCACAACACACAGTATGTGTACTTCCTGCTTTTCCACAGTCATTTTTGAAGTCCTTGTGTTTTCAAGAACTCCTCAATGCATTCTTGTGTTTACATGTTTTCTACAGAATTTGAAAATGAAAGGATTCATATTCAATATCGGTTGGTTATTTGGGTCCATGAGCCTTATTCTCCCTTTGTAACAACAGCTTGAAAAACCTTCAGCTTTATATGTCTGTTGTATACATCTACAGTTTGCATGCATTCTCATGGCACGAATGTTTAACCCACCCGATGCACTTTGCACCTCAGTTTCTAACCATGGTGTCAGCTCTGTTGCTCAACCACTCCAAAAATAGACTTTTCCTGCATTGCACCAACGTCAAGTCGCTGTTGCAGCTGAAACGGTCGACTTGTTCCCCCTGGACCGTCTGACTACAGTCTGAACCTTTAATCACAGTACTGGATGAACCAAGTGTCTGTTAGCATGTGATTAGTAGTACCTCTGAGGAATAATATGACCCGCTGATGACCTGCGGTGATATGCTGATAATTGCAGGCTCAAAGGAAAACAGTCTGCCGCTGCACTTAATGAATAAAGAAGAACTACGCTAAAACCGGCTCAGGGTTGTTTGTTTCTAGGAAAAGCTTGTAGCTCTGCAGTAGTGCTAATGATGTGGCTCTGAAGCCTAAACACTCATGTTTGGTGCAATTTTATTAGAAAATGATCAAAACACAGCATTTTATCTGCACAATAAAGCACATCTATACCAACATGGCCACCTATTAACTTTCAGTGTTCCTGTCATTAACTTTCTTTATATTATTGAATACAATAATGCAACCTATATTCACTGATAAGAAAACACAATGCACCCATTTAATGCCTCGGCTGGATGGAGGCAATAAATAAAAGTCAAGGGATCTCTATAAATGACAATAAATCCTGAACTGGACGTGCAGATATGTCCTACATATAACAAATATCACCTTCATGGTTGTGCAAAATGGTGGAAAGTCAGGAAATCATAACAAATCACCCAGATTTATTACCTGCGAGTCATAAGGTCACATATAAAACTTTAAGACTTTAAGCTTTGTGGATTTATAGATTTTGCGACGGCCATTTCCAAAGCAGCACTACCCAACATGTCTTAAAACGGCAAAAATGACCAGAAATGGGGGGGATGGAATGAAACTGGAGAAATATAAATCTATAAATGAATGTGAGCGACTATGCTAAAGAAAGTCACAAGATGCCACTTTGTTTTACTCAGGCTGCCCTGAATCCTATTAAAGAACATGAATTATGAAGGAGCAGCATGTGGAAAAGAGCACTGTGGGGGACTTGTGTGACATTAACCTGTTGAAGTAATTACACGTTAGGAGGGAGGTTTGCAGGATGTAAAATGATTGTATGCTGAGTGTGATTTTCAGTCTTTCTGCCAGCCGCACGGCAAATATTTACCTGGTCCCAAATATTTGGACAACTGGCACATATTTCCACTAGTACATGGCAAAAAAACTACAAACACGCATAAAATATGTCAAACTTCTTATGGCAAACTCTCTTACAGCCTGCAGAGTCTCCTACAGGGACCAGGTAAACCCAGGTGGACTAAAAACAGGCAGCTTAACTGCAAAAACGTTCAATTTTCAAACTAACAAAGCGTAAAAGTGACAAAAAAATACACTGTGTGACAGGTTTTCATAATAACTAGTACAAACAATTATATGATGTAGATCTTATACTAAATTATAATTATTTTTTTCTTGTTTGGGATATTTGAGTTTTTTTTTTTAATTGCTTCCAATCTTTTGAGAGATTTTCTTTTCCTCTACAGTAAATGTAAAAGTCTTAATTTAAGCTCTTTTTTCTAAATCACTGACCAACAAAATCAACACCAACTGATTCTAAACTATCATATCTTCCCTCAAAAATAAACACTCTGGTAAAATAGCACACAGAGCAAGGCGGTAATCAAACACTATTCAGCAAAGGTTGTATTTTCAACAATGTCCTTATCTGAAATTTTATGCATAAAAATACGTCAAATCCAGCCTTAAAAAGATTTCTCTATTAATTTGTTACGTGCTGCATTCACTGTCTGGAGGTTTTCTGGCTAAAATGGTTTTGGTCATGCACTCAAGCTTAAAAAATATTTGATTTAGGATCCTCAATTGAAAAATGCCTTCAGGAAAACAGACCTGTTTATAAATGAACTTCCACTTCTGATAGGTGCCTGCACATTGGTTAAAAAATACAACAATTTAAAAAGCTATGGTTCAATTCTGCAATTGTAGTTCTAATAAACTGGAAAATAAAACTTCAAGGCCATTTAAAAACTTTAGAGTTTGATGTACACATCAGAAATATAAAGATTCAATGAAACAGCATTTGTTTTAGTTGTTTACAAATGATTAAATTTAATTTAATAATTGATTTATTATATAGTTTTTGCACGTTCCTTCCTCAGTGATCAAACTAAGCTCTTCAAAGGACCACATCTGGCACTTTATATTTTGCCCACATTTGTCAAAGTCTAGAAATGTTTTTGGAGGATCAGGGTTGTGTAGCCTGAAATTCACACTGGACTGAAGAACCCCACAGTTGGTGACGGCAGCACATACGGTCGTGTTTTCCCACCTCGCTACCACATCACCTTTACAACGCCACACTGACCAGTAAAGTGTTGGCCTCTCCTCCACCCTGTTGTGACAACGAAACCATTTTAAACACAAGAGAATGCACTAATGAGGACTCCATGGAGTCCCAAGAAAAACAGAGAAAAAAAATAGTTTTGTATTTTTCATATTTGGCAAATTGGATACAGGATAGTGTTATGAAGATATATTAAGTTGTTTGCTCCCTTATTGATTTACTTCCTTTCTTGGTTTATATTCTGGTTTCTTGTGTTTTGAGTCTTCATATCATCAGTTCAGTTTCTCCTGTCAGTTCCAGCTTCTGCCCCGCCCACTCTCACCTGATCCTCCTCGTCTCTCCCCAGGTGTTTGTCATTTCTCCCTCGTTAGTCTCCCTTTATATTCTGCTTTCTGTTGTTAGTTCCCAGTCTGTGATTTGAGTTTCCTACCCGTCATGTCAGTCCCCCGTGTGATCTGCCTGTAAGTACTTATGCTGCCATGGCAGCAATTTATTTAGTAAATAAATCAGTTTCCTTTTTGACCTTCTCACTTTGTGGAATTTGGAATCCAAATGCAGACAAAATATACTCCAAACTGTGACCATAACCTTGTGGGTCATTTCCTGTGGGCTAACAGGAAAAATGGACAAACAAGGTTTAACTTATAAAAAAAGTGCTGGTCTATCCAAGTGGAAGAGCTTCTTTCTTCTAAATGTGTTTTGTGAATGAGAATGTGTCAGATTTTGCAAATTGGAGCGTTTTGAAATTTTGCCGTCTTTTAAGACTGATTTTGTTACACTTTTTGATAAATGACAATTAAGATTAGAAAATAGGATTTTGTATTTTAGCAGTTCAAACAAGACTAAATCACTGAATACTTTATGTGGGTAGCCAGCCTGAATACAAAACATTCCCGTCAAGGCAAACCAATTTGTCTGGCTTTAATTTAAAAGTCAGTATAATTAGCATTTTTGGGGGGGGTCCTGTCAAAATGATGAATCATTGTAAATTAACCTGGAAAACTGACTTCCATAATCAAAAGTAAGCAAAAAATGATGGCTCTGTAGTTTTAATGTGATATTGAAAAGTCATTATGTAAGCAACTGATAATCTTACCAGTGATGTGACAAATATATATTCCTCTGTCAGTGTTTTATACTGTTTGTTGCAAAGCTGTTTGAACTTTAGAATTATTTAATTCCACTTGTTACCAGAATGTCTCACTTACCTTTAGAGTGCATTCTCTGAGTGCTGTCTGGGTACAACCAAGACAAAATGTGGATTTTTCCTAAATAACTTTCATATGGCTCTAAAGTTGGATACAACAATGTATTCCGTAGTCTTGAGAAAAGAACAGAGCAGAGGAGATGAGAGAAGAAGCATTAAGTGCAGGCATTTCCTCTAAATGTTTCATAAGACTCCGTGTTGCAAATGCAGATGGGTTTGGTGGGAAATAGAGTTTAAAAATGCGCAGAGTCTTTTCAAGATGGATGTGTAGGTGTGAGGGGATTGTTACATTTGTGCAAAATCCATGTGAAAATGGTGCCGGTCAAAGTTGGCAGGATGAACTTCTGACATAGTGTTGAACTAAAATAAACCCAAAACTGTTCTCAGATTTGATTGCTATAAAAAGCAAAGACAATGTTTAGAAAAATGAAGCACAACTGCGTTCACAGAAAAACTCCGGTTCAAAAGAGGACAGGCAAACGACATGACATCAGGGTGCCTTCTCATTTTAAAGATTAGACCCTGTGGTTTAAAAACTCGTTAAGTGGGCGAGTTTGTACGCATGTGTGTACAAGTATGTATAATCTTTAACTTTGCACCTTTGTGTTGGATTTGCCTGCATAAAGAAACCAAAGCTCTCTGAGGTGTGAGAACTGGAGATCAGACAAAAAGATCACCACTTTATCTGGAGCTACAGAACATTTCACATTTTATATTTATTATAAATGTGCCTAAAAGCGTCTTCTACAGTCAAATCAGGCATTCAGCTAGAGGGGCGCTAGGGCGTATTTTTGACACCCTGGATCGATTTGGGACGCCCTGTTGCTCCGTGAGGACGCCCTGCGTAACAAGTGGTCCGCGGCACGTGGACGCGCCTATATAAATACGCAAGGCTGCGCGCGTCCATTGATTTTGCCCGA
>JARVJO010000394.1:8753651-8771595 GCA_031762555.1 Cynodonichthys magdalenae | reverse complement strand
GAGGAATGGATCACTCCCAGGAGCTTAAATACCGGCAACCCTCATCAGCAGAATCCAGGACAGGTGAGTGTAGTCAGACTCCGCCCATGCCACACTGACTCTGGAAGGTGAGTGCAAGACAACACACACAGACAACATTCCTCACACAATGACTAAACAAACTGCCTTGTTTATATCTGAGGACACAAAACTTGAACTTCTGACGATTCTGATTCCCTGAAAGATGCACAGAATCTTAGAGATCTTAAATATGCAAAGCAAGAAGAAACGGGAAGTGATTTTCAAATATTTACGAGGTTAAATGGGCAAAACCAAAGAAATATTGTAATCACTTATATTTATAACTTTGAGCATTTGATTATCTTTCCATTACCAAAGTTTATTTTAAAAGGATTAAAAAGTGAAAGCTATAGCCAAAGCTGAGCTCAGCTTTACGGCTTACTTATAAAATATATATACATTTTTATTTTATTTCAAAACAAAACTGTTCTTTGCAAAAACTGAAAACAAGCATGCTACAGGCACTGCATCCATTTATCAGAGGGGTGGCATGAAGAAAAAGCTACACACGGTGTAATATTTATTCTACTGTCACACTTTTTGGTTTAGCAAAATCAATGCTGATATGAAACACTCCGTTCTGTGCAGTTGCGACGCCACGCACTTCACTCCCCCCACTTTCATTTCCCACATCCTTCAATTGCTGTTGTGATTTACTGCGGCGCATTCAGACTCAAATGTCAAGCAGGCAGACCAACCAAGGTGAATAAAATCAAAAGGACAGAGTGAAAGGAAATGCAATGAAAAAATTTTTTACCAGCAGCATCGATATAAAAAAAGAGACAAATAGAAGGGGCTGATGTCGATGTGGAAGAGAAGAAAAGGACAATACAAGTGATATGCATACTAAAAAGGACTTAAATGTGACATTTTAAGGTTAAATTAAAAACTACCTTTTAAAATGTAACTTAATCATCATAAATATTGATTTATATATTTGTATGTTAACCTATTTAAACTGTAACTAATTTGATTCTCATACAGAAGTTAATTAAATATAGCATTGTTTATAATATTCAGATGTGCCGTAAAGTCTCAGCAGCTTTCCACTTTTACATTTTAAAAAGACCCATCCTGATGACAAATTTCTCATGAGGAAATAAAACAGAACATCAGTGATTCTTTAATAACCGTCTCAAGTCCACGCTGCCACTCCTCGTTCAGAGATGCCTTTGAATTGTCTCGCTCAAGGGGCACGCAGCCTTTTAATAGAAGAAGCTGGTAGAGATGTTACACCATCCATTCGCAAATTGTCAGCGGTGACATTTTTAAAGATTTTACAAGAAGGAAAGACGCCCGCTCTAAAGAGGTTAAGGTTACACAAGCTCTCAGATTTGCTCCTCAATGTGGAAAGGAAGGGCTTAGTGTTCGATGCTTGAAGTGCAAAATAATGTAAAATGCAAAATGACTCCAAATTCTTCACTATTTAAAAAGCTTAGTACACTATTTGGTACTCGATCAGATAAACTGAATTTACATCACTGTTTTATGTCTAACAGTTCTTTCACTCATTGTCCAGTGTCCTCAGATGTTAAATTTATTCAAACTCGTCTTAGGTTTTTAGGTGAAAAAAATAACTAAGTCATTAATCAGTCATTTGATGAAGCATTATCCAGAATAAAGATCACAGATTTAACGGTACTGTTGCTTGAAGATGTAATCAAAATGCCCAGCAGGTTCCTTTCATTTAGTTTGCTAAAGCCCAACCCAAACTAGTGATCTGTGTTTTTTTAGTCACCAACACTCAGTTTATTGGTCCATAAAACCTTTGGACAATTTGTCTTCTGGTACATCTTGGTCCAATCTCACCACATCAGCCTAACCGGTGAAGGATGTGTTTCAGCACTTCTGGACAGTTTGCAGTGACACAGGACGATAAATTTACTTCCTGTAAGGCCAGCTTCTATATTTTGTTTTTCTTTTTTACAACTTGATATGCACCTTTTCTGCCATTTCTGTACCATTAATAAATGTTTGTAACAAAATATTTGATTGATTGGTCATTGCATCTTAAAATGTTGTCTCTGCCAAAATTGTTGCATCATTTTGAAGTAATTTTAACTATTTTTGGATTTAGAACAAACCAATATTACTTTGTATAGGATTTTTTGTTGTTCTTTGTTTTTGAGTTCTTGAGGATAAATACTAAAAAATAGCACCATTTATTATTGGTAATTATTGATATATTGGTTGTAATAAAACACTTTGTCATTCCTCATGATGTTTACAAGACTGTGCTTTAGCATTGTGAAAACTATCTACCAAATTGGCTATGGACATTTAGAACACTGGGTTTTATTATAAAAGACTATTCACTTGTGGATATATGTTTTAGAACAGGGGTGGGTAACTGGCAATCTGTGGCCATGTGTCAGTGGCACTGAATTGGTTGTAATGACTAAGTTTGCCACTAGATGGCAACTCCAACGCAATTGCCACCTTGCCCACATGTTCATCGAGTCTTCTCTACCAATGAGGAGGAGACGTTTAGCCATGGCTGAAATCAGAGGAAAGAGAGAACTGGACAGGCAAAATGGGAGGTAGACGATCTGTTCACAGAATTTCAAGGCAAACCGATGTGTTCAGTCTTCTTAGAGACGCTGAAGGGTTTTAATATATGTTGCCATTACAACACGTTGCACAAAGCTAAATATGAGAAGCATACAGAGGTTGCAAGAGCAGCTATTGTAGTCGACCTCAAATAAAAAAATCCAAACATAAACATCAACTTTTTACCAGAACCACAACTTCATACATAAGG
This sequence comes from Cynodonichthys magdalenae, assembly GCA_031762555.1. Classification (NCBI taxonomy): domain Eukaryota; kingdom Metazoa; phylum Chordata; class Actinopteri; order Cyprinodontiformes; family Rivulidae; genus Cynodonichthys; species Cynodonichthys magdalenae. The sequence goes on along the minus strand of JARVJO010000394.1, from coordinate 8,768,774 downwards.
TGGATGGGGATTTCTTTGTTTTATTTTCATGATTATGAGAGCCCTTTGCACTGAAAAGAGAAATCACGATAAGTGATTATTTTTTGTTTGCTTCAAACACTTTGTATTCATATTTATTAAAGAGTCCAACTGTTTTACTTGAAATATGTTAAGTTACTGAACAGTATGCTGGTTTATTAAATATATCTATCCATCCATCATCTGTACCAACTTCTTCCTTGCAGTTCACGGGGGTCACTGATGCCCATATCCAGCAGTCACAGTGCGAGGGATGGGGTACACCCTGGACAGGTCGCAAGTCCATCACAGGGCCACACAGAGACAAACGAGACAAACAACCATTCACTCTCTCAATGACACCTAGGGACAATTTAGAGTTACCAATTAAACTAACAGTCATGTTTTTGGTCTGTGTGAAGCCAGAGTACCTGGAGAAAACCCAAGCGTGCACGGAGAGAACATGCAAATCTTACCCAGAAGAGTAGAAACACACAAACATTTTTAATAATGGCCATTTTATTAGATTTGGGTAAGTATGCAGCACAATGAGGCCCTCTGGTAGTGTCAACAAAAAACTGTGGCCCCGTCCATCATTTAAGCTGCCCATCATTGGTTTAGAATAATGATATATATATTAAAAGTTGGTATATTTAAAACAAAGTTATGCTTTCTTGCAGCAGTCATTCCAAATTTTCGCAAACGCTCCATAACCCAAAACCCTGCATCTCAGGGGGCTCGGACAGCACACACGATGAGCTCATGCTAAACACGTCCAGCATTCAGTCAGCGCCAAAGGTTACACACAAAGGTCCCACAGTGAATATGCTGCAGGACACTCAGCGCAGGAGCAAAGGATAGCTCTCCCTCCAGTTAGCTGAGTCTAATGAGGCATGTTTCAGTGGCGACTCGTTTCTCAGCAGGTGATTTATAGCCTCACATGGTCATAACCTCCAAAACTTCTGGTCTTGAGTGAAAGACGACAGCTTGTGGTCGGGAGCAGCTGTGAAAGCAGGTGTGTGAACCCCTCATTACGGCCATGGTGAGATAATGATGGTTTTTAATCACTCACCCCCCCAATGGGCACGCACATATTTATGAATGTAAAAAATGTTTCAGGATTTGTTTGTATGTGTGTGTGTATTTTATGTGCATGAACATGTGCCTGTTTTTTTTTTCACTATTATTTTTTTGAACGCTAGATGTTTTTATGTTTGTGTGAGTATTTTTGTTTATGTGTACAAGTGTGACAGTGGGCAGATAATGAGACAGAAAAGAATCAACAGGGAGCTCAGTTGCACGCACAAGCAGCATGTCACCACAAAATACTTGGTTTTATGGGTAAACCACAAACTCACTAAGCAGCAGAACAAGATGCAAATAGTTTCAGTGCCACCTCCCACTTAACCTTTTCCAGAGAGGATTTACATTTTTATTAGTATTTTTCACACTGGTTTTTCAATACAAGTGAAACAGTAACTAAAAACACAATAAATAGGAAGTTTAAATGCAATAAACTGAATTCAGTTCTGAAGCCTCACCTGTGAAATGTACATATTTAAGAACCTAATCTCTACAGCAAACAGAGTTGAGTGTAGTTCTAAACTAACAGCAGTAGCGTATCATCAAAGACTTGGAAAACCACCAATAAATGTTTTCCTCTCCCTTGGCAAGCATCATAAATGACTTTACCCTCATACAGCATAGTGCAGACTTGTGCATATGCAGCTACCCTCCCATAAAAACATAAAAAACATGCACACACACACACACAAAACTACTGACTCACAAGCCAATCGTGCACCCAAGCATACACAGAAAAATACACAAACTTCAAAACCAAATAAACTGTCTTAATAAAAAGTGTACTTTGATGTGTTAAATTTAGTTATCCAGGAACTGGCTACTTCCTGGATGACACTTTGATCTGTTGCCAACAAGCACCAAACTTAGACACAATTTTAAATATCTTCCTCTTCAGTTCTGGCTTTTTCCTACATATTATCCTCACAGTAAGCACAGCGCTCACACCGTACTAAATGAAACCAGATATATGCCAACGTTTCCCTTCAGAAGACAATTTTACCAAAAAGGAAGTTGATACGGACACCAAAAAGGGTAACAAATTGAGATTAGAGGTATGTACTGTTTGACCTTTTATTTTTCCTAACAGCTGGCTTTATTGCTTGGTTTTACTAAAACAAAACTATTAAGCAACAAAATAAAAAAAAAACAACTGATAAGAGTGAGACTACATCAGCAAATCCTCAGGCTATGTTTATGCACAGTGACATTTACAGTTTAAATGAGGCTTATTTAATTAGGAAGGGATTCACATTGTGAATGATGCAGTGCCTTAATTAAACAAATTAGGTGCTGCTGCATGCTGTTAACAATGCTTCACACTCAGAATTCGTGCTTCGGATAATTTAAGCATCATTTCAGTAGTATCAGTAACACCGGTGACATCACTTCTTTTATTGTTATTTACATGGTGCATTATCAATTAACATTTTGTCATAGTGTTCATGGCAGGTAAATGTATGTCAGCTGACAATCAGTCTCAACTAGTTTCTCACAGCAAACAATAAAAAATATAATGAACAATTTACCCCCATTGGTTGTTATAGCATTTATATCTCTTCATGAGGATTTTAAACTAAGATATTTCACTAATGTCAAAGTTGTCTGGAGACATAGACTTTAATTTTTGATTTTTTTATGTCCTGACAAAGTGAATATGATTTTAAATACTAAATGTGGGATGTGTAAAAACTGCTCTTTCTACACCTCTACACTCTTCGTAGTACAATAGCACAGCTGAGTGTGAGTTGCTTTTTTGCTGCATCATACCAAAACACACTGGTCAGCAGTAAGAAAATGGCCTAATGCAGTGCATCCCGCTGACACATGAAAATCAACAACGTTTTGTTGGATCTTCCACCACTCATTTCATCACTATTTATATTTGAGATAAATGGCCATGCTTATCTTGTTTTTTTTTTTTTTCCTGAATACCTATCACTTTGCAAAGTGTCAGCATTTATTCATTTATCTGGTGGTGGGGGTGGAGACATCTGAAAAATACATTTGCATTTATGGTTACTTTACAAATAAATAAAAAAAGTTCATGTACAGAATGGTTCATTCGAATTGTAAAGTAGACTAGAAAGTGGGGAAACCTTCCAGAAATCTCATTATATGGGTTGCAAAAAACAAAAGAATAAATGTTTTATACTGACTGACATGTTGTATTAGTTCCTTTCATTCCACCCTTTTCGGAAACATAGGTTTGCCAATAACGAAAAGAAAAATCCTTCTCAAATATGTACACTAAATCCTTTTTGTGAGATTCCAAAACATTTTCAGGCCAAATAAAACACAAGTACTTTGTTTTTTTCTTTTCCAATTAGAATGTACTTTTGATGTCAAATTGAAAGATTTCAAAGAGCCCAGCTAAGTTGTGCTATGAATCAATCCTAATCTTTATTCATGTCACACAGAAGTGCTTGTGTTGGAGTATCGCAGGAGTTTGGCTGCTCTAAGTGTTGTAGAAAAAAAATATTACTTCAAAATCTTTTGTATTCCTCTCTGAACTGAAGGATAAAAAAAGGATTTTTCTGTTGTATTGTAGTGCAGATGTTTAGAATGGCAATTGGCCGGGCTGATCTTCAACAACAGAGATTACCATTTGCTGATTGTGCGTCCCAATCCTCCCCTCAGTGGAAGCAAGTTAAGAATTCAAAGCAGAATCCGGCTTCGAATTCTGCTTTGAATTCTTCATCTTCTGTGCTCCACTCCTCCTCTCCAGATTCAGATAAGCTTTCTGTCAAGATAAGATTAAGTAGCTCTGGTTCCCAAATCAATTTCACCCCTCCAACGTAACATGAAACAAGCGTACATAAACATACATAAAACGCCTGAATGCAAAGATGACAACAAATGCATCGTTCTTCAGAGGACGGCGTTGCGGCGCCCATTCAAAAACATAAAGGCGTAATTAAAAGATATTGTCTCACGACAATTCCTTTATTCTAAATTGTTAGCTCAAAAATAAGTTGAAAATGAAAAGACGGACGATAAAAAAACTTACTAAATTTGAGTAAAGCTAAACCCAGCAGTTGTAAAATCCCACCAACCAGTCAGATTTAAAAAGCACATGTAAGTAAGAATCTTGAGCTTTGAAATAGAGGTACTTTTTAAATAACAGTCATGAGACATGAAATGGAACCTCCCAGCAAGAACAGCAAAAGCAAACAGCCGTATAAATGTCATCTCGGCACAAATCACCAGAAAAATACAAAGATTTAATCACAAAACGTTCCTACATCCTTCTATACACCGTGCTCCTTCAACAGCAGCACTGTTGGAATAAAGAGTTCATTCCAAGGTTAGCTGCGTGTTGTCAAAAAAACAAATGAAACATTTTTTTTTTTCCTAAAGGCTCAAGGATAAAAATGGCATTCTTTTAAATCAGTGATCCAGATATGACAAATTCACATGACATCCTTGTTAAAAAAAAAATAATCGGCAAACGTTCCCTGTTTACAAGACAGTGGCACAAGATAAAGTCATAAAAGGGTGTAAATTTGTCAAATAAAATGATAAAATGATGACAATTGTTCTGGCTAACAAGTTCAAAATCAGCCCAGGTGTAAAATTAGAATACCTTGGAGCTATAAATAGGTTCTTTGATGCGACAAAAAAACAAAGATGCAACTGCATGCGCCTGACAGAAAGACAATAATTAGTAATATTCGTATAATTTATTCCCTCGGTTCACGTCTCACTCATCCACCTCCAAACACCACAGTAACAGTGAAACCTTTTCTAAGTCTCACTAAAACTAATTTTTGAGCTAAAAGCCATGAAATACTTCACAGCCTTCTGACGACAACAGCTTTTATCACAAATATTAGTGCGAGACGATTTATTTTTGTGTACCTGTGAACAGAACACTGGGCAGAGGAATCCACTTGTGTTTGAAGTGTGTATGAATAAAATCATCTTTGTGAAGTTATCGTGTGTGTGTGTTTGTGTTTGAGTGTGTCATGTGGGAAGAGTGCCGATTTTTCCTGCGACTTTGCCGTTTCCTTGTTTACACGATAAGTGGGAATCACTGTTGCACGTTGCAAAACTGGTGCCTTCCAGATTATAGAAATAACATTTTTATGCTTGCTGACAAGCAAAAAATAGCATTCCATGAAAATTCAAGCTAATAAGAAATTAAAAAAATCTAATAGCATGAATCATGGGTTTTTGAATAGGCACTATTAATAATTTGGACACCAAGGAAATAACCAGGGAAACAGGAGAGAAAAATAATCTTGGCTAATCATACTGCGATCTCATACCTTTTCACTCCTTACCAGTCTGACAGCTGCTCCAGAAAAAAAAAAAAAATCCATCTACAGCTATGAGAGTTAGCTTTAAAGCACCTACACTAATCCTTCCACTCCAGGTCAACCCCTGGGTATATTTATTGTACGCATTGAACAATTGTTACAAATGAATTTAACATTAGATGTTTGAGAAAATCTATGCTTTCAACTTTATATTTCTGTTTAATCAAAGCCATTTTCTTCATTTAACTCTAAGCAAAATGTCCTTGTTGGCTAAACCCGACAGCAGACAGCCATCTGGACGCAGCCTTGCTCTGTAGTGTGAGAGTAATCACTACGTTCACACCAACCACCTGCTGTAGACCCATCCTTCTACCAATCTCTGTGCTAACACATAAAGCTGCACATCAAACATATGGCACATGCAGGGAAATGTCTCTGCCAAGCAAATATTATTCTTTTTATGTGATAAATCCTGAAGTTTTGTAAAAAAAAACTAGCTCCAAATGAACAACAAAACAAAACATTACTTTGAGTATTAGCATGACAAGAAAAATATGCTAAAATGCAAATAAAGTGTGAAGTAACCCTTTGCTTCCAAAAAAATTAAGATGTGGAAATAATCAAATGCATTTGAGGAACTGATCAAGTGTGAGCACTTATAGAAAAGGAAAGGGTTTTGGCAGTTTGCTGCTCTGAGCATTCAGATGATTCAGAAGGCAAATGAGATAAGGCATTATCTAGGACCTTAATAAAATAATAAGCTACTGCCTGCCAACCAATAAATTGCTATGAGAAAAATTATAATGAAGTAGAAAGTACTTAAGACAGTAACCAGTTGTAAACCCCTCCATCAAACTAGAATGGACTGCTCTGAAGCTGGGGGGCAGGGTGTGAAGAGTCTCATGGATTTAAAGAAACAGCCTCAAAACGAGTTGATTTGAGACACATTTTAAAAAAAGGGTGAAAGAGGGGCTTGTGGAGTTACAATAACTCAGACCAAAGCATTACAGTTTACTTTATGTAGACTCCAACTGAGATTTAAATGTGAAAAAGGAAGATTTAAAAAAATTATATGTCTCCTTTAAAGCTAAAGTAAGACCATACAGGAAAAAAATAATTAATCAAAAGCCCCATGTTAGACCATTAAAAATGTCAAATACATATATGCAGCTTTTTGTCAGGGTAATTAGAGGAAAGGGTCTACTTAGTGTCAATCCATAATAAAATATTAGGAGGCACAAATAGAAAAGGGAAGAGGTCACACCAAAATATCTGCCCAAGAATAATTTACCTTTTGTTGCAGAACAGAATTAAATTCTGTCAACATAAGCAAGACTCATAAACTTTAATTGGAATTTAATTGGTGATTTTGCAGCCGACATCACACATTAACTAAGAACATCACCCCGGAGTTTTGCACGTTCTCGAGCCTCCAAATACCACCAGAAGATTTACACAGGAACACACTTCCTGGCACAGAGTAGAGCTCATGTGAATTTCACCCCACACTCAAGATTTCCTCCATCTTCCTCACCTCGCCACTCTGACAAACCACGGGAAACTAGGTGCAGACCAATTACCTCACACTCAGGCCATGCTGTTCATTTTTCATTTTTCATTACAGCATGCGGCGGCACTAAATCAATGCAATCAAGGGAGACAGCCTCAGTGGCCTGACAGACAGCAGAAGACTGATAATCAGTATGGATGATACAAACAAGAACACGTCGAAGGAAAAGAAGAAAAAAAAAACACACCCATGCACACAAAGCACATTTATATGTGCATTTATATAATGCTCACACACACAAACAAAGGCGCCGATGAAACCAGCAGATGTATTTGCACTGTCTATATTTGCACATGCAAAACACACACAAATGCTGGCACATAAAAGAGGAAAAGCGACACTCGTATAAAGAGCAGGATATTGAAAGCAGCTGTGAAAAATGATCAAGGGGTGACATCAATAACAGGACAGTGTTCACAACACGGGAGGCAGCTGCATATTAATTGGACAGACTTGTCATTAAAACTGCTCTAACAAGACAACGTCTCTGAACTCAGCAGTCCAGACAACACCAGGTGGATCGGAGGACAGTTGATGTTCAGCTTCATGATGGTTTAGGATGAGAAAAGATCTTGCATGCAGCTCTTTCATGACAAACTAAGTCTTTAAAAAATGATGGAAGTTGCATCCACTCTTCATTTTCCTCAGGCGGGTAGTCGCATGAAGAAAATAATTGAGGGAGCTATGCCAAGAAGAAACAGCTCAAAATCCTGCTGAAGTAATCATGTTTCCTGGAGAAAAAATAATTTGTTTAGACTTAAACTCACACATTTTTAAAAAGGTAGAAAAGCATCTCGGTAAGCAGAACTGGAGGCGGTGTTTGTCTCAAGACATGTTTTTACAGCGTTAGACTTTCTGAATAAAGAAAGCCTTTCAACATTTCCACATCAAAGCAGCAGCAACATTTTTCTGAACGTTAATCATCTTTATTAATCTGGTAGATTTTCATCTACCAGCTTTATTGAATCTCTCAGGGGTCAACTCTGTGTTGTTAACAAAATCAGAAATGAGAAAACACTGGTAGGAGACACTGGAGGTGCAGATTTCCAGTTTATTGCACATGTGAGTTGTCAAACTTTTAAAAATGAAAACTATTTTTTTTAAAAAAGTATTAAAACTTCAAGGGTTATAATTTTATTGCTGATTTTGCCAACTATAATCGCAACTGAGGATTTATCAGAGTTTTGCATCGTTAATGGATCTCACTTCAGGCTAATGAGGCTCTCGCCTAACAAAAGATAATGAAAGCTTTAAACCACATCTAAGGGTCCTTTTAAACTGAGATTTTTCTTCTTTTTTTCAACCCTTTTCTTTTGTGTTTGAAAACGAAGCTGTAGGAAAGAGTCATAAACTCCGTCAGCACTTCTTATTCTCAACAGCAGCTGCATCTGACACGAACAAAAAGTGGAATGAACACCTAAAGTTCACCAGAAAGCCTCATGTAGTCATTAACAATGTACTTTAACACTTTCTCTTAACCCTGGCTATTCTTCTCTCAGCCCCCCTCCATCCGCAGGCTATAAGGCTGCCAATCAGAAACTGAATTCTCTTTTAGCAATCAAGTGAAAAGCTCCGGTGGTCAAACAAGCTGAAACACCGTCCAGCTCTGAAATGATGAGTACAAGCAGACCAATCAATGAGGAGTAAAAATGCAAAGAGTCAAAGTGTCTAAGTAAAAAATGGAATCTAGATAAATTACACAAAGATTTTTAAGAAGTTCAATCTGTTGAGCAAGAACAGGCAGAATCTTCTTGTTTTGCTCAATCACAAAGACATCAACATATCAAAAGACCTTTGATGAAGCACCGCAGCTGTGGCCCCTTCAGACCAGATTAATTCAGCTCATTTAATTAAAACGGGAAGTGCACCATCCTCGGTTAAAATACACCTTCATGTGTCTGGACCTGTTCGATGCAAAAGGCTCATGAGTCTTTGCATAATCCTTTATTTTAGCTCACCAAAGAAGCTAACAGAGCCAAACTGCTTCTAAATCAAGAACATTTTTGCATTTGGACTTGGTGATCCGATACCTTGTAAGAGGCAAAAATAAATCCGTGCGAACCGATGAGAAGACAGTGTTGGTTTCACAGAGAGATTTTACGAGGTTATATAACCTGACATTTAATAGATGTGAGCCTGACAACTTCTGGCAAAGCACCAGGCTTCATGATCACAATGTGAGGAGAATCAATTAGCTGAAGATGGAGGAAACGAGGGGAACGGAAACGGATAAATCTAATCATTTGATGTGTGATTTGTAAACATTTATCCTGAGGATGCAAACAGCCTTAACAGAAAACTAGAATGCCTCAAAAAAAATTTTTTTTTTCTTACTAAGACAGGAATTTCAAGGTCCTCTGATATTGTACTGCCAGGCACAAAAGATGATCCAACAAACAGAAATGTAGCAGAAATCAGAGCTACTAAAGCTGCAGCAAAAGAAGACAAAACTTTTGCTTTAACTAGAGGAATTCAAGTGTCAGAGTCTTGTTCACAAGTGATGTGAGGATGGTCAGGACATGGATCAGCAGATCGGCGCCTTGTCCGCAGTAATGAGGGCTTTAGTCTGGTCTGTTGTGGGGGGAAAGGAGTTGAGTCGTGAGACAAAAGGTATGATTTACTGGTGTGTCTACGCTCCAACCCTCACCTGTGGTTGTAACAGAAGTCAGAGCTTCATGCCTTTAAATTACATTTGACTAATATGTCACTAACATATTCTAATTTTTACACTGTGCAACAAGATATTAAAAATCATCTTCATTTTTCATGGGTTAAATGCACAGCAGATATTTAAAACAATATCCCCATCGTGTTACCCATCATTCTTTCCTCTTCTCACAAAATACAGTGCATGATAGTCTACATTTGAAGGCATTTATGCAAAATCATGCAATGAACAAGTAAAAATCTGTATTTGTAAATAAAAATAAAACCTGTGCCGATGTATAATGGAGCTTGCATTAGTAGTGCATAAGCTCATATTTATACAGTATATGCAAAGCAGGAGAGGAGCATGCTTAAAACACAGCAGGATGAAAACAGCAGCTTGATGACACTGCAAATGAATAAAAAAAGCAGATTTTTCAATAAGAAATAGGATAATAGGATTTAGCATTTGGAACTGTCAGTTTTATTTACAGTAAATAAAACTGACAGTTCCAAATACTGAATTTTACAATGTAGATTTTAAAAATTGACATTACTGTGTCATGAAGTCCCTTTTCAACAGCTTTAGTTCTTCGAGTTTTCAGTTTTTGAATAATCATTTTGACTGTTTATCTGAAAAATTACTCACAAGGTTGTGAAGCTCAAAGCCACCATCAGTCTGCAGCTGCTACAAGAGCCTAAGTTCAGGTTCTAATGAATCTCTTGTATGTATTTAATCAAGCAATCCAGTCATTTTTCAGTAATGTTTAAATCTACATAGTAGAACAAATAAGGGATTTTGATCAGCCCTTTCCCCAAGGCAGTTTATTAAATGGTAGAAAAAAATGTGAAGGAGTTTAAAAAAACAAGACAGAAAAAGCAGAGGAGTCAGTATAGACATACCACTCAAAACAGATGATATAACCAAGTGAAAAGTGAAGAGAGTCATGCTCTGCTTAAATTAGCATCACCCTGTTTAGCTTTAGGTTCTCCACTCCCACACAATCCCTCTCCCTAACCCGACCCATCGCACGCCATTCCACCCTTCCTGCATCCACCCAACCGTCCGTCATCAATCATTCATTCAGCCATCCATCATCCAATTCTTCTCAACCTTTAGCCATTCCACGAAAACTACCCCCCAATCGGACCACTCAGCCAGAGGACTTGAGTCAGCAACACCAGCCGGAGCCGCTGGTTCTCTGCTCGCTGAGACCCCACTTTCCTCTTACATAAACAGACATTACAATGCAACACAGGCACACTCGCGGTTGTGCAACTGCATTAAAAATACCTCAGGGTCAGTGAGGAGGGAAGTTAAAAAACACGATATTAGATTTATTCTGCTGGAGAGGATAAAACATCAGAGTCGTGAGTGTTATTTTAAGGTAAGAGCGCACAATTCAGCCATAGCTTTGAATGCGTTGTGCTGGTGAAAAGGAGAGAGCGGTCAATAGCTGGCTGAGTGAAAACATATTTTTCCATCTGCTCCTAAATGTGCACAATCAATACTGGCTATTAATACATTACGGCAAATATGAGGAAGAAAAACACATAATCGACATTGTTTGTGTTGAGGTTACACAAACAGCCACTCATTCAGTGAGCATGAAAATAAAGTTGCAGAAATGAACTGTTTAACTGCTATGCCTTTTGTAACCACCACAAACTTCAGCATTATTCATTTTAAGGACTGAATATTTCAAACCATGGCAAAGTGCCCTACCTGCTGTTAAAGCCAGCTTACCACAAATATAAGCACAATTTTTTACAGCTAGCGCTTCATCATAAAATAAATTAAAATCAATGCTTCTCCATCTGTTAGAGGCAGTTCCTAAAAGCTTAGGCGTTACATCAAAATGAATGCTCGCCAACTTCCAAAATAGATTCAAAACTGCAATTTCTTATGGCCATCAAACTAAGTTCATGCAAAGAATTTAGGAAATCGTTCTTTGTAATAGAATACCACTTGCAAATAAAAAAAATGGGTCAATACAAATAATTACACATAATAAAGTTGCTCAAGAGCCAAGAAGCTAATTAGCTTGCCGAGTGATTTTGCCAAACTACTCCCAAAGAGACCGTACAACTATTTGCGAATGGGTTTCAGAGGACTAAGCCGAGCATCGCCGTACATCAGACCAATCAGCCCACAGAGAAGGGTTTTCTTCTTAATGAAGTGTAGAGTGGAGCCACCGAGGGCTGAGTATGTCACCAGATTTATACCACAGTGGTCCTGTGATTCCCTGCAGCTGTAAAACAATGAGGATGTGATTGGAGTCAATTACACCGCAGTTGTCAACATCCACACCGCTCGCTGCCATTTCGTGGTGTTCCTCTCTTTACAAATTGTTTCTCTCCCCACATCCCGCCCCCACCCCACCATATCAAGGTCCTTCCTAACCTCCCACACTCACCTCATCTCTCTGTGACATTCTGCCAGCCACTTTTTCAAATGTCAGCCAACAACAACGGGTACATGACTTACGCCTTACGCACTGATTAAGTGGTCTTTCCAATTTCTTATTGCTCATTTTCTGCGTGTTTTTGTAATGGATTAAAGAAAGACATCTAAAACCACAAATTTTACTTTGAATATTTTAGGCTTTGTATTCTCATGTTGAAGACACATAACTCTGATATTAAGAAAAAGTTCTCAATCTGTGAGGGAAAATTTACAGTAGAAAACACAAACAGGAAAAATAAAATATCCATAAATAACTTAACGGTCTTTGTTTCACTGGTGGATAAATAGGTGCTGTTTCTGCCTTTAAACCTTTCCAGATGCTTTTATCTGAAAACCAGGGTGTCGGACAACTTCCTCCGGTTCTTACCTTTAACTTGACACGCTTACAAAAAATAAAAATATTCAAAAGGCTTTTAAGGAATTTCAGGGGTGACTGTTAATGGGATAAACTGAAATTTGATCCACTACTGGGTAGAAACAAAAATTAAACTATTAGTCCTTACAAGTTATTATTACTATTACTATTACTATTATTGAGAGAATGTAAAACTATGGCACAAGTTTAGTATTATTCTGTTTTTATTTCATTTGTGTTTCCAGACATTTAAAACAAGAAATCACAAGGCAAGTGATGGTTTGAGTTAAATAATTTCCTACAAAAAGAACAAGGTTTTTGTCCTATTTCCAACCACTGGGGAAGTTAAATACCTTTTTAACCTAATCTTGTGCAGACAGATATTGTCACCTATAGTTATTGCTTCTGGAATACAGTCAGAATTTTGGCTGATGTAGATTGGTTCTTCGAGTTCACTACATTGCAAAGGTCCCTGTTTTATTCTCTGACACAGCTGGAGTGATAAGCTAACACAATAACAGGAACCTTATCATATTTTTTACTGCCTTTATTATTAAACTATCGTGTTTTGTGCTGTGGATCAACATAGCTGTTACGCAATTTGGTTCAACACCCAGCTTAAGCAGCTGAATGGAGAATTCCTGATGTGTTTGAGAATCTATGAATTTTTGAATTACATCACGCCTGATCCAGATGCCAAAAGGAAGGCTTCTCTGTAGGAAGGAGAGGGGAAGCAGAGGAAGTGGGGAAACAAGAAATAGAAAAAAAATAAAGTGCATGTGTGATGTGTGTGTGGCGGAGGAGGGGGCGGGTAAATGGAGAGGGAAAAGAAAGGGAGATGGGTTATAAAAAAAAATAAAGAGGAAGATGAAAATGGAAGGCAGTGGGGAAAGAGGAAGGGGGTTAGAAGAAGGAGAATTAATTGGTTAGAGAGGAGAAAAAAACAGGATAGGGAGGAGGAGAAAGGTGCAGGGAAGAACAGATACGAGTCAAAGGGAGAGGATGACGTGTGGGCGACTGCAACAGAGGCTGATAGACAGCCAGAAATAGACGACTAATTAATAGTCAAAAACTGCAGGCATGGCAGGTGTGGAGACAAAACCATAGCAGGAGGGAGGAAATGTAGTAGGCTTCCTTTACTCACTGTTAAAACACTGAGATGTTCCTCCCTATGTGAATATAGATTACATGGAGCTAAAAGCAGAGGAGGTGTAGAAATGATGTGCAGCAGAAGAGAAGGGGGAGAGAGACAAAAATGAAAAATGGATAGGAAAAGGAGGTAGAGAGGGGAAGAGACACTGGAATAGAAATTAAGCTGCACAGTGAGCAATAGCAAGGCAGAAACTCATTATCTAAAGGTGAGAAGAGGGTTTCCAAGGAGATTTCACATAAAGAACCCAGATGGGATATTTGCTGACACATTCTTCTGCCATTGCTGCGAGAGTAAAGGGTTTAAGTTAAACTACAAACAAAGTTTAATTACAGAAACAGCTTAATGTCTCGCCACCTTCTCTACACCCAGAGATTTTCTAACCATGAAACACGGCCGACATGCCGAACACTTGCAACTCCGAAGTCTCTCACCATGTATGTGCAACAGTGAAGCGCCTCTGTTTGTGAATGTTGTTGTTGAGCAGCATGCGGCGGAGCAGCCGCGGCGAGTTGCGGGGAGACAGCCGAGGGGAGATGGAGGAAGGGGACCGCCGGTGTCCACGTGGCCTTTCGGGCTGCAGCAGGTTCTCTCGCAGGATCTTCACCAGGTCTTCGTTCAGGCCAGAGTGCTTGGGCATGGGGGGCACAGCCAGGGTGTCCTGGTGGGCTACCCCCATTCCTCCCTGCTGTGTCATGCCTACCCTGGCTTCACCACTGCAACCTCCAGCAGCAGCCAAAGGAATCAGATGTGAAGGCAGGCCTATAATACTACTGTGTAAAGCAATTTAAACACCAGAAGTATGCTTCTTTTCAATCACAGTTTAGGGATCGGAAAAATAAACAGTCTATTGGATGATGAGCTGTAAGAAAAAAAAATCACTGCTGATAATTTGTCACACTGCCACCACCCTTTGTGCAAAAAAAGCAAAAGGGAGATTAAAAGGATGATAGAGTCCTGGTTTCTATTTTCTCATCTTCAACAGACCAACTTGGAGAAAATAAGCACAGATAGCTGCTTTCCTTGTTTGCTCAACAATGAATGTCTGCGGTGAAAGTGCATAGGAGAGGATGAGGGCAGGATGAAAGAAGGCGAGAGGAAGGGCAAGATGCAAAAAAGCAGGGAATTCCATAACAGCCCTTTCTCCTCTGGCCCTCCTCTGGCTTCACACAGTCCAGCAAAAAATTTAAGTCCAGCAAAGAGTTTAACAAATTCAGTCAATGAGCCAAATGCAGCTCCATTGAGTCCAGTCTAAAAGGACATGTGTGGCTTAGCCAGCCAAAAAAAAAAAAAAGTACAAAAATAAAAATAGTAACAGTCCGGTGTGACCCAGTCCAGTGAGATTAGCAGAGTTCTGATCCATGCAGTTGAAGCAATTTATCCTTCCGTTCTTCCACTCCCGGCATAGAGAGACTGACTGCAGCCAGTTTATAAGCTACTGCTCCTTTAGAGCTGAGCAGAGCGTGAGCATGTGTGAGGGTTTGAGAGCGAGAGAGAGAGAGAGAGAGAGAGAGAGAGAGAGAGAGAGAGAGAGAGAGAGAGAGAGAGAGACAGAGAGAGAGAGATAGAGAGAGAGAGAGAGAGAGAGAGAGA